>CM034156.1:359151900-359705192 GCA_019776745.2 Taxus chinensis | reverse complement strand
AGATTGTATAGTTGATTTTATATGTTGAGGAATGAATTATCAAGCTCCATACTATCATTATATTTTTTATGATCTATGTTATATTGTATTATATTTATGATGCAAAATTTTAACAATTAGTTACATATATTGAATGATCTAAATAAAGAGGTACCTAGTATGTTACACACGCTTTGAGTGAGAAATTGGACATCAATTTGAGTGATGTTCCAGTGTGCCCAACTAAGTGGTGATTATTTTAAAGAATACATTTTGGTTCTATTGTTAGGAGATCTTTTAAACCTAATTATTTAAATGTGGTGTACGCATGTCATTTTTTTGTCATTTAAGAATAATGAGTGTTGGGTACATGACATCCAGGATGAGTTTTCTCAAATATATAGCATGGGAAATGGTCTTAATCCACACAAATGGGTAGATGAGGACCTCTATGATGAGGTGTATGAGATATTTTTTCATTTTATTTCTCAGCAAATTATATGTATGGTTAGCAACATACTCTCAGGAAAAAGTGATCAGATTGGGAAGAAGGTCTATGTGGGGTCAAGATAAGTACCAAGAACTCACTATTTTGGATGAACCTTAGAAATGTGTAGTAGATCGTTGGTGGTGGTAGTTTTAAGGAATTACACATTGGAGTATAGAATATCCATATATATGTGTCTAGAGGACGCATAATTTCAATTCCTTTACAACCCTAGAGGATACTATGTATGCATGCTCCCATTGGCTATCAATATTTTAATGATTGATCTTGAATTAGAGAATATCCCTATGGCAGGATAAAATACCATGCAAATGGGCATTAAATGGTTTGGGAAGGATGGAATTGGTCCAAGTGGAAGGGAGATAAAAGAGATAATTTGCAAATATAATGATGTGTGAGAGAAGGTAGATGAAGAGGCACTAAGACTAAAAGGAATGGGGCCAAGTGGTAGTGATGAGAACCTTTTAGAAGACGAGGGATTATAAGACCATGTCCCTTAGATATTGAGGAAGAAAAATAGATGTATCCCCTAAGTATTTGATGAAAGCTTGTCTGGTGAAGAAATAAGAATAACTGGATCCCATCTAACCCACCTCAGACCCCTAGCACTTGTATATGGTCTACGGAATACAAAAGTTGTTACAGAAGATCACCACATTGATGGGGAATAATAAGTTAATCATAGATCACAACATTGGTTGGAGATATAGGTAGATATGTTTTGGTATCATATCAAGAGGCACAATAGATAAAGGAACCACATTCAGTAGTGCAATAGGCTCCTGTGGCTGGAAGAATATTTTGTTTAGGAATAGTCAGGTAGGTGAAACAAAAAGATAGAATTTTGGCACACTAGCCATTAGCAGTAATCCTATCAAAGGGATATCATGATAAACAATTAGTGTGTAGTTTAGTTCTACTACTTCCGCATATGACAATTCTTATTTGGGACCACCATTAGTCTCAGTGACAAGAGGATCATGAGGCTCTATTCCTCCCCGAGTGGAGGAAACCCTAGTAGAGGTTTGGGGTCAGGATTTGGTCCTCCTAAAGAGGAAGAAATATAGAATAAGGAAATAATATACTACCATAACATCCCCCTTAGATGTTATTTAATATGTCACTCCATTTACCAGAGTATAAAGGTGTGGAATATGAAGTAGAGTATGTACAAAAGTGTGAAATTTTATGGAGGTCTAAAGGAATAATAACCTTACACAAAAAGGTGAGTTAGTTCACGACAACATTACAAGGTCATGTGCACAGTTTGTATAGGAATTATGACCCACATCATATGGAAGTGGAATATGATGTGTTTTGTACCACCTATTTGGCCAAGTTCTACATACTTGAGTTTGAGAATAAAAGCATCAATGCACTCAAGGAAATTAAACAAGGCTTTTCTAAAAGTGTTAGGGAATATGACATGCATTTCAAAACCTTATTGTGTAATTTTTTATATGAAATCCACCATAGTCAGCACGCACAATGGTTTTTGGGTGTATTGTTGACACAATTTAGGAGTTTATTATCACATAAAACATTTATAAACCAACGCAAGGCTTTGGAGACAAAAATCTACATAGAGGTGGTTAGAAGCATAGACACTAGAGTAATCTCATTTCTTAAAGCTCAAATTATAGACATGGCTACTTAGATAGAGATGTTATCTCCTAACTCAACACATGACACCTATACTAGAATTATGTATACTGATTGAGATGTGGAGGGGCACACAAAGGATATTTGTCTACACATGAGTGTGTGTGCATTACTCTCAGCTTCTGATATTTGTCACAAGAACCATGATGTTTGAGAATTTCCACTTTTACAACGTGCCACATAGGAGAAATTTTCAATTTACTACAAGATTTATAATATGCACACCCATGATATATCTAATTGTTGGTTTATTGACCACATTCATGAAATTTTTGAGACATGGTTGTGTCAGGACAAAGTAGAGAGTAGATCATAGGGATGCAAACAAGAAAGTTAAAATCATGGAGTTAGACAAAATAATTGTGCAGGAAACAATAGTAATGGGGGATATCATAGAGGTTTTGGAGATAGTTTTACTTGAGGAAAATTCTATACATGTGGGTCTCCATACCATTATCAGTGTGATTTTCTAAAGAATCAATCTAACATGTGATGTGTATAGGGTCACAAAGTAGAAGACTTCCTAGATTGTATGCACACATGTGTAAAAATAAGAAGGATAGAGGCACATTGATGATACATGTTTAGCGCTCTAGGTAGGGATAGTGGAAACCTAAGAATTTTGTTGTAGCAATGTAGCAACCTTTATTGGTTATAGCACATGTAGAAGCATCACATGTGTGTAAACAAGAGATAATGAAGCCGCTCATCAAATGGGATGAGAAAGTACAACCAATAAAATATCTATCTACAGGGAATAAAAAAGAGGTTTTTCAGGAAACCATGGGATTGATTAAATAATCACAGGGGAGATACAAATCCTAAAGGAACAACCACAGGATAGAGAGCATGCTAAGAAGACTAATGTACTTAATAAGGATATGGATGACCTTAAGGAAGTGTAGAGAATTATTAGAAAATAAAATATCATCCCCATGTTAGGAGAATGGTTGTTAGAACACAGAGGGATAAAAAACTATTACATGCTAAATTACCACCCCATGATCATAAGTATGAAAAGGATATTACTTTAGATGTGATCATATATGGATGGTTGGTAAGTAGCATTTGGATTGATACACTTGATGCTTGGAACTGAATGGGAAGGACACCATTACAACCATCATCAATTGTATTGTATATGGAAAAAACATAAGGGATATGCTCATTGGAGTATTAAATAATTCCACCATTACCATTCAAGGAGTAAATTTTAGAGGATACTTCGAAGTACTGGAGTTGGCAGATGCGGAAAACTTTCCTACACTTCATGGTCGGTGCTATGTGAATAATGTAGACATGTGTTTTTACTATAATTATATCAACTTTGAAAATAAAGAAGAATGGGTAGTAATCCTGATTGATGGCACTAATATTTCACCGTACAATCAACCAGAAAGTGAAGTATACCTTAACCAAATTTATGCATAGACAGTGCGTGGTCTAGAGAATGTTGAGCCAACTAAGGATGGAATGTTTAAGTTAGGAGATGTACATTCCATTAGCGATACTACTAGTGTTTATTGTGACAATTGGGATCATGGTATGTATGAAATGGGGGGAAAAGAGTGTCATGGAAGAGTAATAATAGTAATCAGACCATGGTTTGTCGGGTGGCTGAGAAAAACCTCGTTACCAAGGTATACTTGGGAGGAAAAGAATGAGTCTTTTTTACACAACATCAAGGATAAGTTGAATATTCAAGGAGATGGGATAAACATATTATTTTAATTCTTAAATGGAATGGTGGTGCACTGGTGGGTTGTACACAAGGATAATATTCTTGGATGATATGAAATAAGAGTTACTTTTTTAACAAGGTTTTTAAGGAATAATCTTCCTTCTTAGATACCATCGTACGATGGGAATATTCCTCCACATACTCACATATAGGTTTGTGAGATAAATTTCATTCAAGGTCCTAATGTTCTACAACCTTCACTATGGGTTCATAAGTTACATTCTACATTGTGTGGATGCACATGTGCATGGTATATACATGCAGAGATGAATAAAGGGACAAACAATTGGTATACTTTAACCACATGTATCATACATGCATTCAATTATTTTTATACTAAAATCCATTTCATTAAAGCCCTATAGATAATGAAGTGCATAAATCTAGGAGATAGTTAGAAGGCATAATATATTGTAGATTTGTTAAAAGGTTAGACTCCTCTGAATGATTACATGAATGCTTGTGATTGGATTAAATATAATGAACAACTCATGCAACATGCCTAGAAGGAAAAGGGAAAAGGGAATCTTGTCTATCTCATTGATGATAAATATTTCAAGGATTTGAATATAAAACATACAAAGGGTGAGCATGAGGTTTTAGAAACTATAGATGAACAAGTAATCTGCCATTGAAGACAAAAAGGGTGAACATTAGGACTGATGACATTCTGAAGGGAGTAGTGATTGGTGGTTACTAGTATGAGGTAGAGGTATTAAAAATAATTGAACTATTGTGTGACTTATAATATTTGTTTCCAGGGGGGTACCATGATTTCAAGGGTGTTCATCCATCACCAGTATAAATTAAGATAAATATCAAATATGGCTCATGACCAATTTTCAAGAGGCCTTATTGGATGAATCATAACTTATGCATCAAGGTGAAGGATGAAATTGATAAGATGTTGAAAGAAAGTATCATGAAACCCATTGAAGAATCATAATGGATTATTCTAATGGTCATAAGAATAAAGAAGTATTGAAGGATAATAAATTGTGTTGAATATAGAGTTTTAAATTATTCATGTGTCGTTGATCTTTTTCCTACACCATTCACTAACGAGATATTAGAGTTTTTTGTAGGGTGTAATATCTATTTTTTCAATGATGTTTTTTCAAGATATCACCAAGTCAGGATAATGTGAAAAGATAATGAAAAGAAAAACTTTGCAACAAAATGTGGTTCTTTTACATATACAGTCATGCCTTTTGGATTAAATAATGCACCAACAATGTTCTCATGCATTATATTAAAAACATATTAGGACTTCATCTATAAAATTATTCAAGTATACCTGGATGAGTGGACCATTTATGAGATGGTTAATGATCATTATGATTGACTAAGATTGATGTTTGAAAGGTACATGCATCTTAGTATATCCCTAAACATTAAGAAATGTATTTTGTGACAACTTTTGGAACTCTATTTCGACACATCAAATGTAATGAAGGACTTTTTGTAGATCCAATAGAAGATTGAAGTCATCTTGGGGTTGGAGGAGACAACTAATCAAATAGAAGTGCGTAGATTCCTTAGGAATATGGGATATTACTCAAAATTCATTAATGGATATGCCAAAAATTCCATGCCACTAGAAGGGATGCTAAAGGAAAAGGGAAAATTCTATTAGATAGATGCGTAACAACAAACATTTGAAACCTTACAGGAAAGGCTAACCACTACTTCCATTTTAAACTTTCCTTCTTGGAATTTACCATTTCATGTCCATATAGATGCTTATAGTACAACAACTTGATTAATATTGTCTTAGCCAGGGGAAGGTAATGTGGATCATTTTATCTGTTTTGTGAGCAGGAAGCTAACACCATCTGATTATAATTATACAACTACAAAGTGCAAGGTGTTTTCTATGGTATACGTGCTCTAAAATTTTAGAAAGTATTTATTGGCAACACCATTTGTCTTCTATATAGATCATATGGAACTTAAGTATCTAGTAAACAAGCTAGTATTCCAAGGGCGCATTTTTTGTATTATTTTATTCTAGGAATTTTAGTTTTCAATTATAGTCAAGACCGGAAAAATAAATTTGAGACAAGACCACTTGTCAAAAAATCAACTCTAGTGAGGAAACAGATAACATAAAGGACATTATGTTAGGTGCTCATCTATTCATATTACACCACATGCTAGCTAACTTGGAATACATTGCAGTATTATTACACATATGTGTTGTGCCTAAAGGAATGAAAACATTAGAGAAGAATCAAATCACCATTTTTGTTGTACCTTATCAGTTGATAAAAGGAGACCTATATAAGATGGGCTGATATGAAGCATTGTGTAGGTCTATCTTGGAGCATGAGCATGAAGTCATCATAGAAGAAGTGCATGGTGGTATTTCTTAGGTACATTATGTAGGAGAATCTACAACACGTAAAATATTAATTGTAGAATCATGGTGGGAAACATTGTATAAGGACACCAAGGCCTTTGTCAAAACATGTGATCATTTTCAAAGATTGGGAAAACCAGGAAAATGTGATGAGATTACGATATGACCCTATTGGTGAGAAAAAAATTTCAGGTGGAAAATCTTGTGGATTTATTGCCAATGCTTTAGGAATCTAAGTCCCTCTACTTAACTGGTGTAGTTGTTGTGTATGCATGCATGAGTAAAAATGGATTTTCCTAGCAGCCTTTTGGTTAAGGATCCAACAGGGGCACTCCACTGACCCTATGAAAAATATAGCAATCTCTTGGTAGGGAAGACTTTGTCTGAAGAGTGGGAAATAGTAGTCAGAAAAGAGGTAGGAGAACTAATTTTATAGATAGAAAATCAGATTCCTACACACACTAGTTAGAAATTTCATCACATGCACTAAAATTAGGAAGAAACAATATTACAAATAGCAACAAGACCAATTAGAATTTAATGAACACAAAGTATCAATAAACCCCTTAGTAAAAGAAGTACCGAAAATCCTTCTTCTTGTATTGATGATCAAGATGAAATTGTACATAGTATGAGAATGGAAGACATTGTGAATAGGGAAAAAGTGGCTAACTCTTCTCACTCACAAGTGAGAAAAATATATCTCATGGCCTTACAAGAATACAACCATCTATAAGAATTTCAAAATTATAACCGTTTGGAATGAAGAGCTCATTACAATTTATAGCAATCTGAATTATCCTTTCACCTCCCTCACATGACTCTTCATTTCCATATTCCACACATGACCTTTTGTTCTCCATGAATTAATTATTTCTCTTATGATTTTGAGAAAATAATTTTTACAAATTTAAAATAGGTCACTTAAGTGAATAGAAAAAAATATAATGATGACGCATAATAAATAATTAGAATGGAGGGAGAAAGAAGAGAGGGAAGGGATGGAGGGGAAAATACTCCTCGTGACGAAATGATTTGAATGCCTTGATGCAATCATGAAATTTGAGAGAATATTTTTGCCACTGGTGATCTTTTACACTGATGAAGTTTCCCCTTGAATAAATTTGAATTATTTTCCCATTCTAGTGATTATCACAAAATCTATGATTCATAGACTTCCTGAACCATAGAAACATTGTTATGAAGTTTAACAATATAAGCTCAAGATGAACACATATAATGCCCATGATGACCCTCCTTGAAACTTGTTTGATGAACTCTTTGACTCATTGAAATTTTTCTAATCAACTCACTTTGAATTACCCAATTTCTTAAGTGATGAAGATGAATTCACATGATGTACCTTACGATGCCCTACCTTACTTATGTAAACCATTGCACTCAAGATGATGATTTTAGAACCTCTGTGAAGTTCCCATTCCTCCTTTTCAACTCATGAAACTATCACATTATCTAAAGGGGAGTCCAAAAATCAGTAAGGTGAGTGAAAACAAAGTTATATGCAACTTTCCACTCCAAAACGAAGACTTTCTATTTTATAATATGAGTCTGTGCTCTTCTATTCTGGGACATTTCACCTGTATTGCTCTAGTTTCACCTTTTTAACCATCTACCATATTCCAAACTCCTTTTTTCCTGATATCTTGCTATTTTTAGGAGGTTGTTATTTGGGGACCTGCTATTTTGGGAAGAAGTTGTTTTCTGTTTTGCTTTCCATTTTACCCCTTTTCTGATTGTCCTAAGTGATCAAAATTGTAATTAAGTGGGACTCATCATTTATAGCATGTGAGGAAGTATAACATATTCTATTTTTATTAAGTAGTGAAAACAACCTTTGTTTGCAACAGGAACAACTTTTTTGGATTCAGCTCTTTGTCACGAACTCGTGCTCCAATTTTCATCATGATTCACTTTCCAAAAAGCGCAAAAATGAAAGATGAAAATTTATGTCTGGTAAGATATTCGGGTATGGAGCTACTGGGGAAGAATAATGATAAAATAATCAGTCCATATCTCAAGAAACTAGTCACTTCATCATGCAAAAACTAGTTTGAGAGAAACTAGATTTTTTAGAGACCCTTCCCTCTGAATTTCGGATGATTTCGCCCACTGGATCTTTGGGAATTTGAAAATTTATTTGAAGAGGGAATATTGCTGATAAGAAACACAACCCTCTATATCTCTAAAAAAATAGGGGCTTCATGGCGCAAAAATTAGTTCATGTGAAATAATATTTTTCAACGATTATTACCTCCATTTTTTGTGTGATTTCGCCCACTGGAACCCTAAGAAGTGGAGAGGTAGCTCGCTAATTTTTTCCACTACTATCACGGAAGCCATTAATGGAGCTTGAAATTTGTAGGTCTGGTTTTTTTCTCCATTTTTGATGAAATTAACTCCATTTTGATAGATTTTTTCTTATTGTCTCACTAGTCAAATTTCTCTTCAATCTGGTTGCCGGTTTGACAGGAAATTGAACTTTGTTCTTCGTGGAGCCAGAAGTGAATTTTTTTTGCTGTAATAATTCCTTAAAGAAAATGGGAGGTTTGAATATGATATTTTAATGTCCTTCAAGTGTGAAGAACTCAGTAATAGATGGTTTTTCAATCCGTGCACCAGTTTACAAGATATGTTTGAATTTTTGTTTCACGGTAATGGAGGTTTCTCAAGAATTCCTTCACTCTTCTCTTTGATTCTTCATTCCTCTAGCTCTTTCGATCAATATATTATTTTAAACCTATGAATATTAATGGAGTGGAAGGTTATTTTTCCATGACAGAGCTGATTTGGAAGATTAATGGCAGACTGAGGTGTTCTCTACAACTTTCTTCTTGCAATGGAGAAGCAGTTAGAAGCAGTCAGGAGTTGGAAAATTTTCAAGTTTTGGAGTTAGATTTTGGTTCATTTTCATTTCCCTAAAATCTCTCACCTTAAAGGGATGTGAGGGACATCAATTTCTGTGGTGATCAAGATGGCGACACATGGAGGTGAACTGACGACAGGGAGTGGGAGCTAGAAAATTAGATTTAGAGCACTGAAGGGCTGGAAGCAGGTCACAAGGGTGACCAAAAGTCTCTCTTAGAGAGATGAGAACATTTTTCAAGGTTTTATGTCCCTAAAATATAAGGGACATGATGGAAATAAAATTCCATGGTGATCCTGGTGCTGACACGTGGTAGAGATTTGACGACATGGAATTTGAGATCCAAATTACACCCAGGGGTTGAACTAACAATCTTGAAGGTCACATGGGATTTCATAGGTCACATGGAAGATGGATGAATTTTTCCAATGTTGATGTACCTAACCCTAAGGGATTCCATGGACACAAAATCCCACCAAGCTCTTGGAGCTGAAACGTTTCCTCCCAAAATTTGGCTAACTCCCAAACTTGCTTCAAGAGGACAACTTGAGATGATGATATCTTAAGCTACCGATGGAATTTTTTGGAAACATTTTATATGATCCTGATTGTAAATTTCCTTTTAAATCCAATGGTGGTGGTCTAATGTATTTATTATTCCATTTTTTTTCTAAAAAATTGGATTTTTTGTTTGGTACTCCACGTGTTAATGAGAAAACATTCCTACAAACCTAATGTACCAAAGTGTTGTGAAAAACATGATTTAACCATATTGTAGGGATTTGAATTCTATCTCTGAAGATGTTTTGTTTTTCTCCTAAATCCATCTGGAGCTCCCAGAATCACCTTCTGAATCATAGCAGTTATTTTTGGCATGTGTACTTACTAGGCATGTGAACCATAATTTTGGCAAAACTGCCCCAACTTATCTGATCCCTTCCACTATCTTCTTGAATCATTTCTATGATGTCCCAAGACCTTTGAATCACCTTTCCATAAAATATTGTAAATCCTTCCAACTCTAGGTGGAAGGTCTTCAACCAATCCTAAGAATATCAGTGACAAACTTCTTCTTGTGCAACTTCCTATGGACTTAAGCAACTTTTAATACGATCCCGACTTACTCCATCACCTAGGGGAGAATGAATACACTTTCCTACACTCAAAAAGGGGGATCCTATAAAATCCATATACATGAGGTATACTAGACTAACTGGGTAAACCTTCAAAAATCATGAAGAACTCATAGGGCATCAAAATTACCTTGTCATAGGGGTATACTTGGTAACATGCTAGAACAAGCATCCTCCAAACTTGACCTCTAAATATTGTGTCATAACTTTTGCATACCATGTCCAAACATCAATTTTTATACACCATTGGAAATATTTCTGACCCAGATTCACAACAAAACTTGAATCAGCTCCTAACTTGTCATGTAGCTCCTGAAATTTCAATTTTATTCTAGGTTGCTCCAAACTACCCCAAAAACCAATCTTCACAAATAGGTCACACTTTGCACTTTTTTAGAATCACCATAACCTGTGAAGGATGTCATGAAAATATAGTAAAGGAAAGTTGGTAAAGTGCATAACATAAAATTCTAATTTGGTATGCGTCACCTTATTTGAGGATAACTACTTGCCTAAAATTGGAACTCTTCATAAATAAGCCTTTTCAGAAGAGTCCTCTACAACATAAATTATAATCTGGTCTTTACCTTATTATGGGATAAGGTTATTGACTCAATGCATGTCGAAGCTCTTCAAAAATAATCCTTTTTAGGTAAGGCCCACATATTATCACCTACTCTATCTTACCTTTCTAGAAAGCTAGAAAAGATGTATTAAATATAAAAATGGTGGTAGGTAAGTGCAATTAATGTGGTCAAAACAATAAAAAAGGCTATGTAAGGAGGGAAATTATATCTCCAAGATGCTTTCCTAGCTAGGGTTATAGACTAATTAGTTCTTGAAACCAGCTTTACATTGTTAATCAAATAATTCAAGTGAAAATAAATGTGAAGATAAAAGTGTAAACTCATTATTTTTTTGACAAAATAGATCATAGCATCTGACCTCTAGAACAATATTCCAAAGAGATCAGTTCCCCGTGTAAATCATAAAGGTGTGTAGAAGTGGAAGGGTTTACCAGGAAGGTCCAAGAAGCTAGGGTTTGACTAAAAAAACACACTGAAACTTACTCAATTTCACCAAAACTTGTATATCTTCAAAAATATTCTTCAGAATGACCTGAAACTTGTCATGAAGCGTCATAAAAATATAATCTACTTGTCCATATTCACCACATTGATACAGTAAGAATTGGGGTCTCAGAAACTCTAGGATACAAAATCTCAAATTTCCCATAGTTTTCATAAGCTTATTCTCACTTGTGTGAATGACTGGTTCTTAAGGACCTCATACATACACTAAATCACTAAATAATTCCCTAAAACTCACAATACACCTTAGATACACTTCTGTCATTATGCTATCATGCTCCACTATGACTAATTTGATTCAAAACTCACATATCCATCTCATTTGTGGACATTGCTCAATAGGGCTAGAATACAAGCATTAGTGCAATGACCATTAGACTCAGACCATAGTAACCTCATGACCTGACGATGCCAACCTCATACACACCCATGAAAACCTGAAATATACCTCATGGACCATAAGGTGTGCAAGATCATGACAACCTTTGGGTTACTACACTTGTATGAGTTACCTCAAACCATGGTACTCTGCACATGAAGATACCAATGGTTGATCTCACAAGTCCATGAGGACTATTTATACTTAACAGGGAGGAAGATGTTCCTAATTATAAAATTGATTGGCATAGTGATAGGGTTGAACGATAATGACAAGGAAATAGAAATCTATATGTGTGACGAGACAAGAGGAGACGTCCACAAAACTACAATATCAAAGGGGAAGCCACGTATTTAACATCTCAAATATTATTGGCCCAGGTACCCGAGTAGATGTGTGCTTAGAGAGATACAAAATAGGTGCCTATGAAAGGTGTTCAGAGTTCAATAAAAAAATCATATTGTGCACAAGATGGTACAGGGGACCAAATATAATATTGTCTTATTCATAGCAAAGAGAATCACAAAAAAAAGAAAGGAACTAAACTGAAAAAAGGATAGAAAATAACATGGGGGTTGATAATGTTGTTGATAGTGTTTTGGGAGATAGGGGTTTTAGATGGTCTGATAGATAATAAATGGGAGCATTCTATTGAGAAGAAATCTCTAGCGTAGAAGTTTTCCAATTACACTTGTGATGGCACAATTTCAAATCCATATAAGGTGCGCCTAGAGAAATGGTACAAGATAATACATGACACATTTGAAAATGAATGGTTCATACCAAGGGAGCTACCCCTAGACATAGAAGGACAAACACAATTTGTGGTCATGCAAAAAATTTATCACAGAATGGAGAGATGGGGACTTAGTGTAAACTTTTATTTGTATTCACTTTGAGATAATTCAAGGGTACAATCAATAGAATAACAAATTTCCAACCACTTAATTTCAATGCAGAGAAGGTTTATTATGAGTATCACTTGTAGTGCAAGACATATGGGTATGTATTTAAGAATCCTTATAAAAATACAATAAGTTATATAATATGGACTTAAACCTCATTGTGACCTTGGTAGTTGGAAATGAGACTTGTAGAGTCTATGTCTATCTATGTCTAAAGCTACATGATGGAAAGGTGGTAAATGTGTGATATACCACCATCATCAAAGAAGACAACTGTGAGGATACCCAAGCACATGCATGAACCCACTCCTCCAAAATAAGAATAATAAGATGAGGATTTTATGCTCAATCATAGCAAACAAAAGAGGATGCATAGGTGGAAAAAAGAAGAAATGACTTAGCGCACTCCACAAATATCTCCAACTAAATAAGTGTGAATTCCTAGCTCAAAGAGGAAGAGAAACCTAACATTTTCCATGATCTAGACCAGGAGGATAAATATTTAAAGCCACCTATGCATGAACAAAAATAGAAAAAAGAGAATGAATTCCAGGAAGAAGAGAACATGAATGAAGGGAGCATGAGGAATAGCATGAGGAGGTGCATGATGAAGAGGAGAAACAAGAGCATGGACATGGGGAGGACCAAGGAACATGTGAGGAAATGGGTCATGCACAACATGATATTGAGCAAGAGATACTATGTAGGAAGCACACAGTAGGAGAGAGGCCAAGGAAACCAACACAAACACCCCTAGAGATGGCATACATAAATGATATGACTAATCTTCTGAGGGCCAAATTTATAGTTTAGTACCCACAAAAAAAAAATTGGGACATGTTTGATAAGATCGAGGCCCACCCACACACATGTAAAATGATCTCATAGGTAACCTAGACACAAATGGAGGAATCAGAGTTTGAAGTAAAGAAAGATTCAATTTTGGAGATAAAGTTGAAAATAGAACTAGGAACAATTTTTCCAATAATAGACTCTTATCTACTTTCAGATGAGAAAGAAAGCAATGCTCTCATAAATATGTTGCCAAGGTAGGAAGGAGAAATATTGAAAAATTTTCCGCAATAAGAAGAGTGCAAAAAATATGGAGAGAAAGAGTAGGAAGAATCAAAAACTAGTTGAGGATAGGAGCAAAAAAAATAAAAGGATAACAGATGTATACAATAAAACAACCGACTTAGTCAATAATATTGTGTGTGCATGTCTAGATATTGTCATGTCGGCTAGACTAGATGACAACACTAAGATGGAATATTTAGAAGAACTTATACAACTACTATTGGTAAAGGCAAGTAAAGGGTAGGGGCCTACAAATGAATAGTTGGTGTAGTGCCCACTTCCCTTTGACACCTTTTTGATACAAATTATGATACTGCTGATTATATTATGAACATGATTATGGATTTTATTATAGTATGATGTTAAATGTTAGATCATGGATTATTGTTGACTTGATTCAGTTATGATGCATGATGATTATTAGAGACATTTTATATGTTGATGATGATATATTGTTGGACATGGTTATATGATGGATGTTGTTCAGACTTGTGATATTTGGATATTGTGAGTAGACCTAGAAATGGAAAATTATTAGATGATGATATAGTTGTTGATAAAACTATAAATGATATTGTTAGATTATTTTCATGTTGTTGTGATTCATATATCTAGATGATTTTGGAATTTTAATTATATTTATATCATTTTGGATGTTCTGATATGGCCATGAGGCCAAAGGAGGTATTTTTGTTTTGCAGGTTAAAATATCACAACAAATATCGAGGGATTGGAGACCTACCACATTAGAATTCTAGATGAATTCAACAAGGTCACCATGGCAACTAGTTTTTTTTGTGTGTTTGTATTTTTGTTAGGGATTCCCATGGGGGGAATCACCTTTAAATATGACCAAGGGATTTTATTTTTTTCTGTTATTTGGTACCATTTGTTTAATTTTTGCATGTGTTTTATGTGGTGCACTTACCCTTTTCATTATTTATTTAATATGGTATTAATATTGTGAGTAATCATATTGTTTAGTTAATTAATTAAAAGATGTCATAAGAATGTAATTAATACATTTGTTGGCCATGTTTTAAAGTGTTGTAAGAATTTGTAAGTAATGTGTAAGTGACCTTGTAAGTGATGTGTAAGTTAACTTTTGTGTGTGAAACACTCCACCTTCTTGGAAATTCGAATTTGTCCTTGCAGGCTGATTTTGGAGGCTTGTGGGACAAGTTAAAATTGTTCTGTGCCTCTTAAATTTACATACCAACCTTACCTATGGTTGGAGGGTTAGATTTAAACCTTTTTTATGCATTTTAAAATTCAAGTTGAATGTTGTAATTGCACTTTTCTTACTTAATTTAATTTCAGTCCTTATGGGGTAAGTGAGCTGTCATATTATTCACCCACTTAATTATTATGCATTAGAGAATTAAATTGACTTTTGGATAAAGCTTTTTGTTTTGGAACTTGGAACAACTCCATCATAGAGAGGTAGGAGCTTGGCTCTTGAAATGCTCTTCTTTTTTATATGTAAATGTTCTTATGTGAATGTTTTGGTATATTTGTGGGTTGTTGGGTAGATGTCTTAGGAATGGTGTAGGAGAAGACTATGGGGTTATTTTGTGGGAGGCACAAGTGTGTTTTAGGGAGGTATAAGGGTGGAGGGAGTTTGGATTTGGGTTTGACCTTACAAAGAAATAGCTTGCATTTCTTTACTTGTTATGGGGTGCCATAAGAGGTTGGGGAAACATAAGAAAATGTGAGGAATAAGGGGTACTTGGGGGAGGCATAAGGGCATGATAGAGTTTGAAATTATATTCATATATATATATATATATATATATATGGTGGGTTGTACTTAGGTGCTGATACCCATTTTCCCCCTTGGGAGGCATAAGCAGCATCCCACATAGCTTCTTGCTCCTTTGTCTTTCTTGATGAAGCCTTTGTATTGTTTTTCATGTTTTAATGTAGTTGTAAACTACATTCTGTTTGGGACTATGTTTCTTTGTGAAAATGCTACTTGTATAATTGTGGAAGCCTGTTGTTGCCATGAGTTGGATCACGTCTTTTATTGCATTGTGGTTGGGCTCTAGGGCCAATGAATAAGGATGGCTTCTCCTCTTCATTAGATGTCTTAGTTGGGTGGAGAGCGTTGCCTTTCTCCTACTCTTGTTGTGATCAAATTGGAAGAATGAGTATGCATGTTGCTATTCTAGAGCTGAGAAAAGATAGTTTAATAGTCCCTTGTGAAATGAAATCTCATTATAACCTTTCCCACTTGAAGTGGATGAACTTGTAAATGTTTGTAATGGAAAGATGTTGTACTGATTGCAAGTGGAAATTTGAAATGTAAAAGAGTTATACTTTGTATTCTGTTTTGGAAAGAATGTGAAAGAATGATACGTGTTTTTGTATGTTGCATTTTGAAACCAAATGGAAAGGAAGTTATAAGAGTTAATTTAAATTAAGGGAAGTGGTTTTGTCTTGTCCATATGTTGTTATTCCATTGGAAATCTATGTTTAGCATTTACTATGAAATCCCTGTTTGAAAAATGTTAAAGTGAAACACGTGAGAAGAAAATATATTATTTTGTTATGCATATAATATATGTTTTAGAAGGAATAAAAGAAGAAAGGTTGTAATGTTGCATTTTGGAATCAATAAAGGATTGCATTACCTTTTTCAATCTGTATTGTTGTATTGAAATTGATCATCTATTGTGTTTTAAATCTCTATTAAAAAGAAAAAATGCGTGTGAGGAAAAATATAATGCTTTGTTCCCCTTGAAAAATATTAAGACTAGAAATCAGAATTGTATTTTGGATTTCGAATGGTTTGATTAAATCAAATAATGTGTTAGATTGGAATTGGAACATATTATAAATACTTGGAAGAAGAAAGTGGAAAATAGAACCATAAAAATTTGATCCCTTTTTTTGTAATTTCAAACTGGTAATTATCAAAACAAAAAAATGCACAGTTCGAACCTGCAACAAAAAAATAACAAATTGAATGATTAAATTGAAGTAGTAGGCCCTAAATGAATCAAATTAGACAAATACCCTTAAAGGAAATACTTCAAAACTTGGGAAAACCAAGTTCAAAGTTTTCACAATCGCTTTGCTGTCAAAATGGTAAATTTTGAATTGGAATTCAATAAAACAGATCTACCTCAAAAAATTATCCTAATTCCTCCTAAGAATAAATATCCATGTCTATTTGAAATGTTTAGAGAGGAAGAATATCAAATTGAATAAATCTCACAAGTTAAAATTTACCAATTCGCACTGTAAAATCCTGCAGGCCATTTTCTTAAAATTAACCCCTTAAACTTTATCAAAATCAAAAATAAATGATCTTTGTGTAAAGAGGACGTCAAGATATTTCTAGAAAGTCCTCATTTTCCCAAAACTGAGCTCTCTATCAAAAGTTATGGCCCTCTAAATTTTTTCCTTCACTTGGCGTCAAAAAAACAAAATTGGGAAAAATTTCCTTGGTGGGCCCGCGGGCTTGAATTTTTCCCTTAGAGCTTAGGAAAAATTTTGGAAAATTTTTCCAAATTTTCCCTGCCACCCTACCGGACCACTACCAATAAGAGGCTTCCACATGGAACCATGAGGTGTCAGCGGTGGGACGGATCTCCTTTTAACTTACTGCTCCCAGAAAATTTTGGGAAAATTTTCCAAATTTTCCCCGCCGGCCCACAACCAATCAGGTGATGCCACATGGCATCAGTGGTGGAGCGATTCCCTTTTTCCTTTTTGTACTTTGGAAAATTTTGGGAAGATTTTCAAATTTTTCTGCACTGGCGTGCTGGAACACAGCCAATCCGGAGCTGCCATGTGGCATCGCGAGGTGTCAGCAGAGGCACAGGTCCTTGTTATCCTCTTAGCCCTTCGGGGCGTTAAGTGAAATTTCTCCCTGCCACCCTGATTTTCCCACATTTTCTTAGGTGATGCCACGTGTCCCTTGTAGCTTATAGACTTGTAGGTGTAATGTTGGGTTTTCGCCCCATGTGGGAATTTTTTCCCAAATGTTTCCTGTCGCCCCACTCTCCCTGCATCAGTTTGAGAAGTGCCATGTGTCCCTTGTGGACTTGCGAACCCACGGGTGCATGGGTGTAAATTTTTTTTTTCTCCCCACATAGGAAATATTCCAAAAGCCTCTCCGTAGCACGCCAACCCACACCCTTTGGGAAAATTTTCACCCCTGGGCTTGTAGGCCCGCTCTTGGGGAAAAGTTTCACCCCAAGGCCCGTCGGCCCATAACTTGAGAAATATGAGGAGTTAGGAGGAATTATTTATATCAATGGAAAGGTGAGGAAATTTCCTATCCAATGGGTATGATTTAGGGAATTTTTGAATGTTTTAAGTATGATAAATATCAAGTTGAAAATTTAATTTTGTTAGAGAGTGGGTATGGTGAAGATTTACCCTCTGAACCTAATTAAACCTTCTAACCCTAGATTTTGGACCTTATGACCTCTACTAATTGTTAATAAAATAAAATTATGTTCTAGTGGATTAGAATTGTTTTAGAACTTGTTAGTGACAGTTGTTTCCTTGTAACTTGGTTGTAGACTCTTTTAAACAAAAACAATTATTCCATAATTTTTCTTAACTAATCCTAGGTTGTTTCTTGGGTCTCAAGTGGGTTGTTTTTAGCGGGAATTACAGTTGGCCAGTGTAAAATTATATAATATGGAGAAATATTTAGAAGAATATATAACAATTGGTGCAAAGATAAGGGAAGATGCGCAAAAATATGAAAATATTTTTGTAAACTTTCAGGATACTTTGATGATCCTAAGCATGTGCAGCACATAGGATGAGGCAAAATTGAAGAAACTGTAGGCCTCGTTATTGACAAATAGGTTTGAGTGTGAGAAATTTTTACAAGAATTCAAAGAAAAGAAGTATGAAATAAAATCTATGTGTGATAAAATAGAAGAATGACTTAGAAAGGTGAAAAATATTGTGATGTGTAAGATAGATGTTTTAGAGGGCATCTCTACGGAATGGGATGTTGTAATAAAAGAGTTGTAGGAGAGGGTTCATGAACTGACTCTGGAAATGATTCTAGATATTGTTGAGACAGCTCCAGAAAAATTATTGAGTGATCTTGAGGAATGGAGTCATCTTGAAAAAGGCATCGCCATAGAGTTCTTGGAGCTTCTAACATCGTCATAGATTAATTTTGGAAGAGCGCAGTGGAATAAGTGTTCTTTGTTCTTTAATTAATCTATTCTTTAGGGACAACCCAGATAGTTATTTAATTCTTCCAAGATAGTCAGCATTATTTGATTTTTTATGTTTCTAAGGACAAATAATATCCTTAGTTTGGGGTAATTTTTGGCTGAGAATGTGGCTAAGTACAAGCCATGTGTGGAGGTTAAAGATCATACGTAGGAGGGTGTGCATGAACCATAGAAGAAGTATTGAGGAGACATGAAGGTATGCATGGGGATATGAACAAGGACAGGGAACTGATACAAGTATGGAGTAGTGCATGAAGGTTAAGCACAAGGTTAAATAGGTAACAGGGTGTGAAGTTTTGCGCATAGGGAAAGAGTATAGGAGTTAGGCAAAATTCTAAATGGCCTATAAATAGATAAAAGCATAGATGACATGTCTGATAAGACAAGTCCAGAAATAGACTCAATAAATATAAATAATCACCATATGATAAAGCACATGTAAGATGAACAAAAATTGTGCATGGATGGATTTAAATATAGGACACATGCATGAATAAATTAGGTTATTTATAGCACATGGATCAATCTGCCTAAGGTTAGGCACAAATTTGATGCCAAAGTGGTGGTTAAAGAAACATGTGGTCTATGCTTAGGTATTATTTATTGTTAGAGTTAAAGCATGTAGTGAAGAAAGACAATTTTCCACCACTTATATATGTATCACATCCATTGTATAAAGTAGTGTATGTGGTGCACGTAATGTAAGTAGCTGCATTGTTGCTGAGTGCAAGTTTGTAATGTTTTATTAGAAATATTTTTGTGTATGTAATGGATTACTTAGTATGGATTTCCAAGGTTAGGAAAGATGGACATGGTATTATTGGCATAAAAATATTATTGTCGATTATATATGTTGAGGAATGAATGATCAAGATCCATACTATCATTATCTTCGTTATGATCTATCTTATATTGTATTCTATTTATAATGCACAATTTTAACTATTAGTTACATGTCTTAAATGATCTAAATAAAGAGGGACATTTTCTTATGGGTGTGCTTCAAGTGAGAACATGGACATTATTCTGAGTGATGTGTCATTACATATGACTAAGTGGTTCTAATTTTAAATACTACACAACCACCTAGGGGTGCCCTTGTTTCTCTTGAAACAAATATAGAGGTATGATTATATAGTATAGACCATACCCAAAGTGGTAGTAGTTTTGTATTGTGTACCTTAGCTATGTGACCTAACCCTTTTGTTCCTTGAAACCCTATAATAATGTTTGGAGTAACTTTGTATCTTGTTAAGACATGGCTCTATGACCTTTGCATGCTTGTAAATAGAGGAATCTAGACTCTTTGACCTATTTGAGTATTGTAAACATGCAATATATATTTCTCTAATTGATGTATAACTAACTTCTGTATATTTAGAAAAGGCTCGAGTTCTTTTAAAATGATACTTACAATAGGATCTTGTACTAGTTATAAGTGAATTACAAAATTAAATTGACTTTCTTATATAGCCTTCCATAGCTGAAATATTCTAATAATGCCAAATCTAGAAAAAATAACTACTTAATAAATATATTCAAATTGAAAATGTAGTCAGAGAATGTGAAATATCAAGACCATACTAGTCTATTGTGACCAGATTCCACATCCCAAACAAATTGTAAGGTTTGATAAAAGAGAGATGTCAAGTAAAAAATTTGTAGTATGATGTTTATGGCTAGTTTACTACTCTGATTGAATAATATTTCCTAAACAAGTGACAAATCAGAGGAAAAAGATGATAAATTCATCAAAGATCTATAAATATATATATATTGAATGGATTTTTAATGCAAGCATTTGTATTAGCAAGGAAACATATCAAAATTTGGCATTATAAAAATAAAATTACCAAATTTTAGTGTATATAAGGATCACTAATGTCACCATCCCCTAGAGTGTTGATGACTCTTGTTCCTTTTCCTATCTAATTCAGTTACATAGTGGCAGAGGATCCTTAACTTTCTCATATGTCTAGATCTACTTACATCGGTCACAAGTTCTTCCTGAGTCACCATCCTTTTTGTAGTAGTGTCTCCATGTCCAACTAACTAGGTCCACATCACCTTAAGTAAAATTTATAACTCCACCTCCAATTTCATACTCTTATCTTTTTATACATCCAATAAATGTTATTTTTGGTTGGTTAGGAAAAACATGTCTATGTGCCACCTAGCATAATGAGGAATTATGGGATCCACCAATAGCTCATCTAGGGTATTCCCCAAGGCTAGGAATAACATGTCCATAAGAATTTTCTACATCATCCACCTCCACTCAAAGTTGGTATCTACACATATGCATTTGATAGAATTATAAAACCTCCATGACATGATATAACAATTTAACTAGGAAATATGCTAGTTGTAGTTACAAAATAAAGTAAAAATGTGAAACTAAATATGTAAAAGTTAGACCTACCTAGATCACATTCCCTCCACTCTAGTTTATACCCCACCTTATAAGGATCATAATCCTCATCCTCATCTCCTTATCCCTACCCATATACATCAATCCCCTCACTAATGAGATGTTTCATCTAAACATGTGTTTTTTCGTGTCCCTATATATGTCTCGTATATACTAAAACTACAAGTTATTTGGTCTCATGTAGATATAGTGTTGGAGGTGGTTGTGATGGTGGTATTAATCCCCATCCCTCGCAGCCTCTCACACGATATTATGTCATCCCTCCTATTCCTATCACAATAGGAAACCCTATTATCAAAATGATCCATTATAGCCTCCTTATATGAGTATCCAGTCACTCACATCCATCCAAATAGACCACTAGTAATTCTAGAAGAGGTATGATAGGTGTTTTCCAAAAAAAATTGGCAACATAATTACAAAGTACACCTCTATGTATCTTAACATGTCCTTGACCTATATCACTAGGGAACATGTCATCAACAAAACACCTTCTCCTAACCAAATCCCCCTCATAACTGCATATGACTCAATGATCAAGTCAACATCTATCAATGTAGCAGTTTCTTGAGCATCTCTAAAGAAGGAAATGTTCCCCCACTTAAAATATCTCATCTCCCTAAATCATCCTACTTGTATTGACCAAGCATATCTCTTGAACCAATCATAAAACTAACTCATCACAAGAGTATGGAAGCTTAATGATTCCCACCTAATCTCTCCACCTTCTATATATTTATGTAGGTATGTAAACACATTTCCTACACCCAAATAAATGATGCATGTGTTGCTTAATCTATCTCACTATGGGAAACTATAAGTACAATAGATGATTTATACCCTTGTCCCTGACTACGTGCAAGAATGTGATTTTGATGATGACCTTATAGAAGTTGGGTATCTAATCATCCCTAAACCTTGCCAATCTAACCCCTCTTTAGCATCCCCATTGGGCACATATGCATATTTGAAGTAGTTTTCCCACTATTTTGTCTATATAACTCCTAGAGAAACTTCGAAGTCCTCTATACATAGGAAAAATGACTTGAGATTCCTAGTGTACTCAAATTCCTGAGGTTATCCCTAGACATTTGAAATGTGCAAGATGAAATTAGCATGGAATAGGTACAAGTGACGGATATTGAATAGGTGGGAATGATTATAAATCAAAAATTTAAGGCTAAGATAGTTGTAGTTGATCATCTCGCGAGTAATAAAATTACTCTTCAAGGGAATAAAAGGCTCATCTAACCTCTATGGATGTGATACTATGATCAAGGATTATTGTTGTAGGAAAATTCTGATATATGTCTATTATACTAAATATACTTTGACCTAGATGATAGACACGTGGAAACTATTAATTCATCTCTAAATATTCCTCTCTAGAGAGGGTCATGTGAGAATGATAATGAAGGATGAAAAGAGAAAACTAAGGATTTGGGCATCTAGAAGGATTTTCTTGGTTTCCTTGGTCATCCCAGAATTACTTATCTATGGTTAGTTGTTCGTTTAAGGTGTCTAGCTGGATAACAATTTTTGGGGGCAAAGGAGTAGATTTGGAAAACTAACACTCATAAACCTAGATTTATATCTCCTTGGTATTGATTAGTACCTAGTGGGTGGATGATTGGCTCAAATATCTACCTATGAGGTTTGTCTATATTGATAATGGTCATGTTAAAGCACCAACTTGTGAGAAAGGATAATTAGGGTTGGAAAACTAGTCAAAGGGTGGTCATAGAATATGATATGATAGTGTGAGCCTCTAACGATTACATTTTTTGTTTTATTTTAATTTCCTAAACTACTTTAAGCTCTAGTTTTAAATTAAAAAAGTAAAAAAAAATCTAGTTAAAATAATAGACAAATTGATTTCCCCTTTTGATTAACGATATCTCTCTTACCATTAATTAAATAAAACAAGTGCATCTATCTACTCTAATTCTTTTCTAATGTTTTTTGCAATATTTTTTGAAAAGAAATAAATAAAATAAATTAATTACTAATGTTTTTGTATTTTTTGGAATATTTAAAAGAAATAGAAATTACTTCTATAGACATGAAGAATTAAAAATGAAACTTTGACTAATTATAATTTAAATAAAACAAATTTATGATTGTTTTTTAATTAAAACCTATTTAAAAAGGGAATAACCAGATATGGCTATTCCTTTTTTATAGGGTGATATAGAAATACTACTCTAATGTGGAAGTACTCAAAATTTGTTATATTAACGAAACATAACTTCATTTGATACAACTTCTACCTAAAGTTTTTTTAAAAGGGAAAGCTTCTCAAAAGTAATTTTATCTTTGTCATATAGCCTTCCTCGCCAAAATTTCTTTTAAACTAATTGGAAGAAATAAAATGTGGATTTTCCACTTCTCATGCAGATCCACAGGGATAATCTAGGAAGAGGATATCAGGGGAATAAATCTTATAAAGGAGATATTTTGAAAAGAAGTACTGAAATGTACAAGAAGTGATGAGATCTTCCTTTTAAAAAATTAAAAAATATATTTATTTTACTTCTATCAAACAATGCATGTATTTAAAGATTTAAATAATTGAATACAACTCCAACTTGGTCATTACAATGTTGTGGTATCTTGTTCCAGTGATTTGATTTATCCAATGTCTCCTCATATTCAATATCCTTCTAAAATATTTACTCCAATTGATCTAGGTGAGAAAGGAAATGAATATCAGAAAAATATCAAGAAAATATATTGTTGGATTTATGCACGGAAGGTAACTAGAATGTGAGTAATAGGGAAATAGAGTAGATAACTAGCTATCTATGTAGACCCTCTCCAAAATCTGGCAGCATAACACTTCTCAAAATTACAAATTGTCTAACCCATGATACAAATAAAAGTGACATTTTTATATGTTGTTGGAGGAGATGTCAAGAACACATATCAATCAATAAATAGTAACTAAACCTAAGGAGAATACATCAACATACTATATTTAGTAAAACAGGAAGAGGAACTCAAGAAAAATTCAACAAGCCTAGATTTATCTAATTTGACCTAGAAATATGAGTTAAAATCATGTTGAAATCAAAACATCTATTCAAAAAAACGCGTGTTTTAATTTTGTGTCAGACTGTGTTGAAAACCACTCCTGTTGTAAGAGGGACGGTTACACAATTAGGTGCAGTTGTGCAACCATCGTGGCGGTCTCTAGCAACAGGGACCATTCTGGCAACTACCATGGTAGCAATTGCGTAACTGCCGCTGAAATGCAAGGCAAAAACTAGCCAGAGTGGCTACAAGAAAAGGTGAATTACACATCTTAGAGCAAAGGGATAAAATGAACCAAATAGGAATACAAGGGAGAGAAGGAGGGATATGGATCTCATTTTTATCTTGGGAGAATTTTTTATCATCACCGGAAATGTTTTTCACTTTCCATGTTGCACCGTGTAATTTTTGGGTGTGTATATTTCCCCTCAGAAGAGAAATTTATCCATGAAAGACCGAAAATGTGGTTTTTAAGAATGGTGCTTCCCAAAATGGGAGGTTTCAAAAATTTCCTTATCCGATTGTGTATTGGTATGAAGCAAGTTGATACTTCTCGCCACTTGCAAAAGAGATACGAGGATCAAGTGTAATAATAACTAAAATTAGAAAAACTATTTGAAATAAAAGGAAAACATTAATCACCACTTGTGTAGGGGTTAGATATCTACCTGCTCTAATAATCTCAATGTAGTACATTCTCACCCAAAATGACATTAGAAAGTAAAAATACACTATATATATCATAATTTATTATTTTTAGAATTCATTTTTCACATACATCTTTTTTATTTAGGGAATATGGATCTTCATAAACCATTTCACATGTGAGTATAGTCAAAATGACATGAATTCATACATAATGGAAGTGAATCCAGCAACAACAACTAAGAGCAGGAATAGTCAGTGTTTTTCTATTTTCCTCTAGGTTTTGATTTTCACTTGAAATGAGCTCTAAGGGAGATTTCTGATGATTATATATTAAAAATAACCACTGGGGGGACATTTTTAAGATTTTGTATTTTTTATACAATTTTTTGGTCTTTTGTGAGTTTTTTTATGTTTTAGAAAGGAGGGAAGGACTTGGCGGTTGGTGACATGATCACCACGGTGGTTGCACAATCATCACTAAGAATAAAGTGGTAGTTGCACAACTACCTCCCTATGTAAGGGGTTAGTTATGTAACCACCACCCTATTAAGAGGGAAACTTTTATAATTTTTGCATGTGCCCAAGGTAAAATTCCCAAATATTTCAGTATATTCATTTTCGCTCACTATTTCAAGTTTTTTATGAGTTTATTACTTGTTATCAGGCATCTAATATGCTTCTTTTTAATCTTTATTGGTGTATGGGGCTTACGTGTGATGGATAAAATTCTAAGATCAATATTAGATTCCTCAATACTTCCCCTATTTACATCAACTGAGATATGCCTACTAAACAGGGCAGGGATATGGTATTTAGCACAAAATAGACTAGTTTCCCCTACTAGCTAGATGCTTTGTGATTTTTTGAACTACTGGGATATAAATCGAAAAAAATTCCCATTATCCAACATTCAAAAAGAGTATAATATCACTCTAGAGGATGCATGGAAGATATTGGGGTGCTTATCACTAGGAGGCGGAAGGAACTAAAAGTACTAGTTCATTAGGTGAGGCTCATAGATGGGCAACATATTTGGGAGATGCAAGGGCACTTGATATGAGTGACAAGAAGGGTGTGATACTAGTATCAGTGGAGACAACCCCTATCCCCACTATTGAAGGCCATTATTGGTATATTGGATTCACATTTGAGTGGGGATAAAGGAGATGACATATTCCTATTTTGTTGGGAACTTGTGGTATAGAGCATATAACAACATGGTAGAGGGTTTGAATGGGGACTAGACATACTGGTGACTTCCTACCATGACTTATATTGGGTAGTCAAATGCATATCTAAATCACTTAGCCATCCCACATTAGTTATTTCATGGATTTATGAGATAGTTATTTCCTATCATAAGGGTATAGAGATCAGAGACCCTACTATTTTAAGGGAAGAAAGGTGGGTGGACGTGCTGCCCCTTAGAGCCACACTACATGTAGTAGGTTCTTTGACTATGGAGGACATGGTAGCAGTTCCATACCAAGGGATGTTAGGATTTTTGAGAGAGGAGGGGATCATGTTGGTTGTATTTATAGATAATAGATAGTTTATTGACATTAGTGTTTGTCATTGTGTCTTGGTGTTGTAATTGATGTCAAATTTCATTAATGGAAAAGGATTTTTAAGTTTCATATGAGTCCCCATCAGTTTCTATGCAAGGTCAAACCTAAAGGTTCATTAGTAGTGTCCAATCATGATGTCTTGTCAGTGTCTTGCCATGGTGTCTACACATGGTTTTGAGCATTATACAAGCATGTATGGTCATGTCACAAGTTTCAAAGGTTTTCAAGAGGTTAAGAAAGGTTGGTATGATGTGTTAAAGGTGTCCAAGTGTCTACAAGTTGTCAATAACGTATGTATTGGTGATGTCATAGGTTGAAGTGGTCATTTTAGGCCTAATCCTAGTCCTCACACAAGAAGAATGAGTTGGAAGCTTGTTGTATGGATTAGGGGAGTATTGTAAAATTATGGGAGATGTGTTTTCATGTTGCATAACATGTATATGATGAGTTTCAGGTCATTTCTTAGTTGTCTCTTGTATGTTTGAGGTACTTTTGAAGTAAATTCTTGAAGACAAGCCAAGTAATCATATGTAAGCCATCATGGATGGAGAATTTTAGATGCATTTGAGTAAAGAGGTGAGTTGGGACTGTTAGAGGATGTTTTCATGATGCTTCATGCCACATTTCAGGTCATTTTGATGAAGTTTCTGTAAGATATGATGATTTTCGTACAATTCAGTTCTAGAGAAATAAAGACTAGCTCAATATGTGGAACTATTATTCTCACCTACTATCACACACTTTTCATGGGTTCTTGTGGCTTTGGGGGATGATTTTACATTGAGATAATATTTTTTTGTAAAAATAATGAGTTTATTTGATTGTCAAAATTTAATGAATGAATGTTAATAAGTTAAGGAGGTATAAAACCCTAGCAACAGAGCGAATGGAGAAAAATGAATGGTATGGTATTTAAATAATGTGGGTAAGAAAAAGTGATTATTTGGGCATATAGAGAATTTTTCTAGGCTCATTTTGGCATATGTTTCAGGAAGGCATAAAAATCCCTTATTTTATCGAAATTTCCATTTTTAAGGATGAGATGAAGGTTCCAAGATTAAAAAAAAATTGTTCTAGAATCCTTGGGATAATATCTAAGTATCCATAAAAATTTTCAGGTTTCTTTGGTAGAGAAAATGGAATATATATGTCCTCATAGTTAGCCTACTGATTTTGGCCTTAAAGGTTAAAATGCTAGTCTCGAGGCTTGAGTTAAGTTTGATATTTTTACATGTTGGAGTAGTGTTGTATGTAATTAGATAGCTGATAGAAGCTTTCTATGATGTGTTTGAAGCATTAAAATTATCTGGAATGATGGTTTTTATTTGAATACCTAATTACCTTGATAATCATATTTGTCTTGCTCAAGAAGGTGACTGAAATAGGTGTGTTAGAGTGAATTTCACCATGTGACATGTGTTTCTTATGGTTTGAATATTTTTTTCAAGTCTCCCTTAATGTGTTCCATACTTTGTTTAAGCTTGGATGTTTTTTTGGAGGAGTTTGGATCTTGATTCCCCAAGATTGGTTCTTGTTTCATGTTTGGCAGTTTGGAGTAGTTTTAGAGATTGGATTAGTTGGAGGTCTTGAACTATGAGTGATGATTTTTTCTATGTGAACTCATTTGTTTTCTGGGACTAAATTTTGGGTTCTTGAAGACCTACTTGGAGTAGCTTGCAAAATGGTGTTTTCCAAGTTGAAAAAGGTGGTTGTAGAGCATCTTGTGAATGTTTTTGATGCTTACATGATGTTCTTGACTTATTGATACCTGATTAATCCATGAAAAATTTTCTTTGTGCCCTTGAATATAATTATCCATTCATTGGTTCTTAAAAAGTTTGTTTTTAGCTTTTTGAGATGTTTTGGTGATTTTTCTTGATGGTGTGACCCATGCCAACCTACTTGGGTTATTGAGGTTGATTTATATGATATCCTTGATGTATTTTTGTGTTTTTACGACTAGCATAATTTTTCATGGCTGACCCAGGAGTGTTTATGAGTGAAGTCATGTATATAAAGCATTTTATATTTGCTTATTATGACTAGTTGAGCCTATGGGGAGATAAGAGAGCTATAGGATAAAGAATAAGAGTTAATAGGGGTAATTTATAGATCCTAGAAGATTAATGAAGACCTAATAAACATTGAAGACCAGGTGTACAAGATCAATTGATCTATTTGGCCCATGAAGAAGAAGAACTAAGTGATTTAGGAGAGTGCTTGTTTTCAGAGGGTTTGAAGAGAGAGGAGATGAATTTGAGATCACTATCAGTTTTGGGAGAAACATAGTTTCATTGGTCATCCATTTTCAAGTGGTTGAATATCTTATGGGGTTATATCCTCCTTGTAGGGTTAGTGCCCTACTAAACTAGGGGTTGGTGCTCCTTGTGGGGTTGGTGTCTCACTAAATAAATCTTGCATGATATGTAATATTAATGAAATTCATTTTTTTGTGTAATATAAGAAAAAAATTTCAATATTTTTTCTTTACCTTGAGGTTTTCCCACACATATTTTGTGT
This sequence comes from Taxus chinensis, assembly GCA_019776745.2. NCBI lineage: Eukaryota > Viridiplantae > Streptophyta > Pinopsida > Cupressales > Taxaceae > Taxus > Taxus chinensis. Next base: position 359,676,058 of record CM034156.1, on the reverse strand, counting down.
TCATGTGTATTCTTCTTCATTAATGCACTTGTGAATGTTTAACACGCACCTAATAAGATCACATGGTTATGGATGTTAAATGGTTGAATTGAATGATGAATGTAAGCTATGGTAAATGAATTAAAAATTGTTGTATGAATTATTCACCCCCTGGTCACTATGCTTCTAATAATTTGTATTAGATCAAGGTTCTTTTGAAGTAAATTTAATAACTTGTAGGAGATCCTAAAAGAAAAATGGGAAATTCGTCCAATTTTGATACTTCCTTAGTGACCTTTAAGAAGAAGTATGATATTGATGAGTCCCTAATACATGAATTTCAAGATTATATTAGTTTCATGGAGATAGATCATGGTCAAGCAATCAAAGAGTTAGAATCACAAGTTGAGAGTGTAACTAAATTCCTAAAGGAAAAATAAGAAGCTTTCCTTGGGTATGAAGATAATTTGAAATATTTGAAATCTTATTTAGAAAGTGCATCTAGCGGGTTAAGGATGTATGAGAGATTAGATAATACCTTTGAATCTATTAATGGAATCTTGGAGATTCAAAGAGTAGTTAGTGACAAGACAAGCCTTGGCTTCAAAGGAGAAAATGTGGATAATGATGAAAAGGTTTATCCAAGTACTTAAGAAAACATGAAGGTGACTAAAAGGATAATTAAAATAAGTATAACTCTATTAGAAAACCCAATTCAATGAGGTATGGTTCTTCATTTAATGGTTATTGTTATGTTTGTAGTCATTTTGGTCAAAGATCTAGAGATTGCGAGAAGAATCCCTCAAGGAATAATTTTTCATGGAGTTATGAAAATTCTTTCAATGGTCAATTGTATTCATGTTGTGAGTATGGTCATAAGGTTGATCAATGTGGTTAGAATCTTATCTTTTATTAGTCGAAGAACAAGAATGGTGTTATGTGCTATAATTGTCTCAAACATGGTCATATTATAATATATTGCTACCAAAATGAATATACTTAGCAAGAAGATAAATCCTAAGCATGAGGGAAAAAATTTTTGGAGGCATAATTCCTAAAAGGTTGAAGCTAATGTAGAAAAGATCACTCTAAAGGAATGATCTAAAAAGGAAGGACCAAGTACATTCAAAGAGGTCAAAAAGACTAGTCCTATAGAATAATCAGGTTTAACTAAGTCATTCAAGGATGTTGATCAAGAAATTAAGGTTAGGGAAACTAATTCTAGGTCTTGTAAGTAGGATATGAAATATAAAGAACCAAAGATCGGTAAAAAGATAGAAAATGTAGATGGATTGAAGATGAAAGAATTAGAGATAGTAAAAGGTGAGACCATTTTAAACAAGATGCCAAAAGGTGTTGAAAGGTTCAAGAAGGAAGAAATCAAAATTTTCAAGCCTAATCAATTCATAGAGGGCTACTATACCTAATTGAAAATGATGATAACCACATATGTTTGACAGGTCTTCAATCAGATGATGGAGATTGTAGACACCTAAATTTGACTACGTAGTTTTAATACTAAAATTGCACTTATTATCCCATTTTCTATCATTTCATTATAATTAGGGATTTCCCGCTAATTAGCTAACATTCCCCTTCATTTGGTCAATTAACAACACTCTGTTAATCAACTAGCCTTCCCCCCATCCTGGATGCCAATTAATGACACTTCATTAGTTATAATCCTCTTTTAATTAATTAATTAACCATTATTAATTAATCAATACTTGTAATCTTCTATTTAATCAATAAACCCTCTTATTGGTTAAATCCCCCTTTTAAACCCTTCAAATTCTACTAATTTCCTTCTAGATCATCTCCAAATGGCTTCTATAAGCTTAATTTGGCCTATTAATTAATCCTAGTTGATTAATTAAATCACCTCCAACTCCCATGAGTTGCTAATCTCTAATTAATATATTCTAATCATACTTATCCCTTTCTAATTCTACTTTACCTTTATCCCACATTCACTAGGTTGCAAGCTTCTCCAAAACTAGAAATCTATATAAAGAACCTAGTGCACGTTGTCCAAATTTACACCTTATCCATGTAAGACATATGCATATGATAAGAGAATTTCAATCTTAAAAAGCTTATTGATCAAGAAACCATTTCTATATTCTACTTGCAAAGAGTAGTAAGAGAAGAACCAAACACAACAATTAAGCCATATATCATAAATGGATATGATTATGGACATTTTATAAAATTATGGTTATAATTTATTTATAAATGGTGTTAGTATTTTCAATATTTGTTAGAAATCTCCTTTTTGTTATAAATTCATCGAAACTGCATATGCTCTTCCTTTGCGCTTTTGAGTGATCTTGAGAATCAGAAATGACATCGATTTTGGATGTTTTTCTAACATTTTGATTTTCATTGGGAAATATGGATAACACTTGATATTTTGGTAGTTCATATGAAAAAAATAAACATTTGAGTTTTTATTTAAAAATCATTTTTTAACACTTAAATGCTTTGATAATGTTAATTTTTTCCATTTGCTTAAGTTAGATCAAATGTCGTTTATGCTCTTCTCTTGCGCTTCCGAGTGATCTTGAGAATAAAAATGAATTTGATATTAATTTATAACATTTTGGTTTACTTGGAAAAATTAATCATTTAAATTGTTTAAAAAATAAATATTTCAAAAGCACTTATTGATTTAAGTTTTTCCATTTCTACTTAGTTGGATTAAACATTATGTATGGTCTTCTCTTGCGCTTTTGAGCGATCTTGAGAATAAAAAATAACCTTGATCCTCTTTCTAAACATTTTGGTTTTCATGGAAAACTACTAATCTTTTGAGTACATGACCTTTTTCACTTATCAAAGAATAAAATCAAGACAAATATTGACTACACTGTGTATAGGATGCCAAAGGTGTGCAAAACCACATTAAGATCAAAGATAAAAACCACACCATTCACTCACACTATATTTGTAGCTTTGGATAAGGGCTTAAATCCACCCACTTTAAACTATAGGAAGTTCCTTGTATAATCCATAAAACTCATTATGAGTATTATTATAGGAACCCCAAAGCAGTCAACACATTGAGGGAACTGGTTAATGAAATGGGAAGTGTTGGTGTGAGTTATCCTATGTGTCCTCCACTCATATATGGAGGGTCATCTCACATGGGTTAGGTTTAGGGTTAGGTTTTGGGTTTGATATTGAGTCATGCACTAGGGTTACTCAACACCCTATATGTAACCTTTCATTTCTAATTTCTGAGTATGCCAAGACACTCTGTTGTCTTTCTCTACATGTGCAAGATTTGTTCTGTTATGCAAGTTATTCTATTGTTGATCGATTCTTCCTTGTGATTACGTTGGAGCCATAATGAATCAAATAGATTACAACTTCATCATGGTGCACAGCTTCTAATATGATTCGTCAACTCTTTCATGGTATCAGAGATGAGATCGGGTAAACATGCACTCATTTTTTTGAGTTGCAATTACTCTTGTTTTCCATTTTTTTTAACTCCTGCAAGTTTTCGATCATTATATTATAGTTTTTCCTTGCTAATGTATTTAATAAGTTGCTCTTGGAAAGTTTTCAATTTACTGTGTTCTTAGTGCATGTGCAGATCTCCTTGAGTATTTCAAGGGTTTTGCAGCTAAATTTAGTTAGTTGTAACTACATTTTAGTGCCATTTCTGAGCTTGCATTGTGTGCCCTAATTTTTCATGTCTGATTTTGCTCAGAAACATTTTATTTCTCAAATTGGTGATCTGTAATTTCTCCCCCTAGTTGAATGTTTCAAAAATGCCCATAAACTTGTTGTTCTACCCTGGTTTAAAAGAGAAATCCATGTGTGCTCTTATTTGTGCCATAGGTTTTTCCAATTCATGGGGCTGTGTCGTTTTCCCTTTACCAAATCGTGCAAAAATCAAAATTGATCAAATCTAAATTGTATGGGTTAATTTCCCAATCCTAAGGTTGAAAATAATGTCAAAACATGATTCAGTTGATTTAAAATCAAAAAATTTGCAATCCTTGTTGAAAAATTTGATTTCTAGGGCATCCTTTAAATTTTTCACGATTTGACGGTCATACGGGTGTCGTTTTCCCGTCAAATTTATCATCACAAGGTAATGGCAATGTGGCAGGTTCCTATTGGCTGGGGGTTGTTGGGAAATGTCTCTAACTTATCATTTTTTGAAATTTTGGCAAAAGGAAAATTTTGATCCATGGCTCCACCTTCTGCAATGAAGTGCCTATGTGGCACATTTTGATTGGCTAGGGGATTGGCGGGTGGCGGGATTTCCTTAGGAAATTTTGCTTTCATTATGCAAAATTTTCAAAATCAAATTTTGGCCCGAAGGCCTGTAGTGAATAGGGAGAGGACATGTGGCATGGAGGGCATGCGGATGGTGGAGGGACTTGGAGAATTTTGATGTTTTTTGGCTCAAAATGATGAAGTGAATTTTTGGCCCAAAAGCCCTCAGAAAATCATCGGTGGACACATGTTCAAGAAAGGATAGGATGGGGCAGCATGTTTTGCAATGATTTGGAAGTTTTTAACTTCAAATGGTAAAAAATCAAATTTTGGGCTGAAGCTCCGCAACAAGTCAAGAAGTGAAACATGTCCAAGGAAGAAAAATGGAGGCGGAGGTTGAGACCTCAAGGGATAGAGTAAAATTTGGCTTTTTGGCGAAAGGGGGACAAAGTAAAATTTTGCCTTTTGGATTTTTGAAATTTTGCAGGAGCTTTGAAGGTGTAAATAGGAAGCTTGCCTCCTGCGGTGAATCGGAGAGCACCACATGGCAGGGAAGAGATCGGGCTTTCGGGCCCATGAAGGTTTTGTGGAAAAAATTCCTTTTTTCAAAAAAAGTGGCAAAATTGATTAGAATCGGTCCGCGGTTTTCAATGGGGCCCACATATGGACACGTGGCGGGTCCAAGGGAGAAGTGGGGAAATTTTACAAAATTTTCCAAAACTTTAAAAAGGTCATAAAAGCATTTTTGGAAGCATGGGCCTGATCCAATCACGTTTTGACACATGTCCCACCTTATCCAAAGGTTAAAAAGGTAATTTTGAGCTTATTTCTAGATCTCATCTTCCACATGGAGGGTGGACATTTAAAGTTGATACAAGATCAATGGTTACTGTGCATCCATCTATTTTGGCCACCATGGGAGCTCCAGGAAACTTGGAATCATGATTTCTTCATCAAATCTTATATGATTTTGTGTCATCTTGACCTTCTGAGAACATTGGCATCATTTTCATGACCTAATTCTTTTGATCTATGGTGTTTTTGATGTAATTTTGGCTCAGGCCCGAGAAAAAATGTGAAATGTCAACATCAAAAGTTACAGAGGTAAAATTGAAAAGGGGAAAAGGTAAAAAATGATGAATGAAAGATGCTTGCATGCTTGAATGATAAAAATGTGCCCCTGGGGTGGATAATGATCTGAATTTGTGTAATGATTTAACTTTTTGTGCATACCTGGCAACCTACGAGTTATTTTTCCATTTGGTGTCACTGTCATTAAATCATGAGGTTTTTTGTGACAAATTTGATCCCATAGCATATTATTTTCTTGGGAAGGAAGACTCTAATGTGGCATGAGGTATATAATGCATTTTGGAGAAATTGTAAAGGGTAGAGAGTTGAAAATCATGAGTAAATTGTGAGAAAAAACTCATTTTCTAATAATATCCACCAAAGAACCAGGTTAATGTCTCATGTGTTGGAAATTCATGTATGTGAGTTGGTTACAAGTGTATAGCCATCACATAGCTCTAAGATTGTTCATGTGACCCTCCCCTACTGTTGAATCTAACAAGTTTTGAATTACATCTATGTTTTTCTTTGGGCAATATGGTGTTTGTTATCATTTTTAATTGCTGCAAATAGTTTTCATTGTTCTTGTTGCAATCTTGCATTGAAAGTCTTTAGAAATCACACAGGATCTCCATTTCTAGTTGATATTTTAGTGGCATTTGCAATCTCATACTCAGAAGAGCCTTCATTTGATAAAGAGATAAACAAATTTAAAATCACTTCACCTTCCTTGACTGCAGAGATTTCTTGTAAGCCTTTGGGGGTACCTTAGGCATGGTTTGATCATGGGTTTTTGTGTTTAATTGAGTTCTTTACTTCAAGATTTTGTGGTGAGTTCTCAAATATTGTGTGAAGAGTGCAACCTGGGCTTCCATTTGTGCCTCTTCTGGTTGAAAGAATATCTTGATTATTTTAGGCATTTCATCTTATAGTTGTTCAAGTATTGTACAGATTGTCAAAGATCTGATCTATCCCAGTTTGTCTTATCAATCCCCCACCAAAAATCATCCTAACAACAAAGATCCTACCATGTAATATCTCTTATTTGCATTTGTATACCCACAGAAGATCAAAATCCATTTGCAAAAGTATGCATAACAGATCAGGATTTCCAATGTCTCTAGTAACCTTTGCCTTGTTTTGAGAACATACCCATGTTTTGAGAAGTGACAACTTGTGAGAGTTCAGATCTGGGGTGTTGATCATGTTTTCATCAAGGCCTCCATCATAGAATTTCAAGAAAAGAGAAGGACATCTTCATCTCCTTCACCATTACAAGGTTACAAAATAGGTCCTCTTACCTTGGTTGCAAGGCACAACCTAAAACAACTAGGACAAGATCAAGTCCTATTGGAGTGCTATCCATTTCTCCACAAACCTGAGTGCCAGCTAGACCATATCCCTAGCTACCAATGACATACAACATGGTCTAATCTGTCTTTAAGCTCCATGACATATCTATGGTGCTGCTCAGACTGAAAAGGAGAACAAATTTGGATACCAACATGAGTGGCACCATTGCTGGGGACTTCTTGGATTTCCTTGGTGTTTTTGAAGTGTTTGAAGAGTTTGAGCATTTATGTATTCAATTATTTGAGCTGCAACATTGTTAAAATATCATTCTATGCCTCAGATCTACAAGCTTTAAGCAAATTTTTCAAGCTTTGTCTGCCATTTTTCATTTCCCAACAGTTTACACACTTTGGCTGCATTGTGATTGATTGATCTAATAAGAATAAGGCCTGATTTATAAGGCTTTGCAAATTTTTTCAGTACTAGTAAACATTTGATAGATTATTTTAGTGCATTCTTGCACAAATAAGGTGAAATTCCTTAGTGGCGACTCCATGCTGATTTGAATTTGGAAATACCAGTGTCTTAAGCTTTCTGTCATTTATTTTTGTGTTGTTGATCTCTACAAAACTAGAGGGAAGAAGATCTCTCTTCCTTAAAGACTCTGCTAAGAAATTGTTCTCAGATTCAAGAAATTCAGAGTTGGAAGGGAGAAGAGTTTGGAAAGTGGTTAAAGGTCAGACATCAGGAAAAGATATAGCCATTGGTGAGAGAGATCAGCCTTTGGTAGAGGACTATCACTCTTCTTCAAGTGATTTTGATTCAAGCAATCCTCTCATAAACCTGTTTTCCTCAGCTAGTGAAGGTCCTTCTGCTGTACCTGGTAAGCTCCTTCTCTAATCTGCACCTCTATGTTTTAATTCAAGTAAAACTTTCCAAGAAAATCAGCACTTAGAGGATACCAGTCTTGTGAATCACATTCTTGAGCCCCAAAGATATAGCACTCCTCATCAGCTTGTCTCACCTCCAAGATCACCCCCACCAAACAATATGGCTCAGCCTAGACCTCCATTTGTTGTTAACACCTTTGGTCCTATAAATTTTAGAGGAATGGATGGTTACCCAAATGTTGTCCCACAAGATGTCAGAAATAGGTTGCCAAAATTCCAGGGTAACAATGCTATTACTGGTGATCAGCATCTCAAACTTTTTGATAATATGATGGAAGATTTTGAGATAGAGTTTGAAGATGTGTATATTAAGTTATTTATTCATACACTAGAAGAAGATGCTAGGGATTGGTACAAGGCTCTACTTGATAACTCTATTGATTCATGGACTGAAATGAAAAATGCATTTAGGTTGTAATATGGTGACAGGACTGATCCTAGATTTCTTTTATCTGAGTTTGAGAATATCAAGAAAAACCCTAATGAATTAGTCCATGACTTCAACACAAGGTTCAACAAAACTTTGAGAAGGCTTCCTGTTGGTTTGAGGCCTTGTGATGAATCTTGTTTAATCAAATATGTAGATGCATTTGATAAAAAGGTAGCCTATTACCTAAGAGACAAGAACCCAACCAATCTAAGACAAGCTTTCACCATGGCACTTCAAATTGAGAACAATATCAAGGCTATTGGGAAACCTCTTAAGAGAGATGGTGTAAAATTGATAAACCCTGAAAAACCTCAAGCTAGCAAAGGTGTTGATTTAGAAGAGGTTGTGAAGACTTTGGTAGGGGCTGTCAAGGAAATCTCATACAAGTTGGCAAGAGCTGAGAAGGGAATTGGGAGACTTCACAAGGTCAGCCTAGGCAGCAGGCACAAGATAGATTTGGCAATCACCATAGGAATGAGTAGATGTTTGATGACAAGGGTAAAGGGCCTGTTGGATCTGCAAATAGACAACCCCAAACATGTGAAAATAGATTGGTTCTTGACCCTCTAACTGCTAGGGTTGCTGCTGTTGATGAAGTTGCTGATATGGATTGGTGTGATAGATGTTTTCTTCCTCATCCTCCATGTGAAGTGGACCAACAAGTTGATGAAGCTGATAATGAGGATGGAACTGATGATGATATTTGCATGGTGGGCTATTCTTCAAGCTCACAAGGAGGAGCAACATCTACTGAAGTAATAAGTGCTAGGACTGCTGCTACCTTTTGGGATTGCATCAAGTGGGTACAAGTCTTTCTCCCCCCTCATGCTCTTGAAGTTGATGTAGTGCAAGATTTTGAAATTCCTAACAATGACTTTGAATACTTGAGAGCTTTGATGATTAAGAAGTATGATGGTGGTATCCCTTCAGAGGAAGATAGACAATTGTTGATGAATGTTGTTGTAGCTCAAGAGAAGGACTATAACACTAGAAGCAAAGTTGTTAAGGGAGTTGGGCCTCAAGCCAAACCTAAAACACCCTTACTCACAAGCATTCCAAAAGAAGCTCCTAGGAAAGAAACACTTGCTAAAAGCTCTGTTGTCCCAAGCAAAAATTACAGTCCTCATCATGCCCAAGCTGCCAAGAATCCTTTGCCATCTGATGAATCTTCTTGTATCCCTTCCAATGTTATTTTTCCAAAGAGTGTCCCCTATGACATAGCCCAAGTATTGAGCCAAATTAAAGTGATTGTTCCAATCATTGAGTTGCTTAGAATTCCTGAGCATAAGAAGAGAGCATTTGAGTACTTGGGATTGAAAGAAGAGAAGATCACCCCAAGCAGAAATGTAAATGTTGTTGAGACTCCTCTTCAAATCATTGCTGACCTTGAAACACCACCAGTAGTGGAAGATCTTGGAGAGACACCTGAGGTATATTTGGGGACATCCTTGGTTGATTCCCAATTGAATGTTGATCCATTCTTTACAACTTTTCTCATAAAAGATAGGCTACTTCACAATTGTATGTTTGATTCCAGTGCATCATGTAATGTCATGCCTCTAGAAGTCATGAATGAGTTGGATATCAAAGTGACAACTACCTATGGGAAGTGTACTACCATGGATTCAAGGGAAGTTCTGGTGGTTGGTTGTGTGAAGGGTTTGGTAGTGTAACTTGCAGCCTATCCGGGTAAGAATTTGAAACTGGATGTTGTAATTGTTGACTACCCTACCAAATGGGGTATGCTTTTGTCAAGAAAATGGGCTATAAGTGTTGGTGGCAGTGTTTAGATGGATATGTCTTTTGCCACCATTCCCATTGAAGGTAGCCTGGTCAAACTTTATGGTGAAAAGAAGATGTTGCACCTAATTGAAGATCCCAACAATGCTTCCTATGAAGTGTTGTTTGTTGATGTAGATGCTGAGAATTTCATTGGTTTTTCTGATGGAAAAGAACACAAGATGGATAGATCAAAGTGCCTTGATATGGTAGGTTCTCCTTGGACCTTGCTATTTAATTGAGCTTTCTCTAAATTTGGAAATGGTGCCGGTATAGTTCTGCTTTCTCCTAGTTTGGAAGAGTTTGGCTTTTTCCTTCAAACTTAAATTTGAATGCACTAACAATGTTGTTGAGTATGAGGCATTGTTGTTGGGGTTAAGGATTGCATGGAAGTATGGAGTGAAAGATATTGTTGCAAAAGGAGACTCAGAGCTGGTTGTCAAACAAATAAGAAAACTGTATGCTACAAAAAATCAGCGTATGAAACAGTATAAGCATGTAGTTTGGGATCTAATTGAAATGTTTGATTCCTTTAACATTGTTTACCATGATAGAGGTCTTAATGCTGCTACTGATAAGTTGGCAGTGCTGGGTTCTAGATTTGAAAATTGCACCATTTCACCTTATTGTGAATACAACATTGAAGTGCTGACTAGGCCAGCTTTCCCTGATAATGTGAAACATTGGCAAGTCTTTAACAATGATGCTCAAGTGCTAAGGTTCTTGCAAAACTAGGGTGAGTTTGCAAATTAGAATATTGATTGGGAGCCAATGGTATGCATGACTGAAGGAAGAGAAACTTTTTTTGGAAAAGATATCATCCAATTGAAAACAAACACCATTCCTAGAGGTCTTGTTGCACTTGAGTCAAATTTTAACAATGTTGATTGCATCATAAATAGAAACATGTCTGCCTCAAGGGATGTGGAAGAGCATGACTTGGGAACAAAGGAAAAACCAAGGAAGGTTTGGTTGGGCAGAAATTTAAGTAAAGAAGAAAAATAGTCCTATGCCCAACTCTTGAAAAAATATCAAGACTGCCTTACTTGGTCCTATTCAGAGCTGAAAGCATACAGAGAAGATTTATTTCAGCATGAGATCCCTCTTGAAACAAATGCCAAACCATTCAGATAGAGGAAAAGGCCAATTAATCCACTTCTCTCCATGAAAATGCAAGAGGAGTTAAGGAAGTTGAGAGATGGAGGTATTATTCAGCCCACTAGATATTCATCTTGGGTTGCAAACCTTGTGCCAGTTAGAAAGAAGAACGGAGACATCAGACTTTGTGTGGATTTTAGAAATCTAAATAAAGCATCCATGAAGGACAACTATCCCTTGCCAAATATGGAAAATATGTTGCAGCTTATGACAGGGTCTGAATTGCTTTCTACATTGGATGGTTTCTCCGGATATAATCAAGTGGTTGTCAAAGAATTAGAAAGACTTAAGACAACATTCACTACTCCTTGGGGGACATATGTTTTTCTTAGGATGCCCTTTGGTTTGATGAATGCTGGTGCCAATTTCAAATAGCAATGGATGTTGATTTTTCTGGTTACATCAATGAGTTCATTGTAGTTTACTGAGATGATGTGACTGTATTTTCAAGGCAGAGAGGCGATCATTTGCAGCACTTGGAGAAGATGCTGATTAGATGTAGGGAGTATGGAATTTCTCTTAATCTGAAGAAGTGTCATTTTAGCATGCAAAAGGCCAAGCTGCTTGGTCACATTGTGTCAAAATATGGTGTTATGATAGACCCTGAGAGAGTGGAAGCAATCAACAAGGTACCTATCCCAAGAACCAAGAAAGGCATCTAGTCTTTCTTTGGTCAGATTAATTTTATTAGAAGGTTTGTTTCCAACTTTTCTGAGTTGACTCTTCCAATCACAAGCATGCTAAAGAAGGACCAAGTTATCAAATGGGAGGAGGCTTCCATTCAAGATTTTGAAGGAATTAAGGATGCACTTAAACATGCACCTGTTTTAGCAGCCCCAAACTATAAGAGGCCTTTCCAAATCTTTTCCTTTGCTTCTGAGTATACCATTACTTCTATTTTGCTGCAAAAGGATGAGAATGAGGCTGAGAGGCCTATTGCCTTCTTTAGCAAGGCTTTACAAGCTGCTGAGTTAAAGTATACAATCATGGAGAAACAAGCATTTTCCTTGGTGAAAGCAACAAAAGTTTTTAGGCCTTATATATTGAGTTCAAAATTTGTTGCTTATGTTCCCCACACCATGGTGAAAGACATCTTATTAAAGGTAGATATCTCAAGTAAAAGATGTAGATGGGTGAAAATACTACAAGAGTATGATATGGATATCCAAACCACAAAGTTAGTAAGAGGTTTGGGTCTTGCTAAGCTCATGGCTGAGAGTAACTTGCAAAATGTAGAAGTAAATCAGCTAGAGGAAGAAAGGGGAGATCCTCTTGAGAAATTGATAAGTTCTGAGTGGTACAAAGATGTGATCTTCTACCTCAGACACCTATGCTGCCCTAGTCACTTAAATAAAAATTAGAAAAGAGCCCTCAAGCTGGCCTCTCAAAAATATATCATAACAGACCTTGGGCTGGCTTGGAAGAACCCTGAAGGTGTCCTCCTAAAATGCATAACTGAAGATGAAGCTCCCAAAATAGTTGCTGATTTCCATGGGGGAGTTTGTGGAGGACACTTTGCTGGAAGGGTGACAGCACATAAGATTTTGAGGGCTGGTTATTGGTGGCCTACTCTTTTTAAAGATGCAACCCAGCTAGTTATAAGATGTGATAGTTACCAACATTTCTCTGGAAGACTGAAAGCTTCAGGCTCCCTTCCTTTACAGCCTATATCAATTGAAGCCCCTTTCAAACAATGGGGAATGGACTTCATTGGTGAGATTTCAGATCCTTCTAGTGCTGGTCATAAGTGGATTCTTGTAGCCACTGATTATTTTACAAAATGGGTTGAAGCAATCCCATCTAAAAAGGCAACACACCAAGTGGTAGTGGACTTCTTATTGAATCATATCATATGCAGATTTGGAGTTCTAGTTAAGATTGTATCTGATAATGCCATGTGCTTTAGAGCCAAACCTTTAATGGCAATGTGCAATGAATATGGAATCAATCTAACTTATTCTTCAAACTACAACCCCCAAGGGAATGGACAAGCTGAGTCTAGTAATAAGAACTTGTTGAAGATCATTAGAAGAACCTTGGAAATGAACAAGAAAAAGTGGGGAGAACAATTGAAGTTTGTAGTTTGGGCTGATAGAATAACTCCTAAAAGAGCAACTGGTAAAAGCCCATTTGAATTGGTGTATGGAACTCAGGATTTTCTACCCTTACATCTATAATTATCTTCATTTCAGTTTTCCCAACAATTGGAAGATCAAGGGCATGGCCCATATGAATCAAGGATCAATCAGATTATTGAGCTTGATGAGGAGAGAAGAGCATCCCATCAAAGGCATCTCAGATTTAGGGAAAAATTGAAGAGATTGTTTGACAAGAAGGTCACTCCTAGAGCCTTCAATGTTGGAGATCTGGTTTTGTTGTGGGATAGTAGGCATGAAGACAAGGGAAAGCATGGAAAGTTTGATGCATTATGGATGGGCCCTTATGCCATTGATATCAGGATTGGTGAACATACCTTTTTTCTCAAAGATCTAGATGGGGAATTGCTAGAGCTTCCTGTTAATGGCAGACATTTAAAACATTTCTTGGATTAATCCCCAAAGTGAGGTATGCACAAATTGTACAATTGTATAGTCTTTGTTTTTGCTCTGTTTTTAGTTGTTTGGTGGTTTGTGGTTTGCCCTTTGTTCTTGGCAGCCATTTTGGTTGGTTTCTCAGCTTTTTTTGTTGGGTGGTTCTGGTTTTTTGGGCTGCCTTGTGTTTTGACTCCTTTGCCCAATGGTATTTTGGCACTTGGTCTATGTTTTGTCCTTGTGGCACTCACTAGGAGTGCCCATCCCCAGGCAGGAGCCAATGTTAGTGCCATTTCTGAGCTTGCATTGTGTGCCCTAATTTTTCATGTCCAATTTTTCTCAGAAAACATTTTTTTTCTCAAATTGGTGATCTTTAATTTCTCCCCCCTGGTTGAATGTTTCAAAAATGCCCATAAACTTGTTGTTTTACCCTGGTTTAAAAGAGAAATCCATGTGTGCTCTTATTTGTGCCCTAGGTTTTTCCAATTCGTGGGCTATGTCATTTTCCCTTTACCAGATTGTGCAAAAATTGAAATTGATCAAATCTAAATTGTATGGGTTAATTTCCCAATCCTAAGGTTGAAAATAATGTCAAAACATGATTTAGTTGATTTAAAATTAAAAAAATTGCAATCCTTGTTGAAAATTTTTATTTCTAGGGCATCCTTTAAATTTTTCACATTTGACAGTCATACGAGTGTCGTTTTCCCATCAAATTTATCATCGCAAGGTAATGGGCAATGTGGTGGGTTCCTATTAGCCAGGGGTTGTTGGGAAATGTCTCTAACTTATCATTTTTTGAAATTTTGGCAAAAGGAAAATTTTGAATCCGTGGCTCCACCTTCTGCAATGAAGTGCCTACGTGGCACATTTTGATTGGCTAGGGGATTGGCGGGTGGTGGGCTTTCCTTAGGAAATTTTGCTTTCATTATGCAAAATTTTCAAAATCAAATTTTGGCCTGAAGGCCCGCAACAAATAGGGAGAGGACACGTGGCACAGAGGGCATGCGGATGGCGGAGGGACTTGGAGAATTTTGATGTTTTTTGGCTCAAAATGATGAAGTGAATTTTTGGCCCGAAAGCCCTCGGCAAATCATCGGTGGACACGTGTCCAGGAAAGGATAGGATGGGGGCAGCGGGTTTTGCAATGACCTTGGAAGTTTTTGACTTCAAATGGTAAAAAATCAAATTTTGGGCCGAAGCTTTGTACAATAAGTCAGGAAGTGAAACATGTCCAAGGAAGAAAAATGGAGGCAGAGGTTTGGACCTCAAGGGACAGAGTAAATTTTTTCCTTTTTGGTGAAAGGAGCTAAAGTGTAAATGGGAAGCATGCCTCCATAGCCTATCCATGATGGACACGTGGCACATTCTAAGAAGTCAAAGGAAGAGTGCAGGCCCGCGGTAAGTTTTAAATTTTTCAAATTCTCCAGGAAGGTTTGAAGGCAGAATAGGAGGCTTGGCCCCATGGTGAATCGGAGAGTGCCATGTGGCAGGGAAGAGATCGGGCTTCTAGGCCCGTGGAGGTTTTATGGAAAAATTTCCTTTTTTCAAAAAAGTGGCAAAATTGATCAAATCAGTCCACGGTTGTCAATGGGGCCCACATATGGACACATGGTGGGTCTAGGGGAGAAGCGGGGAAATTTCACAAAATTTCCCAAAACTTTAAAAAGGTCGTAAATGCATTTTTGAAAGGCTTGGGCCTGATCTAATTTTTTTTTTGACACGTGTCCTGCATTATCCAAAGTTTTAAAAGGTAATAATATTGAGCTTATTTTTAAATTGCATCTTCCACGTGGAGGGTTGAACATTTAAATTTGGATACAAGATCAACGATTACTATGAATCCATCTATTTTGGCTGCCATGAGAGCTCCAAGAAACTTGGAAATCACATTTTTGCATCAAATTTCATCAAATCTTATATGATTTTGTGTCATCTTGACCTTATGAGAACATTGACATCATTTTCATGACCTAATTCTTCGATCTATGGTTTTTTTGATGTAATTTTGGCTCAGGTCCGAGAAAAAGTGTGAAATGTCAACATCAAATGTTGCAGAGGTAAAATTGAAAAGGGGAAAAGGTAAAAAAATGTTAGGAAATCAATTATTTAGTGCTCCATGGTTGATAATATAATAGTAATATTATAATGTAATTTGGTGACATTATTGTTATGTAACAATAATGTATATTAGGAGTTTGTTATGTACGTGAGTTTAGAGATATTTATGGAGGAGTGGTTGTAGCCACCTCCTTGATCATAAGAGAAGTTTTCCTATATAATTATATTGTTCATATGATATAATTGAGAGTTCATTATTATCAAGTCTATTGAAGTATTATTCTATGTAAATCTGTTGCTGCACTTACATTTGGCATCAGAGCAATTATGGATTCCTGAGCATTATGTGGGTGGATCCAAGTTATTTATGGCCGCCCTTGTTATGGTAGTGATTTTATTACATTGTAATTTTACCTGTAGGTGTGCTCTTTATTGGATTCGTTGCATTTCAAACTGACTTGCATCGTCTGTTCTATTCTTTCAAAGATTATTTTTTAGACCGTGTAATCAGGAAAAATCTAAGGCATATTGTTATTGGGCGAACTAATATTTAAGAGGAAGGATTGTCATAGTGTTGGGTGACGACTGAAGGACAGATCAAGTGATTACTCTAATAGAAGGCGTTTGAAAGGTCCCCATATTGGCTTTGAGCCTACTTACTCGGCATCCATATAGCAACCTAGCTCAACCACAAAATTTATTCACAAGGCTAAAGTCATTGGCGAACGATCTTTTGAAAGTCGAACCTACAATTTGTATTGATTCTATAGATTATTTCATGCAATTCCATCTATATATCTGATTGCCTCAAGTGAAGAGACCTCTCAATTAATGGAATCAAATATATGATATTATGGATCACCACTCCTATTTTGGGATCTAAGAGCTCCAAATTATCTCATCATCGTTTGATATACGTGCATAAAAAGGTAAATTTGAGTGCCATGTTAGAATTCCGGTGCGTGTTTCATTGGTCTCAGATTTACATGCATCTTCCTAGTGCTGGGAAGTTTTTCACCTTACGGAGGATATTATTGTTAAAGGTATGACATAACAATGGACTGTTAAAAGGTATTTATAATAAATTTTTTTTGATAATTGTCTATTTAGATCAAAATTCATCCCCAGATGAGTATCCATTCAGTCAATTATTCATTATTGAAACTTTGTTGCATGCATATCACCATGTGATCATCAAATCTCAACTTCCCATCTATAAGCGATTCATTTAGATCTACAAATAACTCTTGCATCGAATTTCCTATAGGCTCTGTCGTTCTGCAAACAATAACCTCAAAGTGTTTAGCAGAAAATACAATGTATTCAAGTATTAACCGTAATAGGTATTTTCGTCTTAAATTATATTATTTAGGTTGTGTCTAGTTGGTTGGTTTTTATTGTAGAATTCGGGTAGTCATTTTCCTATAAGTTTTACATTTCTATTTTAAGTCAATTTTAGATTCACCGTAAGTTGTCTATGGTCTATAGGAAAGTCCCATATTATTGTGTTATGAATAGTCAATCAAAAGTGTCTATCTTTTACTAGTCGAGTATTATTGTCTCATTTGTTTGCTAGAGGGTATTCAAAGTAGTCATATCATATTATTAATGTTTCTACTCTTATTTTGTATCATGTTAGTATAAAATAGTCAAAAGTCAATGTTAAGGTAATCTTCATAGTGTCATAGTTACTCAAATTTATGTATTTGTTGTGCTCTTAAAGTCATTAAAATTATTATTTGTTGTTAAAAGAGTTAAAAGTCGTCAAGTCATTGTTTCAAGAGTCGAAGTCAAATATTTGTTAAAAAATTAAATAAATTTTTTTTCCTTACAGACGCATTTTCGGTGTAACCCGTTGTCTGGAAAAATAAAGTGTTTCACATTGCATGAGGGAAGATATAATAAACAATGTGGAAATAGTTAAGCTTCATATCCAAATCCGGCAGAGTTAGCAGCACGTATACTGGAGGATGGAGGCATCGAGAGGCTGTAGGACAACCAGTGACCTCTCATCAGTCGCCAACGATGGGGCCGCTTCGAAGCTGATTTGGTGGCACATTTTGTGGTGTGAGTGTGCTTTTTATTTCAAAGTTGAAATTGATTTCAGTTGTGTGCAACATGATTCTTTTTCAATGTTCCTGTTATGGCTTGAATAAGTGAAATGTTCACATTGAGGGTGGGAACATGATCTCAATGTTCCATTTTCTCTTTTTCATATTTGTTATTAGTGAGTAGTATTTCCTACATAATTCAATGAAGGAAAAACATTGTGGATAGATGAAAGTACAAGGAAGAGCAACATCATGATATTGAGGTTGTTTGTTGTCCTGTAAAACCATCCTTGTTGAGGTTGTTTGTTGTCCTGTAAAACCATCCATGTTGAGGTTGTTGTCTGTCCTGTAAAACCATCCAAATCATGAGCACGCATAGGTGACACACTGTAGAAGGAAGTGCAATTGTTTTTCTCCCATGTTCACACTCAGGGGGGAATGTTAGGAAATCAATTATTTATTGCTCCACGGTTGATAATATAAAAACAATATTATAATGTAATTTGGTGACATTATTGTTATGTAACAATAATGTATATTAGGAGTTTGTTGTGTACGTGAGTTTAGAGATATTTATGGAGGAGTGATTGTAGCCACCTCCTTGATCATAGGAGAATTTTTCCTATATAATTTTATTGTTCATATGATATAATTGAGAGTTCATTATTATCGAGTCTATTGAAGTATTATTCTGTATAAATCTATTGTTGCACTTACAAAAATGATGAATGAAAGATGCTTGCATTCCTGAATGATAAAAACATGCCCCTAGGGTGGATAATGATCTGAATTTGTGTAATGATTTAAATTTTTGTGCATACCCGACAACCTACGAGTTGTTTTTCCATTTGGTGTCATTGTCATTAAATCATGAGGTTTTTTTGTGACAATTTGATCCCATAGCATATTCTTTTCTTGGGAAGGAAGACTCCAATGTGGCATGAGGTATTTAAGGAATTTTGGAGAAATTGTAAAGGGTCAGGAGTTGAAAATCACGAGTAAATTCTAAGAAAAATCTCATTTTCTGTGAAAATCTACCAAAGAACCAGGTTAATGTCTCATGTGCTGGAAAATTCATGTATCTGCGTTGGTTATAAGTGTATAGCCACATCACAGCTCTGAGATTGTTCATGCAACTCTCCCCTGCTATTGAATCTAACAATTTTTGAATTAAATATGTGTTTTTATTTGGGTAATATGATGTCTGTTATCAATTTTAAATGCCTGCAAATAAATTTTATTGTTCTTGTTGCAATCTTGCATTGAAAGTCTTTAGAAGTCACACAGGATCTCCATTTCTGGTTGATAGTTTAGTGGCATTTGCAATCTCATACTCAAAAGAGCCTTCATCTGCTAAGGATATAAACAAATTTAAAATCACTTTACCTTCCTTGACTGCAGAGATTTCTTGTAAGCCTTTGGGGATACCTTAGGCGTGGTTTGATCATGGGTTTTTGTGTTTAATTGAGTTTTTTACTTCAAGATTTTGTGGTGAGTTCTCAAATATTGTGTGAAGAGTGCAACCTGGGCTTCCATTTGTGCCTCTTCTGGTTGAAAGAACATCTTGATTATTTTAGGCATTTCATCTTATAGTTGTTCAAGTATTGTACAAATTGTTAAAGATCTGATCTATCCTAGTTTATCTTGTCAATCCCCCACCAAAAATCACCTAAACAACAAAGATCCTATCATGTACTATCCTTGATTTGCATTTGTATACCCACAGAAGATCAAAATCCATTTTCAAAGTATGCATAATCGATCAGGATTTCTAATGTCTCTAGTAGCCTTTGCCTTGTTTTGAGAACATACCCATGTTTTGAGAAGTGACAACTTCTGAGAGTTCAGATCTGGGCTGTTGATCATGTTTTCATCAAGGCCTCCATCATAGAATTTCAATTAAAGAGAAGAAAATCTTCATCTCCTTCACCATTACAAGGTTACAAAATAGGTCCTCTTACCTTGGTTGCAAGGCACAACCTAAAATAGCTAGGACAAGATCAAGTCCTATTGGAGTGCTATCCATTTCTCCACAAACTTGAGTGTTAGCTTGACCATATCCCTAGCTACCAATGACATACAACATGGTATAATTTGTCTTTAATCTGGGCCATGACATATCTATGGTGCTACTCAGATTGATAAGGAGAAAAAATTTGGATACCAACAGATTCAAACAAACAAACAATGATTCGGGGGTGCTCGTGGCTATGTTCGTGTGTTTTTACTTTTTTGTTGGGTTGAATCTACTCGTGGGTCCAGCCAACATGTCTGCCCTGCTGTATCCTCTGCTTCTCGTGGTCTCCTCTGGTCTTCCCTACCGTGGCCTCTGCCTACTCACCCCTCCTTCCTCACTCCTCTATCCGCAACTATGCACCAGGTCTTCTCTGCTACGACCTGCAAAATTGGTAACTCCTAAATTGGAAAGTATTTCTAGTAAGTATTTTTTGGTAGGTTTCCTTTCTTATTTTTTGATAAGTATTTTTTAAATACTTTCTAACTTTTTTAAAAACAACAAGCTATTAATCGGTTGGTAAGTTTTTTACTTTCCTTTATTTTAATTTCTTTCTATTTTAAAATAAAACAAAATCCTTTTAAATCTTTAAACGTTGTTTTTTAATAATAGAATTTTTGTATCTAATGGTGAGTTTTTTAAAGGAAATTATTTTAAATATTTAATTAAGTTTTTTAAATTAGATATTAATTAATTGTAATTAATTAAATCTAGTTTTTTATTACGATTCTCATTTACGATTAGATAACGTATATTTTTTTAAATTGTCTTTTAAATTAACGTTATTTATCATTTTTTAGTCCAAATAGCTCTAAAATTAGCTAAATCGAATGTTTCCAAATGGTAAATTTTAACGCATTATTGTGATTTTTTTTACTAATCATGCTCTCAAGTGTGCAGAGACACTCTGAGCACTTCTTGTCTTTCGTGTGCCTTTCCAACCTTCTGAAGATCATCAGAACTCATCCTAAGTTCATCTAAATCATTATATATTACCGTTATTATTACTTGTGACTAGTGAGCGCATCTGCCACAGTTTGCAGCAAGGGGGTATCTATTATCCAAAATGAGCCCCTTGCTTATTTTGGCTAACTTACCTTCATTCTTCTCTTCCTTGTGCTTCAACTTTAATTTTCACACATTTCAAGCACTCAAGGGTTTCTAGAAATGGCTCCATTAGATAGGATTTTTCTTCCCCTTTCCAGAATGGTAAAATTTTCTCCTAACTCCAAATATTTTAAAAGTTATGGCTTAACAGATTTTTTTGGGGAAATTTTCCCTAGGCAGGCCTGTGGCCAATTAAATGGTGCCATGTGCTGGCGGAGGTATGGGTAGCGGAGCAAAGTTGGAGAATTTTCCAAGAAGAGGGAAAAGGGCGCAAAGGGAAAATTTTGGCCCGCAGGCCCACGGAGGAGGATGGAGAAAAAGTTGCGGAAGGCCCATGGCCAATGAGGAAGAAACATGTGTCCATGACAGTGGCAGGAGTTGGAGGCGTGGAGGAAACTTTGGTTTTTTGCCAAAGTGACAGAGGCACAAATGGAGAAAAAGGAGTGCGCCCCCGCCAAGCAACCACAAGCCGACATGTGCCACCAGAGCAGCGAAGCACACAAAAAATGTGGGAATTTTTGCCAATGTGAAATCAAAGGAAAAAGGTGAGGTTTGGGCCCATGTTTCCATCAGCGAATGGGAAAGTGACACGTGTCACCGGGAGAGCAGGGCGCGAACTAATTTTGGGAAATTTTCCCAATGCAAAAATCAAAGGGGAAAAGAGATGTTTGGGCCCGCAATCCCAATGGTGAACTAGGAAGTGACATGTGTCCCAGAGTGATGGAGGCACAGAGGTTTTTGGGAAAAAATTTCAAAAGGGAAAATTTTAAAGTTTGACCCTGCCAACCGAATTTTGACTCTGTTTTCGCCATTTTTTCCCTAAATCTTCAAAGGGCCATATCTTTTGATCTAGGGCTCAGATTTTCATGTTCTTTATGTCATTGGAAAGCTGGTGAAATTATCTACATGTTGGAACCCTTAATTTTTTATTTTGGTGAATATTAGTGGGAGAAATTTAGAAAAAGTCCCTTGCACTGGAAAAGACAAAAAATCATATTTTCATCTACCATATTTAATGAGGTATGGGCAATTTCTTGACCTGTGGGCTTGAATGCATTGGGAAGTGGATTTCCAGAGGTGACCTTGCTATTTTAATGAATCTTGTTAGTGGTTGAAGTATAAAATCATATTTTCCTACGTTTTCTCCTTTCTTCCATTCTGTTTCATGGTTAAAAGCCAATTTTGGCTCATTTGTAACAAGTTGTTCATTCTTTTTGCTCTGCCCTCCCTTCTTTTCTTTGTCAGGGTTGAAAATGGAGTTAGAACCTCCTCCCCTACTCTGTAATGGCATTTTTTTCCTCTTACCAGTAAAATGATGTTCTGTGTAAACTTCTAAGAAAAAAAAGTGTTTTGTGATGCATTTTTCCATCCTTCCTCATTTTTCTGTGTTTTCTTCTTGCCTCTCTTCATTGCAGGTATTTTTGCATGTTTGGATGTTCATTGCAGGTTTTGGAGCTATGGTCATGGAGTTTTGGGACATTTTTTTGGTGTGAAATCCATCCTTGGTTTTGTAATGCACTTGTCCATCCTTTCCATTGCTCACCTCTTCTTGTTCCATGGTAGTTTTGATAGATGTTCAACATTTTCCTTCTCTGGTGTATCACCATTTTAGTGTAGGATCTATTTTTCCCTCTTTTCTCTCTCTCTATCTCCTTGGCATAGTTAGATTAGGATTAGATCAGCTTTCCTGCACTCGAATATCTTGTGGTAGGTAGTTTAGGAAGAGGAACCAACCTTCTCTAGAGAGCTTTCCCCATTTGCAAAGGTCCCACACTTTGGGAAAGCTCAATGTTGTGCATTCACACTAAATGAAATTGCCTTAAAAAAGTAGATCCATGGGTCATTTTGGGGGTGTTGTGAATTTGCACTAACAGTATCATTTGTGACGTGAGACGCTTTTTCTCACAACCAGGATCTGATTTTTCCTCCTTCCTAGTTTTTTGCTATTGTGCTTGTGTACAGTGACACTTTGTTACGCTCTATGAAACATGATTGTGGTCTCATCTCTTACATGTTATTATGTTGATTACAAGGTGAGTTACCAATTGTTTTATGATGCACGCTCGGACCCAATTGTATTCAATGCACTAAACTATAAAGTGCCAAAACTAGGGGGTTATTATATTATCTTGGGTGGTTGTGTTTCTTTTCTTCATTCCTTCTCTCTCTCTTCACTATGGATGTAATTTCAATTCCTTTTCTTACACCCTTTAAATTCTTCGAATGGAGATTGAAAATAATTATGAAACTAAGGGGTAAATGGTTAGTACGCATCACCATGGGAACTGAGACTGAACCAGACAATGACCCTAAAAAATCTAAGTGGTTAAACCGTAGTGATGAAGCTTTAGGTCTTCTTTGTATGTTTGTTTCTCCTAACTTTCTCTTCCACATTGAGTTGTCTGAAACACCTAAGTTTGCATGGACAATGTTAAATGAAATGTTTGGACAACATGATGACATGAGAGTTTATGAGTTGGGAAACAAAATATTAGGGTTAAATCCGAGTGATTTTGAAAACCTACAAGCATTCTTCTCAAAGTTTGTCCACACTAGATCGTTGTTAAAGGAATGTCAAGTAGAGAAGAAAGATTCACAACTGGTCTTGTTGATTCTCTCCAAGTTAGGTCCCAAATATTATGTCTTCATGTCAAATTTTTATGCTACAAAAGTTACCTTGGGTAATGATTGGAAAATTCCCTCCTTTGACTATTTTTTGTCCCAACTCATTCGAGAACAAAACAAACTAATTCAAATTGGGTCTATAAATTCCAAGTCACATGCCCTTGTAGCAAGTACTAGTATGAAACCAAGACCAATATGAAAAATAACACAAACACTTCGACTTCTGAACCTAGAGCATAGAAAGACAAGTATTTGTGTTCCTATTACAAGAAGCTTGGTTATAAAGAGCATATATGTATGAGAAAAAAAATTGATCACCTTACTCATTTACTTGAGAAAATTCAAATAGGTGTTCCTGAGTCCATCATACAAAATTCTCCGAAGCCCGAGTCTTCCATTGCAAAAGGTTCTAAAAATGATAAGAAGAAAGGAAAGGCCCTTATAGCCAAATTTTCTCCTTCGTCGACGTGGATTATATATCCTGGTGCCTCGCACCACATGGCTTCTTCGTATGTTGAGTTCTCCAACATCAAGCCTTGTGGTATGTCCCAAATCATGATGGATAATGATACGATAGTGTCAATTTCTGGTAGTGGATCGGTAGAGATGGATGGGGGAACATTCAACCAGGTGTTGAGTGTTCCTAATCTCTCTACCAATCTCCTATCGGTTTACCAAATTACTCACCTTGGTGAAGGAATGCGAGTGGAATTTGGTCCTAACTCAGTGATTATTTGTTAGCTTAATGATGACACTATAGTGGCTGAGGGAAAGACGGATCACCATTCACAATTGTGTACCTTTTCCCACTTTACTTCTGATTCTATTCCCACTTCCTTGCTCACTCATGCAAATGAGGTTAGTAAGCTATGGCATGAGCAATTCAGACATCTAAATTATCACTACCTTAAACAATTGAGCCAAAACGAAATTTTCAACGGGTTACCCCAATCAAGTTTTCTAAGGGTCTTTGTGAGGGTTGTACCCTTGGAAATCATCCAGAACAAAATTTTGACAAAGGAAAAGCCTAGAGAGCTACTCATCCTTTGGATCTTGTTCACAACAATATTTATGGTCCATTTCTATCTCCTTCACTTACTAGAGCTCTTTATGTGCTGACCTTTATTGATGACTATTCATGATATACTTGGGTATATTTTCTTAAGCTTAAATTTGAAGTCTTTGAACATTTTCAGGTCTTTAAGGCTCTTGCTGAGAAACAAGTGGAATGGTCTATCAAGGTTCTTAGAACTGACAATGGAGGAGAATATGTAAACAATAGGTTCATGGATTTTTGTACTTCTGAAGGGATCTCCTTGCAGCATACAGTTGCATACAACCCTTCACAAAATGGAGTAGTAGAAAGAAAGAACCATACCCTTAAAGAGATGGCCACTTGTATGATTCAATCAAAGTCTCTTCCTCCACAATATTAGGCTGAAGCAGTAAATTTTACTAATTACATTCAGAACCATGTTCCACACAAGGTAGTAAGAGGGATGACACCCTTTAAATCCTATTTTGGATGAAAACCTGATGTTGATCACTTTCGAGTCTTCAGATCTAAGGATATGGCTCAGATTCCCAAGAAGAAACGTAAGGCCTTAGAACCACAATCCAAACCTTGTATGTTTATAGGGATATCAATTGACGAATCCTACTTCTCATGAGCTATATATTGAGAGAAGTGTTAAGTTCGATGGTTCTTTTTTGACTTATTTTCCACCTATTGAGGTTTTTCAACTCACTAATTTGGATTATGACTCATCAAATGATGATACTATTGAGCGTGCTCCTCTTCTTGATCCTCCCAACCATTAGACCTTTGAGTCTTCTGATTCTGATAGTAGTGGTTATGAGGACTATGTCCCTTCTCACTCAAGTGAAGAATCTTCTGACTCTGAGCCTGATCCTTCTAGTCCTCCTTGGGCTAGGAAAACTTTGCAAAATGTTGGAGATTTAGTTGGAGATACTTCAGATATGAGACGTACTCACTCACATTTTGTTGGACCCCACTCTTTCTTCACCTATGCTTCTGATCCACAGTCTTTCTGGGAGTCTTCTAGTATTCCTGAGTTGGATTCTAACATGGATAAGGAGTATTCCTCTCTCATGAAGAATGATACTTGGGATCTCACCCCTCATCTGAAACGAAGAAAAATCGTTTGGTGTAAGTGGGTGTTCCAAAAAAAGTATGGAGTAGATGGAGACGTCAAAAATTTCAAAGTGTGATTAGTAGTTAAGGGTTTCTCCCAGATACTTGGGGTTGATTATACTAGAACCTTTGCTCCAGTTGTGAAAATGACTTCTATTTGATTGACCCTATATCTTCCTTCATCTGCCATAGTTTTTAGCCTGAGTGGGAGCTATGGCAGATGATGGAAGATCTAGGGTTGATAAATTCAACGGGCATAATTTCAATCTTTGGAAGATGCAGATGGAAGATTACCTTTATCAAAAGTATCTTTATACTCCGTTGTTTGAGAAGGTGAACAAACCCTCGAGTATGACAAATGTGGAATGGGATTTGCTAGATAGGAAGGAACTTGGGACAATCTGGCTGTGTCTTACATCTTCGTTATTATTTAATGTTTCAAAGGGAAAGACTACAAAAGATCCAATGGATGCATTAGGGAAGTTGTATGAAAAACCCTCTGCCTCTAACAAAATATTTTTAATGAAAAAGTTATTTAATATGAAGATGTCTGAGAATATTTCAGTAGAAAATCATTTAAATGATTTCAATACGGTTGTGAATATGCTAGCTTTGGTTACAAAAGAATTTGATGAAGAAGTTAGCCCAATTTATTAATTTTGTGCTCTTTACCTAAGAGTTGGAATAGCCTGGTAATGGTGGTAAGTAACTCGGTTCCAACTAACTAGAAGTTGAAGTTTGAGGATGTTGTAGGGGTGATTCTAAGCGAGGAAATGTGAAGAAAAGCTCTGGGGAATCTTCTACTTCAGGGAATGCTTTGACAATGGAAACTAGAGGGAGACAGAAGAATAGAGGAAACTGTGGAAAATCAAAAGATCGAGCAAGGTCAAAATCCAAGAACAAGATTGTATGCTGGAATTGTGGAAAGCTTGGGCATGCAAAGAAGGACTGTTGGGAGCCTTGGGATAAGAAGAAAAAATAGGGAGAAAATAAGGAGACAAATGTGGCAATAGGTAATGTATGTCAGGATGCTTTGATTCTCTCTTTGCATAATATTACTGAATCTTGGGTTTTAGATTCAGGGGCTTCTTTCCATGCTTCTCCACATAGGCATTATTTTGTTGATTATGTTCAAGGAGATTTTGGGCATGTTTTTCTTGGTGATGATGAGCCTTGTAGCATAGTTGAAAAAGGTTCTGTTTAGGTTAGGATGCAGAATGGGAATACTTGGCTATTGAAGGATGTCAGACATGTGCCTACATTAAGACAAAATTTTATATCGGCAGGGCAGTTGGGAAGTGATGGTCGTACTGTGATATTTACGGTTAACTCTTGGAAGGTTACCAAGGGTGCTCTTGTGGTGGCAAGAGGTAAGAAGGTTGGAACATTGTATTTAACCACTGATAGTACTAATGATTGTAATCTTGTGGCTTTAGATGCAGATACAACATTATGGCACTATAGGCTTGGTCATATGAGCCATAAGGGCATGAACATCATAAAGAAGAATTTTCCTGGATATACAGAAATAGGTTTGGATTTCTGTGAGAACTACATATATGGGAAATAGAAGTGAGTAAGGTTTCTCAAGGTTGGACCTACAAAGAAAGAGAGTAAGTTAGAGCTGGTACATTCTGATGTGTGGGGGCCAGCTCAGGTGTCATCTCTTGGGGGTTCAAGTTATTATGTTACTTTTATTGATGATGCAACAAGGAAATTTTGGGTTTATTGTATTAGAAAAAAATATGATTTATTTCACACTTTTGTTAAATGGAAAGCCTTGGTAGAGAATGAAACAGGTCTTAAGCTAAAATGTCTCAGGTCAAATAATGGAGGGGAGTATTACAACAATGAATTTAATGATTACTGTTTTAAGAATGGAATCTGTAGGAAAAAGACGGTTCCAGGAACTCCACAGCAGAATGGGGTATCAGAAAGGATGAACAGAAAAATGATGGAATGTGCTAGGAGCATGAGGTTACATGTAGGACTGCCTCTTTCTTTTTGGGCAGAAGCAGTGAGCACAGCTGTGTACTTGATAAACAAAGGACCCTCAAGTGCCTTGGATAGAGGCATACCTGAGGAGGCATGGTATGGTAAGAAAGTTGATTATTCATTTCTTAGAGTCTTTGGATGTGAAGTTTTTGTTCCTATAGACAAGGATGATAGGACCAAGCTAGAGGATAAATTAGAAAAATGAACTTTCATTGGTTATGGTGGTGATGACTTTGGATTTAAATGTTGTAGTATTAAGGACAAGAAAATCATTCGGTCTAGGGATGTGGTCTTTAATGAGAAAGTCATGTATAAGAAATAGTTTCAGGAAAATAGGGAAGAATCCAAGAAAGAATATGTAGTGGTAGAGGATCTTCTGGATGGGAAAGTGACCCATGAATCAGTTCAAGAACCTACTCAACAAGAACCCCAAAATCCTATAGTGAGGAGGTCTTCTAGGGTAAGAAAAGAACCTGAACATTTTTCTCCTTCTCTTTATTATTTATTACTCACTGATAGTGGAGATCTAGAGAGCTTTGATGAAGCAATGCAGGTAAATGCCAGTAAGAAGTGGGAGCAAGCCATAGATGAGGAGCATAAGTCTCTCATGGAGAACCAGACTTGGGATTTGGTGAAGCTACCAGAAGGCAAAAGAGCATTGCAGAACAAGTGGGTGTACAGAGTTAAAGATGAAGGAGGAAAGAAAATATATAAGGCCCAGTTGGTGGTCAAGGGGTTTGCACAGAAACAAGGTATAGATTTTGATGAGATTTTTTCTCCTGTAGTAAAAATGACTTCTATCATAACTGTTCTTGGAATAGTGGCAGCATGAAGACTTGCACTTAGAACAATTAGATGTAAAGATTGCATTTCTCCATGGTGATTTGGAGGAGGAGCTATATTTGTAGCAGCTAGAAGGATATGAAGTCAAAGGTAAAGAGTAGATGGTGTGAAAATTGAAGAAGAGCTTGTATGGCCTAAAACAAGCTCCACGTCAATGGTATAAGAAGTTTGATAGCTTTATGATGGAGCAAGGTTATATTAGATGTCATTCTGACCATTTCATGTATACAAAGAAATTTGACGATGGAATTTATATTATCCTGTGTTTGTATGTAGATGACAAGTTGGTTGCAGGTAAAAACATGTAGGAAATAATAGTACTCAAGAAACAGCTAAGTGAATCCTTTGGTATGAAGGATTTGGGGGCAGCCAGACAAATCCTTGGTATGAGGATAACTCAGGATAGGAAGGAACGGAAGCTGACTTTATCTCAGGAAGAGTACATTAAGAAGGTATTGGATAGGTTTAACATGCAGGATGCTAAACCAGTTGGGACTCCTTTGGCAAGCCATTTTAAGTTATCAAAGGAGCAGTGTCCCAAGACATAGCAGGTAAGAAACCAAATGTCTAAGGTACCTTACTCATCAGAGGTTGGTAGATTTATGTATGCTATGGTGTGCACTAGGCCTGATATTTCCCATGCAGTGGGAGCTGTGAGTAGATTTATGAGTGATCCAGGTAAAGAGCATTGGCAAGTAGTAAAGTGGATCCTTCGGTATTTGAGAGGAACCATGGGGGAAGTTTTGTGCTATAGTGGATCAGACACCACTTTACGTGGTTATGTAGATTCAGACATGGCTAGAGATATAGACAGCAGGAGGAGCATGACATGTTATATTTACACAGTAGGTGGGAGAGCAGTGAGCTGGATTTCACGACTATAGAAGTTGGTGGCTTTGTCAACCACGGAGGTTGAGTATGTTGCTACAACAGAGGCAAGGAAAGAGATGATTTGGTTACAATAATTGCTTGAGGAGCTGGAGCATAAGCAGGAGGAATGTAAGTTGCATAGTGATAGTCAGAGTGCTATACACCTAGCTAAGGACTCTTCTTTCCACTCCAAGATGAAGTATATATAGTTAAGGTAACATTTCATTAAGACAGCTTTGGAGGAAGAGAAGTTGAAGTTGGAGAAGATTCATACCAGTCAGAATCTTTCAAACATGATGACCAAGGTGGTCACAAGGGAAAAACTAAAGTTGTGTTCAGCTTTGGTTGGTCTTCACAGAAACTAGTGAAGGGTTGAGAAGCTTGCTCAGAGGAAAACTAGTCTCCAAGTGGGAGATTGTTAGGTTGTTGAGCCTATTTTCATGTGTGAAAGTGTTGAAAACTATACACTAAGAGTATTTTACACTTTTCATGTATCCTCTTTAGGGTTCAGGGCCGATTCGGGCCTCGAGTGGGGGTCCAAGAGCGGCAGCCCCTGGTAGCAGGGGTTCGGGGGCTACACCCCCGAAAAAAAAAAATTTAGGCGATCTTTCTGTGTGCCCTTAAGTCTCATCTTTTATTACTACTAGAACTTCATTATCTTCAACCAGAGTTTTGGTCCTTATTACTACCTTTGGTGCTATACACAAGTTGAGATCTTGGTCTACTTTCTTTAGCTCATCCCTTAACGTTTGGATCAATACCTCATATGTTGAAATTTTTCTGATCATTAAGGGCCTTGCTCTCTCTGCTTCTTGTTCAACATATTTTGGTGTGGGCATTCTAAGTTATCTTTCTTCTAATGCCAAATCAACCAAAGTGTGCACATAATGCATAGCAGAAGAGTATTATACACTTTTCATGTATTATACGCTAAGAGTATTATACACTTTTCATGTATCCTCTTTAGGGTTCAGGGCCGGGTCAGGCCTTGAGCGGGTGTCCGAGGGCGGTAGCCCTTGGTAGCAGGGGTTCGGGGGCTACACCCCCGAAAAAAAAAATTTAGGTGTAAATTTTTTTTGGCCTCAAAAAATGCACCCGACATATCGGGAAACGTGCTCTTCTCATATGGGTGAGTTTTTTGACCCATAGGTTTATGGGACGGGTTTTCCCCATGGTTTTGATATCCACGGTTTTATAAACTACTTAAGCAGTTGTCTATTTATATGGTCTTATGCATATGATAGATGGACAAGTAAATGTATTGCAGATGTGTTTTGAATTCAGGTGTGAATTCTATAGAGTTTGTTGAGCATAGCTCCAAACAGATTTGGGTATTGTATTGAGAGAGTGGAGGCTTGTAATAAAATCTAAGCAAGTGATTCTTGGTGGACGTAGCCCAAATTGGGTGAACCATGTTAAATCTTGTCTCTCTGTGTTGTGTTATTTATTCTGCACTTTTATTTGAGATTTGTAATATTTTCTGCATATTAGTTTCTACTGTTGCGATTCTGTAAGGGATTATTCTACATATTTTATCTCTTATTTCCTAACAACCCTTGCCATTGCCGCAGTAAATAGATGGAAAGTCCATCAAATATACATTAAGAGTGCCTTCCTTCATGGGTACCTAGAGGAAGAGATCTACAGGGAACAACCTCCAGGTTTTTTCCATGATCCCTCCCTCATTTGTAAGTTAAGAAGTCTCTTTATGGCCTTAAACAAGCCCCTCAGGCTTGGTATGCAAGATGGACTCCTTTTTACTTACATCAGGGTTTACTGGGTGTCAAAATGATCCAATTGTTTATATTCTATGGTAAGATGACTCCATACTCATTCTTGTTCTCTATGTTTATGACTTGTTGATCACTGGAAACTCTTCCTCTATCATTGATTCTATGAATACCACCTTGGCCAATAGGTTTTCCATGACTGACTTAGGTCTGCTTCATTACTTTCTTCGGATCCATATTTCACAATCTAACTTAGGAATCTTGATTTCACAACCTAAGTATGCTCTTGATTTTTCTTTCTCATTCTCAAATGTCTGATTGCAAGTCTTCTCCTACTTTTATTTCTAGGGTTAAGTTGGTTTCTGTTGCTCTACTCCCTTGGTTGATGGTACCCTTTATCGACAGTTGGTGGGGAGCTTGATTTACTTGACTCACACTCGACCGGATTTATCATATGCTATTGGGATCATGTCCAGATTTATGCAGGAGCCACATGAGCTACATTGGAAAGTAGCTAAATGGATCCTTCATTATGTTCGTGGCACCTATACTGATGGAATTCACTATCATGGAAGGGTGGATATTGACTTGATTAGGTTCATAGATTCTGATTAGGCCGGTGACTTAGATCATTAGAAATCTACTTCTGGCTACAGTTTCTCTCTTAGTTTAGGTCCTATTAGTTGGCCTAGCAAGAAGCAGCATGCAATTACAATATCATCTACAGAGGCAGAATATAGAGGATAAGTTAACGCTGCCATAAAAGCTATTTGGCTATAAGGTATTCTAAGAGAGTTTGGCATCCACCTTCGGAGGCCTACCATTATCTACCATGATAACACAAACACTATCTCTATTTGTAGAACTCTAGTTTAGCATCAGCAGATGAATCACATTGAGATCCATATGCACTTCATACAAGAGCTTATTCATGATGGTATCATTGATATTCAATACATTTAGACAGCTGATCAGATTGAAGATTTATTTACCAAGCACTTCACTAAGATGAAG
This sequence comes from Taxus chinensis, assembly GCA_019776745.2. NCBI lineage: Eukaryota > Viridiplantae > Streptophyta > Pinopsida > Cupressales > Taxaceae > Taxus > Taxus chinensis. The sequence goes on along the minus strand of CM034156.1, from coordinate 359,644,169 downwards.
TTTCTTCACTTACGGTCTCTTCTTAGGGTGAGGTCTTCTACAACTGCTCATCTTCTTTGAGCTATTTGGTCCTTCTTTTCTTCTTCTTATTCTAGGAAAATGTTGTTTGTATATGGGCACCTTATCAGGCATTTAGTTGTCGGGCCCCATTGACACATCTTTCTTAGTTGTTTAGGAGTGTCTTCTCTTTCAGTTTGACTCATCATAGCCGCTACCCCAACTTCAATGAAGGGAGGTGTTGTTGTGAGTTATCCTATGTGTCCTCCACTCACATATGGAGGGTCATCTCACATGGGTTAGGTTTAGCGTTTACTATTGAGTCATGCACTAGGGTTACTCAACACCCTATATGTACCCTTTCATTTCTGATTTATGAGTATGCCAAGACACTCTGTTGTCTTTATCTACATGTGTAATATTTGTTTTGTTATGCAAGTTATTTAGTTGTTGATTTATTCTTCCTTGTGATTACGTTGGAGCCATTATGATTCAACTAGAGTGCAACTTCATTATGGTGCACAGTTTCTGATATGATTCATCAACTCTTTCAGGAAGTTCCCAACTAACTACTTGACTATAAATGACCATGAGTGATAAATTTTGTATGTATGAGGCCTCATTCATTAACTTGATTTTGGGGTAATGGTCCTTTTTCTATGATTTATTATAGAAAAGTGTACCTGTCTTAGATAAGTTATTGGTGAGCATTGAGAACAAAATCCTAGGGATCCATTTGGCATTAGGGCTAAATTTTCCATTATATAAATTGAGTTTCAAAGATCCATTAAAAAATGAAACTTCCTCGGAGTCAAAAAAAAAAATTCAAACAAGGTGAGATTCCATTGAAGTTGTGCCACATATATTTCATCATGAGTCTTACAAAGTAAATATTTTTCCTAGTTTCTACCTTGTTGTCAAACAATCAAAAAAGGTGAAACTCTATCAAATTTGTGCCGCATATTGTTCATCACCAATCATAAATTCCCTTATTATTTTTTGGAATTATTGGTCAAAGGAAAACAAATTGAATTTCTACCATAATTGTGTCCACCACTTTTGCACCCACTTAAATTTGTTCCTCTTTTCAATCTTGATTTAAGTGTTGAAAGTGTGTTGGTACGTCTTTAAATTTTGGTAGTTTGTCTTAAAAGCAACATTGAGATGTCTCGATTGTAGAAGGATATATCACCTTTATCTCCCTTTGTGTCATTACATTACTCACATTATAGCAATCCATTTTTTACACTTACATCTTGTTTTCTTAAACTTGATTTAAGTGCCCAAATTGTATTTTTACGCTTCTCACTTCGTATCAACTCATTTTTATACTTAAACCTTTTTTTTCTTCAAAATTGATATCAGTATTGAAGGTGTGTTATTAAATTTCTCACATTATGCCAATCCCTTTTTAATACTTACATCTTATTTTCATAAACTTTATATAAGTATTGAAATTACATTGTTACGTTTCTCACATTTTTATCATCCTTATATTAAACTTGATTTACGTGTATACTTTTTATTGTTACACTGTCAAAATCACTTCAACCCCTTTTAATACTTAAATATTGTTTTTTGAAAACTCGATTTAAATATTTAAATTATGTTGATATCTTATCAAAAAAACTTTTGAGACAATTTGAACAATAGGAAATAGTTTCCTTTGCGGTCATCCCTTTTTCAATGACTTCGTATATTTTCCTTAGTGACACTCATTATACACTTTACATCTAGGAAAATTTTCCTTTGTATTCATTACGATGTCAAATTTCCATCAACCATTTTGACATTTACAATTACAACTTGTTGTTTAAACCTTGTTGGATTGTCAAAATTATGTCATTATGATGTCTATTTTCCTTAGACCCCCTTTAGAAAATCACATGAGCAGCCCCATATTTACAAAATTTCTGGATGGCTGCCATTATGTTGTCAGAATCAACACATAAATTTCTTACATTTGAAGGAGTTCAATCATAAAATCTAGGTCTAGGAATTTAGCTCCAACAATGCTAACCGTGACTAAATATCACATAGTTCCTTACACTTATGACAATAGGGAACCTAGATTTCGGCATTCACATCAAAAGATGCCCATCATGATTAAACCTTGATTGGTTTTTCCCATGAGGGAACCCATTATGTTACCCCTTTCCCTGCCTCCATATCATAGTCAGTGGTATGATTATAATTCTTCTAGTACATGGTATGATTCTGATTCTCCTAATCATTTGTATCCTTCTAATACTCCATGCCAACCCTATTCTCCTGATTACTCTAATCCATGTTATTATTTTGATTCCCCTCAGTCTGCTTCATTTGATCGATTTTCTTCTAAGGAATAATTAGTCACCTAAATGATTTTTTCCTCCACTAAGTATCCGTGTCACCAAAAATTCTCCCCAGTGTTCCTCTAATTCGACTCCCCAGTCATGGTCCTCCCTTTCTCCACAGGACCTCCTATATCACTCACCTCTTTCAAAACAATGTGATGAAACATTTATTAGCCTTAATTAATAAACATAAATGTATACATATAAATAAAATAATGCACATAAAAATAAATAACACAAGATTTAACATGGAAAACCCCAATGGGGTATAAAACCACGATAGAATAATTTCCACTATCTGAGAATTTTTTTACATCTAATCCAGTAAAACTCCCTCCTCACTTCTACTGCATGTGTTTACCCGAATCCATTTATTGAATTTTGAATATGACCTATTTTCATATTTAAATAACTCAAAGGATTATGACCTTCCTAAGTGACGGGGTACACCTCCCCGATTAATATTAGTTAATAAATAACTAACAACCTAATATATAGTTTATATTTAAATAATAATAATATAAGTTTTTATATATTGTTTAACTATAAACTAAATATTATGATCACTTAATATTATAGTTCTAACACTCCCCCTTAATATTAAGTGGGGATCCATATGCAAACATTACCTGTTTGTACAACAAGATTTACAAATCCATAAACCGCAAAGGTTTAGCCTAGCATATGTATTTTTGAAGGAATTATAACTCCATCATGCTCAACTTACCTTTTAGTACAAAAGGATTTGGAATCCATAGATCAGAAATATGATTGAGGATAAACATGATTTGTGAAAATAAATCCCATTATTTCTCATGGAAAAAATTAATTAACTACATCTCTAGGATCATTTTATAGCACAGGGATCTCCTTTAAAAATGGATGCAACACACTATTCTGTATTACTATAAACACTATAAGTTTACATAGATCATAAAATATATTTTTATAATGCTTTATATTAGAGTATAAGTAGAGAGGAAAAGGAGTCAACAACTGGCCAACCATTAGGAGGTGGAATTTCCATGCACAGTACCCCTCAATGGTAACTCTAAAAGGCCAAACATTATAGGGAACTTATAGAACTTTACAGAATGCAATGGATTTTTAAACATGTTTGCAACTTGATCTTCACTCGGGTAGTACTAGAGATAGATATCACCACAGAGAACCTTCTCTCAGATAACAATCATATGTATCTCGATATGCTTTGTCCTTTGATGATGAACTATATTTTTAGTGAGAGCAATGAAACTCTAGCTATCACACAAAATAGGAGTACTTCCTTTATCTTCCACATGCATCTCTTCCAATAACCACTTCAACCACATGGCTTCTTTTGCTTCTTCCATTACACTTTTATATTCTACCTCAGTATAAGAAATAGAAAATGTTAGCTACTTTTTACTGCTCCAAGTAATGGCACGTGGTCCAAGCTTGAATACATATCCATTTGTAGACTTGCGATCTATCACATCACCAACATGGTTAGAATCACAATATCCATATAAATATACATTGTTAGAAGAATTATAATTTAAACCAAAATTAATTATGTCCTTAATATAATGCAATATTATTTTGCCTAACTTCTAGTGATCCTGATAAGGCTCCTGTATAAACCTTGAAGTAACCCCTACTGCATAAGTAATGAAAGTTCTATTAATAGTTAGATAAATAAAACTACCTATAAGTTACCTGTAAAACATATGATTAGGTTTTTCACATGCAGGTTTAGGATCAAGTTTACATCCAACTTATATAGGAATAGCAACAGGTTTACAATCAAGCATATTAAACCTTTTAAGTAAATTAGTCTTATATTTTGATTGAGATACTACAATAGAATTTTTATCCTGAAATATAGCCATGCCCAAAAAATTATGCAATAATCCTAATTATGTCATCTCAAAATATTGCATTAATTTTTATTTAATTTACATAATTAAACTGTTATAATTGCGAGTGATAAGTAAATCATCAACATACAATACAGTGAGAATGATAATCTTTTCTTCAATTTTAACAAATAAATCATTGTTAGATGAATAGTTAGAAAAATAAACTTCATTAAAAAAATTAATCTTTACATAACAAGCTCTAGGAGCTTGTTTTAAACCATATAAATATTTTTTAGTTTACAAACATACATTTCTTTACCTAGTTCTTAAAATCCTTTAGGTTGATTCATATAAATTTATTCTTTTAAATCACCATTCAGAAGACATTTTTGACATCCATCTGATGGATTTCCCAACCATCCGAAGTAACTAAGGAAATCAAAATCCTTACTGTGCTCATTTTTACAACTGTTGCAAAGGTTTCAACATAGTTAATACTAGGTTTTTGAGTAAACCCTCGAGATACTAATCTTGCTTTGAATTTATCTACAATTACATCTACTTTATATTTAATCTTGTATAGTCATATAGATCCAAATATACTTCAATTTTCAGGAGGCGGGACTAACTACCAATTTTGATTTTTAATCAAGGTAGTATATTCACCTTTCATAGCATATATCCATCTTTTTTCTAAAGGAGATTCTTCAAAAGATTGGGGTTCAGGTTCATACAATGTCATCAAAACATTATATGTATGTTTACTTCTAGTCATTTTCTAAAGGTTTCCATGATTAGAGTCTTGAATAATAGACTCCCATCTAGGTCTTTTAGCTATATAGGAAATATGAACTATCTCATTTTCAATTATAGGTTCATTACTAGTTTCTTAATTATTTACATAACTTTCAAAATTTTCAATTTCATTTTCATTTTCATTAGAATCATCATGAATAATAGAAGATGAAGAAGAAGAACAAAAAGTTTTTTCTAGAATTTTAACATTCCTATTTTTTATAAATTCTCTTTTTGAAGGATCAAATATCCTAATACCTTTATTTTTGACACCATAACCTACAAAGATATAAGGAAAAGAGGTTTGATCAAGCTTTTCCTAGTTTTATTTTGGAATGAAGAGGGAAGTTGGGATACCAAATATTATCAAGTGAGATAAACTTGGTTTTTTATTTGACCACTTTTCCAAAGGAGTGGAATTTACTAAGGCTTTAGTGGGAAATCTATTCAATATATGAACAACAATGTCCATTTCTTCAATGCAAAGGAATTTAGGAACCTGAGTTGAATGCATCATTGTTCTATCCATTTCCAAAATGGTGCAGTTTTTCCTTTCTAAAATCCCATTCTCCTGAGGGGAATAAGAAGTAGTAAGTTCTACCACATTCAACACAAAAATTTTAAAATGCCTTACTGATGTATTCTCCCCCATTATCAATCCTAATTATCTTAATTTTATAACTAGAATATTTTTCTACTAAAGATTTAAATTCCTTAAATTTTGACAAGACAATATTTATTTTTGATGAAATACGACCAAATCATATGATTGAAATCATCAATGAATGTGACAGCATATATAGAACCATTACGATATGGAACTTCTAGGGTTCCTTGAACATCACTATGGACAACTTCCAAAGGTTCAGAAGCATTTGCATCATGATGACTGTGGAAGGGGTTAACAAATTTCTTACGACATAAGCATCCTTCACACATTTCATGACTATTGGAAATAGGTGGTAGATCAGTCACTAGATTCAATCGAGACATTGTGTACATGCTCCTGAAGTTAACATGACCTAGTATCTCATGCCACAATTACATGTCACTTCTTTGAGTTGTTAAACAATAAGAATAAGGAAAGCCATTAAATAAATACAAACCATCTCTTTGAATTCCTTCAACTTTAGTAACATCATGTTCATTTATAGTAAACCATTTATCTTTTAATAATGTTACACTATAGTTATTTTGAGTAGCTAAGAACAAGAAAGAAAATTCATTTTAAGTTTAGGAACTAATAAAACATTGTTAATAAAACCATTTGAAACTTTTTCTTTACCTTATCCCTGAACGTCGAGATTGGGATGATCACCCAAGTAAGTATGATCATTAAAATCTCTAAGTTCATATAGGATATTAGATCTAAAGGTCATGTTCCTAGAGGCACCACTATCCAATATCCACTCATTTTCTTTTACAGTGACAAAGACGACATACAAAGAAATTATATTTGATTTTTTACTATTTTTTCAATTCTTGTTTTGGTTTTGATTTTGATTTTGGTTAGATTTGTTACCCTTTTGATTTTTGAAATTTGTATTATTATTTTTAAATTTACAATCCTCTTTCTTATGGAAAAATTTATCGTAGTAATGACATTTACCATCAAATCTAACTCTTATATTTCTTGGTTTCTTATCTTTGCTAGGAGGTCTAAAAGTTGGCTCTTTGTTTTTGTTGAATCTAGAGGTTTTAACTTTTTATTTTTGAGGGAGAAGTACCTATGTGGCATTCTCCTTAAAATCAAAATGTCATTACTTTATATTCCTGAATGAGGAGAGCACTAAGGGTTTAACTTGGAATGTCTTGTTCTGTTTGATATTTTAAATTCAAAATTGAAATGAAATTTCTAAATTATCATGAATATTTGACTGAATAATAAAACAAAGTAGTTTACTCTAAATTAAGTTACATCTAAACTCATCTAACTGAGACTTAATATTTTTTATTTTTACTAAATAATTTATCTCTTTTTCATCTCCCTTCATGGGAGTTGTCATAAGCTCTAAAATCAATTTAATGAATTTTTATAAATGTGTACCTTCGTGCATCGATTCCAATTGATCCCAAGCTTCACTGAGAATTTATAAATTCCTAATATGAAGCAAAAAATAATCTTGTATGCTTCGGAAAATGATGGACATTGCCACTTGTACTTATTGTTGATACGCAACAATGTTGTTCATAGTTTCTTGTCTTCCAGTCAGAGCCCTCTCAGTTCCATTAAAAATGACCATAATGTCTAAGCCATGAATTTTTCGTTTAATAGAATCTTCCAAATGTTGTAATTATTCCCATTCAACATTTGATATTTATCAACTTAAAACTGATCAGACCCCATTTTTCGATAAATAGAAATAAATAATTAATGAGGATTAAAAAATAGTTTAATAGAAGTCCCCATGTAGTTGTTTAATCCTAACAATCGAAAAATGATCAGTTTACGCCAAAAAGGAGATCATGTCAATTGGATAATCTATACATTAATGCATTAGTATGATATCAAACAAAAAATCAAAATGTAAGTTTTTTTTTTTTCTAACAAAATAACGATGACGATCTAGTCGTCATGTCGCAAAAAAATATCATTTTAAACAAAAATGATTATATTATTTGACTATTTTTCTAAAAAAAAGAAATAAATTTTATGATTAATTTATATTTTTGAAAAATAAAACAAAACTTTATATATTTTCAAAAAAATAAAACAACAATGGTTTATAAAAAAATTGGGGAGATCTTGCTCCTATATTGGTTTGAATTTCTATCAACTTAGCTGAGTTGGGCTAACCAACTTGGAAAGTTATCACTGAGCTATATTAATCAATGTTATTTTATGCCATCAAACCAATGTATATATCATTTGCACTTTAAACTGAATACTATCAATATATGTCAAACCATATTAATAACAAATCCTTATTCAACAAACAAGCCACATATATATCAAATAAAGTGCCACTGCCAACTCACACAACCCGCCACTTAACTTGGTGAAGCCTTTTATACGTGGGGTTGTTGACACCCAAAATTGGGTCACAACCCTTTAATCCCATTTTAATTAACACACCCCCTTACCATGACATCCTTTCACACATTCTTATTAATCTAATTATCAATATTAGATTAATTACCACCTCACCCCTCCACCTCACCTTGGACCCATTCCAAGGGAATTTAACTAACTGAGATCGGGTCATCAGTCCTAACATTGAGTCATCACTTCCCCTAACTAGCTAAGACTCTTTCTAAACCTAATATTTGTTGCTAACTAATTCTTCTATTAATTTCTCGTGTGTTTAAATGTGAACCAAGACTCCTAGCACACAATCAAATCTTGACTCATGCCAAAAAGGAAACAAATAAGCTATTTTGAGAAAAATTGACTATTTCTCCCTAACCAACACCAGTTATTCCTCAACCGATGTCGGTCAAGGAACTACCATTGGTTCCTTTAAATAAGGATTTCCAACTCTTTCCTGGGCTTCTTCCTTTGGTTGGCTTTAGATTATTCATTCACATCCTTGCATTCGATTGAACATCCCGACAATCAAACACAACACTAGAGCATCCAGGTTATTCAACAACAATTGATCCCTTGTTCCACAAACTCAGATCATTGACACAGGGAAGAAAACATGATTCATTTATGTGGAACTAGATCTAGACCCGTTTATTTTATGAGCACCCACCAACCACCATTATCTACCAATCTCTAGATCTTCAAATAAGTATCTTAACCAGTTTGTTAGTTTCTTAGCTTTGGTCTTAGATCTCGTATCATTTTCTATTGAACTACTTCTTTCTTATCCAAATACCATCCTTCACCCATCTATCTGATACCCTACCAACTTGAACCTATCTGCCTTTCCAATCACCTCTCTCACCCTTATTGAGCCTTCACCTAAATCCCAATACCCTGCCAAAGCCTTCCCAACACTCTCTATAATCACATAGAGCTTGAACAAACCCATTTTCATATTTTGGAACCTAATTAGCCCTACTTTGATTGGTTATCCAACCAATCTCAGCTATAACTAGTTATCGGTGTAGATTCCCTGACCTGCATCAGTCTCTTTGTTTGACATTCTCCCTAGACCAAAAATCTCATTCACTCACCCAAATCCTATCAAAACCTTCCATAATGTCACCTAAACTTCCCTAATACCATTTGCTACACCTACATACCTTAACAACCCATTACCCACTTTAGATTTAATCTTATATTCACTATTTAGATTAGATTTAATTCATTGTTCTTGAGTGAGATACCTAAATTATAAAACTACAATAGGAATCTCTAATTCATGTTCTTATCAGCATTTAATTTATTTTAAAATGTGGATTGATAGCCTTCTAAGAAGTACCCTCCTTCACAAATCTAGCTCCCCTTAGGAAATCTAGAAACCTATACTTTTTAATTCTATCTTTTGGTATTGCTTTGCTTCTCAAGTAGTCCTTCCCAAACAAAAAGGAGTTATCTCGATTGGTTTGGTCTTGAACTGTGTGCAACCTCTTCACAACCTCCAAGTATTCCTCACATACCCAACCTTCTACCTTAAACATTTTGGAATGCCTAATAGGACCCTCATCATTTGTGGGTTCTTTATATTCATTTAGGATTGCATTTTTTACTTTTTATTTTCTAAAATATTCACAAAATCTCTCCTTGGTAAGATTATCTTTCCTCCATTTGCTCTAAAAGAAACACTTCAATTGGTGCAAATTAAAAAAAATCATTATTTCTTTCTTGCTTGCATTAGTGAAAGTCATATTCTTTTCCTATTCACTATAGCTCTCATCCAATCTCCATTTTTGGATTTGGGCTTAAAATTGTTGCATTGCATCCCATGTATTCTTTCATTTAGCTCACATAGTTTAATTAGAAATAAAATATAACAGAGGTCATGACTAGTGTTAATTAGAGAAAACACTTAGTAGAACTCACACACAGAGTCTACATGGGAGAACAGTGCAAGAGCAAAGGCGTGAAGGTATAAGAAGGCGTCACGCGTAGAGGTGTAGAGTCAGACTTTCAGGACTTAGCCGATTTTGGAGATCAGGACTATTTTTAGAGGTTGGCATGCGGAGCACACAAAGCGATGCCGAGACTTACGCGCCACCCTTCGTGGAGATTTCAAGGAGCATGTTCAACCACTCTTGCATGGACATAAGCTAAGAATAGATCCACCACTATAGTTAACTATCAGTGATCTATAGATAGCATACTTGCATGTATGGCTATAGTTGTAAAAGGCACATGGCTATTATTAGCATGCGACCTATTTTGGTAGAGTTAAGCGGTGAAGGGCTAGTCCCCCACCCTATATATATGTAATGAATTACTTAGTAAGAGAGAGAGAGACATATACTGCTTTGAAGGGTTAGAGATACATGAGTGCATGAGACTGAATAATTGTAGCAGATCCATGTACACATGTCTGGTATTGTATGAAGCTTTTATGCTATTGGTACGATGAATATATGAAGAAAATTGGCTAAACAAAAGTGTCTGATATAATTTTCATTGTATACTATTGTTATCATGGTGATTTACACTTAAGCGCTTATAGATCTGGAATAGTGTAACGATGTATAGATGGATTAGTTTCTAAATATATGTTTGTTATACTACTTCATCATGCTACCATTCTACTACAACAACCCTTAAGAGGGACCTGGTACCTTTGCATGCTTCGGGTGAGCGCTTAGCCTAGGCTGAGTGATGTGCCAACGCGATTAGGTGTTATCTGAGAATTCTAGGCTACATTATTGGTTCCATTGTCGGGACCTCTTTTTCAGTTGTTTCAAAATGGTTCGTGATGAAGACATACTGGCTAAATTTGGCGAGTGTTGAAGAGTGGATTCATGATCTGGAGGAAGAATATGCACAGAGCTTTGACACTGGATCTGGATTCAGCACACGCACTTGGGTAGAGTAGAATTTGTATGACATTTTGTATGAGAGCTTCTTTGATATCTTTCTAGTAGAATTATATGAATGGTTGACTACATATGCATCTAAGTGGAATTGCAGGTATCACACACTTGTTTGGACACATGAGGAATTTCAAACACTATATGATGCTGACCTGAGCTAGACTTGTGTGGTAGATACCTAGTTTCACGGTGTTCTAAATAGCTATATCCTAGAGTATTCAATTTTGACTTATTCGTGCCCGGAGGTAGCGAAGTTCTAGTTCTTACAGTATCTTAGAGGGAAGTATTTGTAAGGTATTCCACTGTTAATCAAAATGCTGATGGCAACGTTGAACTTGGAAGATAAACCCATGGAAAGCTAAAAAATCTCCACGTGTAGGGGAAGGAACAGGATTGGTGAAAGATGGTAGACCTAGCAGCAACACGGTAGAGGGAAGAGAGGTGGCTGAAGTATGATGAGGCGCGTGAGAGGGAATTATGCAAGAAACAAGAAATTGTAGAATAGATGGCGTTGTGGAGAGAGATGGCTCGTGAAGGATTTGAGGCTCATGGGGAGGAAGAAGAGAAAGAGCATCAGAAACTCCCCATCTAGGAAAGCATGAAAGAGAAGCCAAGCTTCTGACCTAGCCCTTGCGCTTGGTTTTCCAGTATCTAGTACAGCAGGTAAACATAGTTTTAATTTAGGAAGTGAAAGAGTAGAAATAAGTTAGACAACAAGTACATCAATGATAGCATAGACAACTTCATTATTATTTGGGGGTACATTTTCAGGCTCATCATCTACACAAAATATGAGCGCACCGAGTGTGGGATTCACCTCTGGAACTGGGACTACTTCACAGACTGTAGGGGTCCAGTATAGTACCACTGTCGAGACATAAGGGAGTGCATCCATGGGCCCTATTCCAAATCCTAGAGAAGGAATGGGTGATATGGGTAGTTCTAGTTCTAGTGGTTCAGGTGGTTTTGGAGGAAGAGGAAACCAAGGAGGTTTTGGGTCGGGTGGTCAAGGCCCGCAGAAAACTTAGAACATTTATATGGAGATGTCCCTTTGTCTCCCAAAGTACAGAGGTGTCGAGGATGCTGCTGAACATGTTCATATGTGTGAAATATTGTGGCGCACAAAAGGTATCACGGCTTCTGAGCACAAGGCAAGTCAATTTTCTACTACATTATAGGCACACACGCACAACTGGTATAGGAAGTTTTATCCCAATCAAACTTGTATCGACTATGCAGCATTGAAAGATGCTTTCTTAAAAGAGTTCAATATCCCAAAGTTTGAGTAAAAGATTATAAGCACACTCAAGGATATAAAGCAAGGCACTACTAAAAGTTTACGTGAGTATGATGCCCATTTTAAAACACTTTTATCCAAACTCTCCTATGACATTCATGCAAGTCAACATGCACAATGGTTTTTTGGGGGATTGATTACTCTATTTCGAAGAGCACTATAGTATAAGACTTATACCAACCCATGCGAAGCATTAGAAGAAGCTTTATATGTTGAAGCAGTTGGGAGTATTGACACTGGAATTAGTCTATTATTGGAGGCTCAGATAGTAGCTATGGTGAAGCAGTTGGAGAAACTATCAGCAAACTCATCTCACGAGACATGCTCAAGAATCTAGTGTATAGATTATGAAGTAGAATGCCACACTAAGGATAGTTACCCTCGCAGAACTATACATTTACTGTTGATAGACTATGAGATTTTCCATTTGAATCATGATGCTAGTCACTGCCCCCTACTACAATGCGTGATCAAGAAGAATGTATCCTCCTTTTGTAAAAAATTTTGTTCCACGACTCATGATACCAAAGATTTTAGACTAATTGGTGAGATTCATGATGTCATTGATATCGGGGTGTGACAGGCGAGTGTGGCTGATAATTCTAAAGGAAAGAATGAGCATCAGGATAGGGATTATAATCAAATGCACTATGACAAGAATGACAGAATATTTTAAGGGGTTCGTGAAAGGGGATGAGGATATCGAGGCGGATATGGAGGGTGAGGCCGAGGTGGAGGAGGAACTTGCTATTCATGTGGCTCACCTGACCATTATAAGTTCGAATGCCCGCAGAATATTTCTTGCTCATTTTATCGAAAGGGTCATAGTTATGAAGAGTGTCTAGACCTGTATGAGCATCTCAGTAAGAATCACAAGAAAGAAAACAAAGGTGTAGGGATGGTTAGAATCTAGTGCACTATAGAGAATTAGTGGATGCCCAAGTTAACACCAAAACCTGAGGTAGTAAAAGTCAAGATAACCACACGAGCTGAGGCGGTATGCATAAGAAAGGTTTTGCAATAGAAGTTGAAAATCACTAGGGAGGAAGTTTTGCATGCTAGATATCCAGATCCAGCTCATCAGAAAGAAGTCTATTAGGAAATGATGGAGGTCCTTAGAAGCCTTCAAGGTGAAATATGGAGTTTGAAAGAGTATTCTTGGAAATTGGAGCATAAGGATACATAACACGCCCCATCAGATATTGACGACATCAGAGAGGTATGTAGAACATTGCACCAGGATAATATTATTCCTTTATTAGGAAATTGGTTGAAGGGGAATACTCTGTGTGCAGGAACTGATACTAGAAGACAAATACTTCATGTGAATCTTCCTCCCGATAGCATTGAATATGAAAAGGAGATCACTTTGAATGTTGTTGTGGGTGGGTGGCTGTTGAGCAATATTTTTATTGACACATTTGTGGAATTGAATGTACTTACATTGGATGCATGGGAACAAATGGGGAGACCCCCATTGCAGCCATCATCTAATGTATTGTTCATGGCAAATAGAATGAAAGCTACTCCCATAGGATTTTTGAAGGATGCATCTATCACTATACAAGGGGCCAAGTTCATAGGAGACTTTGAAGTGCTAGCACTTGTGGAAGCAGATAGCTTCCCAGCTTTGCTTGGGTGCCCTTGGTGTTATGCAAACAATGCTGATTTGAGGTTTAACAAGGGGTATATCAGCTTTCGAGAGGAAGGAGGAAAGGGTCATAATACCTTTGTCAGATGGGAAATCCATACCATATGTGGAACCTTTGAGTGAAGAGGACTTGAACAGAATATATACGTGTTGTTTGGGACCCAGAGGTCAATGAGCCATCCAAGGAAGGAATCCTTCATTGGGAAGATTCTCAGCCAATCAGTGATACTACCAGTATTACTTGTGATAATTGGGCTCATGGCACTTATGAACTAGTGGGGCACAAAGTTAAGCATGTGGTTTCTTGAAAAAAGGGTTTTCACTCTGTCTGGTGTATAGGTCGCTCAATACCCCACTATACTAGATCCGAAGATTTGGCTAGATTCTTACAGGCCATGGAAGTAAACTAGGATGAACAACTTAAATGATAAGATATGTTGTCATATACTTTGGGTGGGACAACATCGTGCTAGTGGGTGGTCCATAGGGATAATCTCTTAGAATGGGGAATGATTGGGACCACCTTATCAACCAGGTTTTCAAGAAGTAATGCACCTACAAAAATTTTCCCTTATCATGGTGATCAACCTGCTCAATATCATATCCAGTAGTGTGAGAGACTCTGGATAGTAGGATAGGAAGCATTACCGCACTCACTTTGGGTGCATCAGTTTTATTTGACTCTACAAGGTTACACGCGTGCTTGGTATGTATATGCTGAATTACATCGCGACACTGGAAATTGGAAAATTTTGACTACAGGGATGATCCAAAATTTTGACTTCTTTTCATCTACACCACCAGTGAACACAACTTTAAGATTTATCAAGCGCTTAACCACGGGAGACAGTGGGAAAGCGAAAGAACTTATTTAGGAATTATTTGGTGAGACAGGGATAGGGGAACATTTTGTGGATGAAGAAGATGATATCATATTACTTGAGCATGCTTCTTTGGAAAAAGATATGGGGAAGATGTTTTACATAATTGATGATGAAGAAGTTGAGCACTTGGATGTGGATCATTCACATGGAACATGTGAAGTGTTAGCCAATGCAGATGTAGATGCGTGTGCATATTATGAACCTATGAAGATAACAAAGGTAAATATAGGCACATAAGCTGAACCTAAGGAGGTGATAATTGGGGATTATTAGTCAGAATCAGAAGTAGCAAAGATCATAGAGTTACTTAGAGACTATGAGGACTTATTCCTAAAAGGATACCATGAACTTAAAGGCGTGCATAAATCACTTGGAGAAATGAAGATAAAGCTCAAGGAAGGTGCACGCCCTGTTAGGAAGCGACCTTATTGGATGAATCCCAATTTGTGTGAGAAAGTAAATGAGGAGATTGACAAGATGTTGAAATCTGGGATCATTCGACCGTTAAATGAATCATAATGGGTCATTCCTATAGTCATAAGCATCAAAAAGGATGGTAGGATTTGAATTTGTTTTGATTATAGAAATTTGAATGCAGCATGTGTTACAGATCCCTTTCCTATGCCATTCACAGAGGAAATATTAGAAGGAGTGACTGGGCGTGAGATATATTCATTTACAGATGGGTTCTCAGGGTATCATCAGGTTAGGATTACCCTAGAAGATCAAGAGAAGACCACCTTCACTATTGAATGGGGAAGATTTGCCTATATTGTGATGCCCTTTAGATTGAAGAATGCACCTACTGTATTTTCAAGGATAGTGGTACAAGCATTCAAGGATTTTATTCACAACTTCTTATAGGTCTATCTTGATGATTGGACCATTTATGGGCTAATTAAGGATCATTTTGACAATTTGCGCTTAATTTTTGAAAGATGTAGATAGTTGAGTATCTCATTGAACATCAATAAGTGCATCTTTACTACTCCCTTTGGCATACTTTTAGGACACATTGTCTGTAACGAAGGGTTGCTGGTTGATCTAGCTAAAGTTGCAGTCATCGTAGGCTTGAAAGTGCCTACCAGTCAGAGTGAGGTGCAAAAATTATTGGGTCGTACATGGTATTACAGGAAGTTTATAAAAGGGTATGCAAAATTTTCTACACCCTTGGAAGAATTGCTCAAGGGGAAAGGTACATTCTATTGGGGGGAGCGCGCGTTTGAGATATTGAAGAAGAAACTTACTACCATGCCTATCTTGCACTTTCCTTCATGGGATAAACCTTTTCATGTTCATGTGGATGCCTCTGGCACAACCATTAGTGTTGTCTTAGCTCAACCGAGAGAAGGTATCATTGATCATCCCATTTTCTTTGCTAGTAGGAAGTTGACCCCCTGCAGAATAGAATTATACCACTATAGAGCACGAGGCCCTGTCCATGATCTATGCCTTGCACAAATTTTGTCATTATTTGTTGGCCACATCATTTTTTTTTATACAGATCACATAGCATTGAAATATTTGGTGAACAATCCTGTTTTACAGGGGTGCATACACCGATGGATACTCTTATTCCAAGAGTTTTACTTTACAGTTGTGGTAAAACTAGGAAAAAGAAATTCTGGACCGGGTCACTTGTCTAGAATTCAATCAAGAGAAGAGGCACAAATAATAGAAGAGACCATGCTTGATGCACAGCTGTATAGGTTACAATGTGCACCATCGGAATTAGAGGACATTGTTGTCTTTCTAAGGACTGGTATGGCACCAGAAGGCATGAAAGCTTTAGAGAAGAAGAAACTTGCTATACATGTGACACCATTCATGTTAATCAGTGGTGATTTGTTAAAATTAGGTCGAGATGAGGTGTTACGCCATTGTGTATTAGAGCATGAATGAAAGGATATAATGGAAGAAGCACATGTGGAATTGTAGGTGGCCATTATGCAGGTGATGCAACAGTGCACAAGATCCTACTTACTGGTTTGTGATGGGAAACATTGTAGAAGGATTGTAAAGAGTATTGTAAGACATGTGACCATTATCAACGTCTCAGTCGACCAGGACAAAGGGATGATATGCCTTTATGACTAATTACAAGTGTAGAACCCTTTGAGAAATGGGCAATTGACTTTTTTGGGCTATTTCACCAGGCGGGACTGGATCACGCTATATCATCACCTGTATAGATTATCTTACCCGATGGGCAAAAGTAGCACCTACAAAGGACTGTACAATAGCTACAGCAGAAAGGTTCTTATGGGATAATGTTCTTATAAGGTATAACTATCCTTTAAGTTTAACAAGTGATAGGGGCACCAATTTTTTGAATGAGACAATAAGAATTTTGTTAGATGAGTTTATGGTTGCCCACAATAATACTACACCCTATCACCCTCAGGTAAATGGAACTACTAAGGCTTTTAACAAGCTTTTGATCCACACATTGAGCAAGATTTTTGATGTTGGAAGGAAAGATTGGGATGATAAAGTATCTGTTGTTCTTTGGGATTATAGAACAACATACAAGAGATTGAACAAAGCCACACCTTTTCAATTGGTGTTTGGCACAGAAGCTGTTCTTCCTATAGAATTTATGTTACCTTCTTTGCGCATTGCACACGCTGGAGGTCTAGCTGATGAGCAAGCCTTGGAAGAATGGATTGAGAAGATGGTTCAACTAGATTAGCACTGAGCCATCGCACGTTGGAGTCAGAAACAAGAGAAAGTACGCCAAAAACCATGGCATGATAAACATATTAGGGATAAGAAACTTGTGGTTGGACAAATGGTACTTCTATATGACTCCAAGTTTTTGCGCCATCCAAGGAAGCTCAAGGTGCATTGGCTGGGGTTGTATATTATAACTCATATAATTTAGCTAGGTGCTTTCTAGTTAGAAGCAATTGATGGCATGAGGTTGCCTGATTATTTTAATGGGAGTAGGTTGAAGACCAACTATAAATAAGTCTTCTTGGTGTTTTTAATAAGGCAGTATTACTAGATAAATTAGGTTTCCCTTTCTACATTCCCTTAATGTGTTTCTTTCATCGTCACTATGCTTTGTCAATTTAGTTCTTATTTGTGTAATAAGTGCACTTGCATGCATGAAGCTAACTACAATCTGAAGCATGTTGATGTGCAGAGGACTACACATACTTTTAGTTTGGGGTAGATTGTTGGTGACTCTTAGGTATATGCTACAAAGATTTAATGTTGCGAGTGTTGAGAAAGAAGGTTGCTAAGGGTGATTGACAAAAGATTACTTCTCAAGATAACCAAGGATGAAGATGAATGAGGGAAAGTATAAAGTGAGCTAAATGGCGGCCATGGTAGCTACCAAGAGATGGTTCAGTGACGAGGTACTCGAGTGCTAGAGCACACGCTGAAGAGAAGTATGTAACAAAAGGTAAAAAGGCATGCTAGAAGGTTATAGCTTTTGACAAAAAAATGTACCACATAGAAATGATAAAAATGGGTAATAAATGAGGAGAATTTGGTAGGTGGATGAGTAATTAATGTAGTAAAAAGTGGAAATCTATATAAGGACGGGATGCGATTTCATTTTTACCCTTACAACTATGAGAATTTGACAAAGAGCTACGTGCGAAGAGCCAAGTAAAGAGATTCAAGGTGTGAAGTAAGTGAACTAGGTGTGAAAGACATATCTATTTATTGGAAGGGCTTGTATCCCCGTAGGAGAAGGGTTTGAATGAAGTAGAGTGACAGAACAGAGCTAGGGCATGTGATTTTGTGATTACAAATTAGGGCATGATTGAATGGAGTTAGGGTTTGAAGTAAACTAATAAAAACTTGTAGCAAAAGGTCTAGAAAACAAAACCCAAAGAGAATAATGGCTCCAAAGAAGAAAGCAGCACCAGTAAAGGAAAAGAAGAAGGTGGTAGTAGAAGAAGAGGAAGAGATGGCCCCAAAAAGAATTTTTTCAGAGATGTAGTACCCTGAGGAAGTAATTGTGGGCCAAGAATGGGATACCCACATACGATAGAGTAAGATTAGTGAGTATAATCATCGGACCAATGATAACCAGAAGAAATTAAACAAATGGCTCACTTCCTGAACGAATAGACGAACTGAGGATGGCATGCCAATATATGATGACACCGGGGAAAGGCTATTGAAAGGGATTGGTGTCTACCAGCTGTATGAGCTCCCATAATTGGGAAGTATGCACCATTATATAGATGGGTGATGAGCCAATTCCATGAGGATTTTTTCTATTTTTCAGGATGGAGGGTAAGATTGACACCCATTCTTATTGCCACTGTAACTAGACTAAGGGAAACATGCGAGGATATTAAGGTGTACCTAGATGACAAGAGCACCATTTTAGAGACACATAAAGCACTGGGATACCAGAAAGGACCGCATGGAATGGACATTGATAAACTAAAAAATTGTCCAGTCGTACAGGCAACAGCACACCTGGTTACAAAATTGAATGAGCAAGAACGTTGGTCACAAGTTAACTCTATGTGGATGCATGTGGAAAAGTGCATGTTAGAAGGAGTCACTTACAAAATTGCTGGCTTCATTATAGATTAAATAGTAGAGGAAGCGTGCGCAGGAAACAAGATAAGCTTTGGCTCTGTTTTGATAAGTTTGTTATTCATGGAGATTTGTGTACCAGATGGCCTAAAAGAGAAAATATGGGAATACCGCATAAATCACAAGTCTCTAACTAAACAATTTAGCAAGTATCTATGCAAGGGGTCAATGACGGATGAGGTGAAGGAGCGAGCAGAGATGTGGTATGATAGGATTTACGTGGTGTTTGAAGAGGAATGGCTTGTACCCAAGGATTTTTCTTTGGTTCTAGGGAAGCAGGAACAGTTTGCAATCTACCAACACTTTTGTATTACATGCTTTCCAATGATAGATGGGTCATGGAGCCCCAGGTGCATACTGTCTTACGCATTTTCCACATGATACTTCCAAGCTTCAGTTCATCGGTTCACCAACACACAAAGGTTAGTGTTTAATGTAGACAAGGTAGACTGTGAATACTACACCTTGTGGAAAATGTATGGATATCCAAGGAATAATTCATACAACGAGAGTAATATCTCAGAAATTTTGAGAATTAAACCAGAGACACTTACCATTGCGGATATCAAGGCCGCACTGATATACCTCTAACTTAACCCAAAAATGGAAAATAACAAGTATGTGGAAAATGATTTCATGCTTCCAGGGCCACCGAAGGGGATGCATACCATGGAGAACATTCCAGCACCTAGGCCCTCTGAACCCAAGAAATATGATGAGGAAGAGGATGAAGAGCAGGAGGATAGCGGTGGCTTGGTGTGGAGGAGGAAGCAGCCATCTAACCAGAATGAGAAGGAGCACACATCGGCTTCACAGGGAGAAGGAGTTACTGGGGAAGAGTAGGGTGACCAAATATTTAAGAAGGTATTCAAGTGCACAAGGGCACAAGGAGAAACCCAGCAAGTAAAGGAGCCAGAGGAGAAGAAAAGAAGAAAAATCAGGCTAGGCGAGGAAGTAGAGGAGTCAGAGGAGAAGGCACCCTCATCTCCAATAGAAGAGGAGCCTCAAGACAAGGAGGAGGAGAAAATGGAAGGAGGAGAAGGGGAACAATCAAAGGCCACACAAGACAAGGGTGAGGATACATCTAGTATTCCTAACCTTGATGCAACCATTCCAAGAGGGCCAAGATCTCATCAAATAGGTGAGGATGCCAAGGCACATACCATGGGATATGCAAAATACCCAAAGCTAATTGTTCATGCTTGGTTTTAGAGCACCATCAAGTAGAAGGATCTATTCAGATGGGCACTCATGGATGAGGACAAGGTGACTCTACATACACAGAATTAACTTTCATGGTCAATACACACGCATATGGATGAGCTAGACTTTGATGTCGATGAAGAATCATACACATCAAGATGATTGAAGAAGGCACCTGAAATAAGGCACATGACAATCAAGCCAACGGTGATGATAGACAAGTAGGTAAGCAATGCTCTAGTAAAGGTATCTGCTGAAGTAGCAAGAAGAAACATTGATAAATATGTTACCATTAAGGCATTGATAGAGAAGCTGAAAGCCAAGGATGTGGAGATAGCACGCCTAGTTTAGGAAAAGGACCTGATCAAGAGAAAATATGACATTTTTTTAGTATGGTGGAGGAAATTGGAGATGATTTCCTAAAGGTACGCCCGCATTTGGAATCCCAAGTACCAAAAGAATTTCCTTCTGCGATGCACTATGTAAAGAAAATGATAACATTAGTGTTGGAGGATGAAAAGGTGCGTATATCAAAATAGCCGAAGGACCCCACGAAAGAGGCAGAGAAAGTGTAGGCTGCAATAGCAAGGAAGATTGCTACTTATGAGGGCCTACTACAAGCCATCCATGATGAGCTGAAGAAATCCGATCATGCACTAATGATATGCATAGCTCCAGATGCGCTGATCATGGTAAAAACATTGGAGGAAGATAATGAGGTGAAAAAGGCTATGAAGGATACAACCCTAGGCCGCACTGAAGGATTAATACTGGTGAAGAAAAAGTGTGAGACACTAGTTGTGGCATAGGCACTACATAAAGAAAGGTTAGATGAGCTTGGAAAGCTCATTGCTCAAAAGATGGATATATTGGAAGGGGTGTAAACCTCTATGTTAAGCGTAATGCTTGTGATACAGAATGAGTAGGGAAAGCTAACTATGGAAGAGTTGTAGTCTATCATTGTAGACGTGCCAGAGAAGGCAAGAACAATGTTGACAGAGTGGGAGAACTTGGAAGTAGATATAAAAGAAGAATATCCAAAGTTGCTGCTTCAGAATGAAACAGAGGAACCTGAAGCCTGCAAATTTTTTTTTGTTGTGTATACCTTATTCAAAATTCTTTATTCAACAATTCTTTATTTATCCATTATTTGTGTAATTTTTTTACATCACCATTATCGGGGCAACAATGAGATTAGTGTGGGGTAATGTTGATCAGAGAAAACACTTAGTATAACTCACACATAGAGTCCACGTGGGAGAACAACATAGGAGAAAAGGCGTGAAGGTATAGGAAGGCATCGCGCGCGGAGCTGTAGAGTCAAACTTTCGAGACTTAGCCAATTTTAGAGATCAGGGATATTTTTAGAGGTTCACGTGTGGAGCACACAAAGCAATGTCAAGATTTCATGGAGAATGTTCAATCACTCTTACATGGACATAAGATAAGAATAGATCCACCACTATAGTTAACTATTAGCGATCTATAGATAGCATACTTGCATGTATGGCTATAGTTGTAAAAAGTGCGTGGCTATAATTAGCATGCTACTTATTTTGGTAGAGTTAAGTAGTGAAGGGCTAGTTCCCCACCCTATATATATGTAATGAATTACTTAGTAAGAGAGAGACAGAGACATATACTGCTTTGAAGGGTTAGAGATACATGAGCACATGAGACTGGATAATTGTAACAGATCCATGTGTGCATGTCTGGTATTGTATGAAGCTTTTGTACTAGTGGTACAATGAATATATGAAGAAAATTAGCCAAACAACAATGTCTGATATGTTTGTCATTATATACTATTGTTATCATGGTGATTTACACTTAAGTTCTTATAGATCTGGTATGGTGTAACGATGTATAGATGGATTAGTTTCTAAATATATGTTTGTTATACTACTTCATCATGCTACCATTCTGCTACAACAACCCTTAAGAGGGACCTAGTACCTTTGCACACTTTGGGTGAGCACTCAGCCTAGGCTGAGTGATGTGCCAGCACGACTAGGTGTTATCTGAGAATTCTAGGCTACATCAACTGGTAAATTATTTGGTAATTTAGTGTAGTCCCCTCTTGCACACACTTTCCAAAATCACTCAAACAACCAACCCATTTCTTAAACATTCTCCACATCCTAGGAAGAAGCTATCAAGGATTTAAACACCTGATGATAGTGGGCCCCGACCGGTGTTCTGGTTGGATTGTTATATTAGAGCTCGGAGCTCACGTACTGAAAGTTACATTGATGAATACCCCACAAAAACATTGTTGAAACCATCCATAGTTGACTTCTAAGTACCTTATATACACTCCTTTCTATATATTCACAGTCAATCCTAAGGCTTAAGCCAAAACAACACTAAAATTTGATTCTTAGGATAATGTGTTTGATAGATTTTTTGTGAATTTATTTAGTTCCTTTTGTTATTTGAGGTGTGAGTTCATACTTCATAAATTTTCTTTCTTTTTCACACTCAGTCATCACAACCAGGTAATTATGGTTCTTTGAGTGTGTTAAATTATATTTTTTATACATAACCTATTTCTTAGTATCTTTTGACAAACTCTAACTCAGAAATTTCAAATTTCTTCATTTTCGCAGTAATCGACATCAGTTACCTTACTACTAAAATTGGTTCAACAAACTATATCATTCCTTTCATCTAGCTGACATTGGTTCACTAACCGGTATCAGTCTCTATTTTTTTGAACTTTTGTCAAAAACAACAACATATTTTCACCTACCAAACTCTTTTAAAAATTTATTTATGAGTTTTTGTCACTTCTGCAGAACCTAGAGTACCTATTTTCCTCCTTTTATATGTTTTGGACTCACCAACAAGCGTGAGATCTTACTTTTCATGTGAGTTATATACAGTTATCTACTACCCCCTCACCACCTTCCATTTCATCTCCAATGAATCTTAATGCACCTGCGGTTGTACCCGAGGGTGACGAGGAATTCACTAGATTCCTTGATCATAACACCAAGGCCTTGTAACATTACCTTACTAATTATTCTATACATTAAACATCAAGTCAACCTCTTTATGGAATGCCCACTTCCATATTAGGGAACGTTAATGTAGTTACCCAAACTACTCTACTGTTCACAAACCATGTCTCACAACCGCCTACTTCACAAGTGACCTCTACACCTTCAACATCTGTCATCCCCTCGATATCTTCCATACTCTTAACCATGGCCCCTCTTACAGGGGTCCCTTCCTCATTAGTAGCATATGTACCTATGTCTACACAACCGCTAGTTGTGTTAGAATCTTCCACTCCATTTCAATTTTTGGTGGTTTCTATTCCCCAAACCCTTCCACCTATCCCTATGACGATATTCCCACAAGATCCTCCCACTTATACCTTACCTTAGACACATCCTATTGCATCCAATTCATATTCAGGGTATTTTCCCTCCTCTTCTACCACTGCCTACATACCTACATCTTAATTCACTTACGTGGAACCACCATATAATGGTATGCATTTTATGACCTATTCATCTTATCAAGCCCCTTATACCTCAAGGGGCATCCCTCAATCAAACCCCACCATAGATCTCATTAAAATGATGATGGAAAAAATGCATACGCTTGAGGCCTCCATTTTTAGATCTTGTAACATCTTAATCTATGATGAGAATTGTAATGAACCCATCCATCCCTTCATACTTATTCATCCCTATCCCATGCAATGGGAGCTGCCCAAATTCAACTATTTTAATAGTAAGGAGGACCCCTAACAACACTTGCATTCATTCAGACATGCTTGTTATTTGATATGCCATGACGATTCCTTACTCCTTTGAATGTTTCCCATGTCCTTATCAGGACCCGCCTTAGACTGGTACAGTGCTTTACCAAGGAAATTGGTCTTTTCCTTTAACCAATTATCCCATACCTTCCTTGATCACTTTTCGATCAATATCTCTAAGAAATTCTCTATGACAGATTTATATTCTATTTTCCAATATGATGATGAGTCTATCGTCGATTTTATTGTACTCACTCTCCCACATCCTAACCTTATAGATTTGTTTACCAGGGCATGTGTTAGACACATTTCCCCAACTCTTTATATTCAAACATTTTTTACATTTGATGAGGCTTTCACTATGGCTCGAAATCTTGAGATCTATGGCCTTGAAGAAGACAAGCTAAAACTGCGTAACAAAAATGTCACCTTTAAATCAAACAATTATTCTTCTAAACCACTTATCAACCATTCCAAGACCAAAATATTTTCCAATGCAGTGGTTCTAAAGGCTGGCCCTTCTCATCCATCCAATCAACCCAAACCTCATGTCAATCTCTTGCTTATTCAAAACTTTCAATACAAATATGAATAGAGGAGTTACAATCCCATCAGAGAGCCATATTCTTTTGTATTGGAAAATTTGTTGAAGGTAGGAGCCATCACTCTTCCTCCCATCATACCACATACTAGTTATGATCATTCTCACCCCACACCAGCTTAGTATAAATAAAATGATTTCTACAATTACCACCACATAAGAGGACATAGTGAAGGAAATTACAAAACCTTCAAAAACATTGTCCAAAGAATGTTGGATAGTGGTGATCTCATCCTCAACAATCCTAGTGCACCTGCTAATGAAAACTTTGACATTTTCATAAAGACTTTTTCTTACCATGTCCCTTCATCAACTCATATTGGTGAGACATCTGAATAAGAAACCAATGTACATATGGCTCATGCAGTCTTCATTACAGTATCAGATCCTTCTATCTAGTCTCTTCCTATAGAAACTATTGAGGAAATATTCACACAAACTCCCCTACCCATAGAGGAACCCACCATACCTCCCTGTTTACCCAAAGAAGAGGCCTCCTCACCTATTCCTTCACTCATAGAGGATCTTACATTACCTATTCCTCTACCCATGGAGGAACCTGTTATCCAAAATTCACCCCCCCAGGGTAATTTTGATAACATGCATCAGAATATCCAAATCCCAAGAAAATTGATTGATTTAGAGAAAAAATCAGGTTTCTAGGGTCCCTTCAGGAAATTTTTTAACTCCCCAGGCCGAAGAAGGAGGGAGTAAGCTCTGAGAAAATGTGAAAAAGTTACAGAAAGGCAAATAGGTTAATCCAGGAAAAAGTGTAAGAATTGGCTAAGTCCTGCTCAAGGGAGCAACTGGGACATTTGGGACGTCAAGGCACGGATCGGCCAAAAAGCCTCCAGGTGGCCCAAATTGCATTTGGGACAATCGGGCCAGAAGTACGTGGCGGGCGCGAAAAGCCGATCCGGCTGAAAGAAGAAAAATTGGCTGTGTTGCTCAGGACGTTTGGGACAAAAGACCCAAACCGGCCGGATCGGCAGAAATGAGCACAGGCAGTCAAAAAGTGATTGGGACATCTGGGTTGCAAAGGCGCGAATTGGCCGAACCGGCCGAAAAGAGTCAAGTCAGTCCGAAGCAGAATGGGACAAGCGGGCCAAAAAATTCCCGAACCGGCCGAATCGGCCGAAATGAGTCCAGAGGGTCCAAAGTCAGATGGGACATCTGGGACAAATGGAAGCGAAGTACGCGAAGGAGCCGAAGACCAATCAGAAATTGCCACATGTCCTCACAGGAGAAAAAGTCAAAGGTCAAAGGGACGAGTTATCGAGCGCTGAACCGAACCAATAAAATGGCGCCACGTGTCCAAGCTGGGGCCCACAAGGAAATTTCAAAGGAAAGCCCGCCAAAAGGCAGAGGAGAGAAAATTATTCAGCGAATCAGATCTTGCCACGTGTCATTCAAGTGGCAGAGCGTGGGAAGAATTTCAAAAAAATCCATTTTCGTCTGTTCCGTGCCCTAAATCTTCAGATCGCCATAACTTTTGATCCAGAGCTCGGATTTGCGCGCTCTTTATATCAACGGAAAGCTGGTAAAATTGTCTACACGTTTCCAAGGTCAATCTTGCATTTTGGTTCAGTTTGGAGGATGAAAATCAAGAAACACCTCCAGCGCGAATAACCAAACAGAAGTGATGCGTCAACAAACAATTTTAATGCAGCAGACAGTTCGCCGCTCTTGTTGGGCAGCCCGCCGTTTCGCCAGGATCCGCTGCTTCTACCATAATGAGATGAGTTAAATGCATTCAGGAGGTGGTTGGGGTAGATTTCGAATTCCTCTCTCTTTTCTCTCTCATTCTTCCTATAAATTGTAAGGAGGGGCTTCTTTCTAAGTGGGGACATTCTTGTTTTGCAATTCCTCCCTTCTCTCCTGCTTGCAGGAGAATTCGTGGAGTTTTCGAGCCTCCCACATGGACTGTAATGCCACTGTTGCCTCTTAGCCACTGCAATGTATTGAATCGATTCTCTGAGTAATATATATGTATGTGATTAAGTTTAAATCCTCTCATGTATTCATTGTTGTCATTTTGATCTCTCATTACATTTCAGTTACCTGTGTGTGGTGTGGTATTGCGTCTATATGGTCTGTGTTTATTTTTCCAAAACTTATGTTCTTCATTCCTCGGTGCATCACCTCCCTAGCTTATGTTTACTTTTATGCATTTCTCTCTCCCTGTCTCCTTGGTAGTTAGATTAGTTTTTGGGGTAAACCTCTGCGTTTCATTGGTGCATCTGAACAGAGGAATAGGAACCAGCCTTCTCTGGAGATTCCTTTCTCACTCTTCAAGTCCCACACTTGGATAAAGGATTCAATGTTATGCAATCACACCGGATGTTAGTATGATCAACCTAGAAATCTGATCAACATCCAGGGGTGCTGTGATTTTGCACTAACAGTTTTGGCACGCCCGGTGGGATAGGAGGTCTCATTCTTTTTATTGCAGCAGGTTGATGTGCATCTGCTTTAATTTTCTTGCTGAAAAGAGCTATTATTTGCATATCTGGCGACTCCAAGGGGAAGAATCAACTAGTTTTAGCAGTCAGGCCTAAAAGCTTATGAGAAGAATCACAAGGTCAAGAGATGGAGAAGAGGAAGTGCTGTTTGAATACCTGCAACTATCTCCAAGAAGAAGGCAAAGAGGAAGAAGGATTCAAAGGTCTCCATCTCCACCAAGCAGAACTCTCTCAACTCCTCCACCTGACAGGCCTTTCTTTCAATATACAAGGGTTTTAAGACCACTCAGAATGGTGCAACCAGTAAACCCCTATGTCAACTTCACAGGAAGCAGCCCACTTGCTCTCAATGCACAAAATCCAATCCCAGTTGCAGCATTGAAGAACATTCCATATTTTACTGGAGAAAATCAGACCACTCCTGGTGATCATGTCAAGGACATTGCTAACATTTGTGCAATCCATGAGATTAATGAGATGCAAGTAGCTGTCAAATTGTTGGCGTCTTCATTCAAGGGGAAAGCATTGCAATGGTTTAGGAGCCTTGGAGCTGGTTCTATCACAAACTAGAATCAGCTGTGTATTGCACTTCATGATCAATTTGGAGAGAAGGGAGACAACTTGTCTCTTTTGGAGTAGCTGACAACCATCAAGAGAGCTCCCAATGAGCAGCTAACCGAATTCAACTTCAGGTTTCAAAGATCTTGGGATAGAATTCCGGTGGCAGTCAGGCCAACAGCAGAAGGTGCTTTTCTATACTACCTTAAAGCTTTAAATTCTGATATTTCTATGTTGGTTCAATCTATGGGAGGCACAACTATCCCTGCTGCTTATAGTATTGCCATTAGAGCTGAAAATTGTCTGATTCAAGCTGGCAAGCTAGCTCCTAGGCCTCCAATGCCATTATATCCAAGTTTAGAGAGCCCAAGTACTGGTCAAGCACCTATCTTAACTCCTATTCCCACTCCTAGAAATCAAAGTTCAAACGGAGCTTCCACTTCATCTCCAAGTGCCCCAAATGAGCTTCAGGAGGTCATGAAGCAATTGCAAAATCTAGGCAATGAGCTAGTTACTTTAAAAAGACAGCAAGCTCAAGGTTTTAGACCTTCGTATCAGCCTCAAGCTCAACCTAATAGGTAGCCATATCAGCCTCAAAGGCCACCTAATCCAGCTGCAAATATGAATCAAACAAGGCCTCCTGCCAATAGACCATTCCAGCCCTATAATCCAAATGCCATATCTGCCTCTAAGGCATTAGTACCAGCACAAAACAACATTGCCCAAGAGTATGATTGGTGTTTTCCATGTAATGAACCCCATAACCAATCCATGTGCTACAATGGTGCTTTAACTCAAGCTTTAATGGTAACAACTACTGGTGTGGAGGGTGAAAGCAATCAAGAAAATGACCAACAACAAGAAACATTCCAGCAGCAATCTGCCCCAAATGACACCACATTGGTAAATTGGCAGGCAGAGGATTTCTGTGGTATGAATCAGGAAGTCTCTCAAGGTGTTGCAGCCAATACAAGGTCAAAAAGGAGAAATTTGGGTGAAGAACAGCCATTAGCCCCAGCCAATCCACAACCTTCCACAGCTCCACAAATGATTGGCAAGCAAAACCCAGTTTCAAATGCACAAGGGCAGCCAAGAACAGCCCCTAGGCCAACTCAAATGCCAGCTGTTGCTGCCCACATACAAGGAATAAATGTGCAAACCAAAGGACAGCAGAGAGATCCTTCATCACCATTCAATATCATTGATCAGATGAAGAAGACAAACATCAATATATCTATGTGGGAATCCCTATCCATCCCAGGCCAAAGAGATCTGCTGCAAGCTGCTATGAAGGATTGGCCAACTTCGAATCAATAGGTTCAGAGGCAAGACAAAGTGCTTACAAATTCTGCCCAGCCTGAAGGAAATCATGGAGCACAACAAGGTAGAATGCTGAAACCTTCCCCTTTCTATGTTTCGTTAATCATTGGAAATCAGCTAGTACATAATTGCATGATAGATTCCGGGGCAAGTAGCTCAGTAATGCCTAAACAGATAGCTGATCAGTTAGGGCTCCAGTATGAAATAACATCTAAGGGAGTAGTGCAGCTGGATGGGACAGCAATAGCAACAGTTGGAGTGATTAGAAATTTGAGTCTTACATTGCATGCATGTCCAAATGTTGTTGTCTTACAAGATATATCAGTCATAGACCTTCCACCACTCTTTGCCCTCTGTTTGTCAAGGGACTTTACTACCAAGATTGGGGGATATTTGTCCGCTGATTGGTCACACATGCTGTTCAGAACGAGGTATGGAACTAAAGCTACAATTAGGTCAGAACCTATTGCAAATTTCCACTTTGAGCCCTATACTCCAAGTCATATTAATACCAATTGCTCAGCATTTGATCAAGAAGATCACCTTGGCACTGATGAAGCTAACACTAAGGTTGGAAGTATCCCAGATTTGACTCTTGATGAATGGGCAAGCAAGGTGCATGCTTTTGATCCTTATCAAGAAGTAGAAGAATCTGAGCTAGGGGTCTATTGTATACACGAAGAAATTCAACCTATTCCTAGCATCACCAAGCCAAGCCACAAGGATGACAACGAGGTATGGAAACTATTTTTTGATGGATCAAGGAGTAGACAAGGCGTAGGAGGTGGAGCCGTGCTTATTTCACCTCGAGGAGTAAAGTATTATTCAGCTTTTAGATTTCAATTTGCATGCTCCAATAACACTGCTGAATATGAAGCCTTGGTGCAAGGGATGCATTGGGCAATAAAGAGAAAAATAAATAACTTGCAAGTTTTTGGGGACAGTGAGCTGATTGTAAATCAGGTCAAGGGACAGCATGCCGCCAAAAATGATCTACTCAGATGCTACAAGAATAGGGTGTGGGACCTCATGGAAGATTTTGAGGGTTTCGCCATCAAGGCCATTCCCAGGAAAGAGAATCAAGCTGCTGACAGGCTTGCAGCAGTAGGGGCAGCCTTTGACATTGTAGAAAACATTCAACAAAACAAGGTACAGCCAAACATCCACGTGATTGTGAGGCCTTCAGTGCCGGATAACGATGTCAATTGGCAAGTATTTGAGAATGACCAGCAAATAATCCACTTCTTACAGGAAGAGGCTGAGTTCTCAGCTAAGAATCAAGAGAAGTTGGAACAGCAATATGGTGACCAAGTGATACAACTGAGAACTGACAAGCTGCCCAAGGGACTCATCACTTTGGAGTCCATTTTTAACCCCAATGATCAGTTTAGAAAGGAGAAAGAAAATATTTAGGTCAAGAGGGAGGATTCAGCATCCATCTTGGTAGAAGAGAACAAGCCACTGCAAATTGGAAAGATGACAACTGAACAGGAAGGGTATGAGTTCATACAGCTATGTCAAGAATTCCCTGATGTGTTTTCTTGGAGCTATGAAGACTTGAAAGGGTTCAATCCCAACTTAGCTTAGCATACAATCGAGTTGGATCCAAATACTAAGCCTATCAGGCAGAAACAGAGACCAGTCAATCCACACATGGAGCCTCTCATGAGGAAGGAGCTGGACAAGCTGATTGAGTCAGCAATTATATTCCCTATCAAGCACTCAAGCTGGGTTGCGAACTTGGTTCCGGTCAGAAAGAAAAGTGGAGAGATCAGGCTATGTGTTGACTTCAGAGATTTGAATAGAGCCTCTCTCAAGGACCATTATCCACTCCCCTCCATGGAGCAAATATTGCAGGTCGTAGCTGGTTCAAAAAGGTTTTCACTACTTGATGGATACTCAGGCTTCAATCAAATTATGGTAAAGGAGGAAGACCAGTTCAAGACAGCCTTCACAACCAAATGGGGCACATATGCTTACAAGAAGATGCCATTTGGACTGTCGAACGCCGGAGCAACATTCCAGTGAGCCATGGATATGGCATTCAAAGGCTTGATCAACAAGATAGTGCTGCTATACCTAGATGATATCACTGTCTTCTCAAAGAATGCTGCAGACCATCTCTTTCACCTCAGGAAAGTGTTTCAGAGGTGTAGAAAGTTTGGAGTGTCTTTGAATCCTAAGAAGTGCATCTTTCTTGCACATGAAGGGAAACTCCTTGGCCACATTGTCTCCAGGGAAGGATTAGTAATTGATCCAGAGAGGGTTGAAGCCATAAGAGCTCTACCATTGCCAAGTCACAAGAAAGCTCTTCAGAGTTTCCTGGGAAGGATAAACTTTGTTCGGAGGTTTGTCCCAAATTTTGCAGCCCTTGTCAAGCCCATCACCAAAATGTTAAGGAAAAGCATGGCTTTCAAATGGACGGCAGAAGACAAGGAGAGTTTTGAAGCAATCAAAGAAGCCATCTCCCAAGCACCCACTCTCATCAACCCGGACTTTTCCAAGGATTTCATCCTCTATGCATTTGGAGGTGATGACACTATTTCTGCCATTCTGGTGCAACAGAACAAAGATAATGAGGAGCAGCCGATTGCTTTCTTCAGCCAAAGCCTAAATGACTGTGAATTAAGGTACTCTTTTATTGAAAAACATGTGCTTGCAGTAATCAGGAGCTTGAAGAAATTCAAGCATTTAGTCTCAAACAACAAGGTCCAGTTGCTGGTCTCACATGCTGGGGTTAAAGACTTCCTCCTCAACAAGGATTTAAATGAGAAAAGGGCAGATTGGATCACCCGTGTCATGGAGTATGACATTGAGATCAAGATCACCAAGCTGGTAAGAGGCAAAGGTTTGTGTGAGCAGCTCGCTTCCAAACAACTAAACAACCCAGAAGATAAAGAAGACGCTGTCCTGCTATTACAAGATGATCAAAAATAGGAAAATGATGATGTGTCCACTCCCTGTTGGACTCAGAATATGATACATTTCCTACAGACGGGTATGTGCCCTCTAGAAATGAGCAAAGCAAGAAGAAGACACTTCAGGTTGCAGGCTATTCCATATACCATCATTGATGGAGTTTTGTTCAAGAAGGACGTGAATGGAGTGCTGCTGAGATGCATTAACATAGGTCAGATTCAAAGGGTATTAAAGGAGTTTCATGATGGACCAGCTGGTGGCCATTTTGCACCAAGAGTGACAGCTCTGAAAATCATGAAGGCTGGTTATTATTGGCCTAAAATCTTTAGTGATTGCTATGCATGGATCAAGAAATGTAAGAATTGTGCATTCTTCACAGGAAAAGAGAGACTTGCAGCCCTCCCATTACATCCAATCTCAGTTGACCAGCCATTCATGCAATGGGGTTTGGACTTCATTGGAATCATCAATCCCAATTCGAGCCAAGGGCACAAATGGATTTTCACAGCCACAGACTACTTCACCAGATGGACAGAAGCAGTAGCACTCAAAGAGGTGAATGAGTCTAGCATCTTGGACTTTTACGAGGGGATAACTACCAGATTTGGTGTACCTACTACAATAGTCTCTGATAATGCATTGGCATTCATTGGATCTAGAGTTACTGAGTGGGCTGTCAAGAACGGGATTTACCTGAGCACTTCATCAAACTACTACCCTCAAGGTAATGGCCAGGCCGAGTCTACAAACAAAAAGTTGCTGAGGATCATTAGGAGGACTCTTGATGAGAATCAAAAGGCTTGGCATACCAAACTGAAATCAGCCTTATGGGCAGATAGGATAACTCCCAAAAGATCCACAAGTAACTCTCCATTTAGGCTTGTCTACGGAAGAGAGGAAGTCTTGCCCATGTCACTTGAGCTGCCAACGTTGGAACTCATGAAACAGCTGGAGTTGTTAGAGTTTGGGCCCATGGAGGTGAGATATGTAGAATTGATGGAGCTGCAAGAAATCAAAGATCAGGCATTCCAAGCAATGGAAAAGGATCAGGCTTTGATCAAGAAGACCTTTGATAGGAAGGCCAAAGATAGATCTTTTCAAGTAGGAGATCTAGTATTGAAATGGGATGTGGACAGAGCAAAACCAGGAAGGCATTCAAAATTTGATGCCATTTGGAGTGGCCCATACATGGTCACAAAGTGCTAAGAACAACAATGCTTTCCAATTGGCCTCATTGGATGGTGAAGAACTGAAGATTCCAGTAAATGGAATCTATCTCAAGCGTTGCTTCTAGAGGGAGGTTCACTACATCTGTAAATACTAGATTAGTTTTTCTTTCCTCCAAGTGCTTGTGCACATTGTTTTGCTGTAGATTAGTTTTGTTTTCCCTAAATGCCTTGGCACAGCTTGCTGTCCATGGAGATGATGCATGTCTTTACTAAAGTCAAGTCTCTTTCCATCTTCCTCACACATTCTGAGTCAGTTTTGATTCTAACAGAATATTTGATGACTCCATGCCCAATGGATTGCTTCAGGCAACTGGTCTTTTCATCTAGCAGGCAGATGATCCCGCTGAGTCGCCAAATTGTTATCCAAAATTCACCCCCCCAGGGTAATTTTGATAACATGCATCAGAATATCCAAATCCCAAGAAAATTGATTGATTCAGAGAAAAAATCAGGTTTCTAGGGTCCCTTCAGGAAATTTTTTAACTCCCCAGGCCGAAGAAGGAGGGAGTAAGCTCTGAGAAAATGTGAAAAAGTTACAGAAAGGAAAATAGGTTAATCCAAGAAAAAGTGTAAGAATTGGCTAAGTCCTGCTCAAGGGAGCAACTGGGACATTTGGGACGTCAAGGCGCGGATCGGCCGAAAAGCCTCCAGGTGGCCCAAATTGCATTTGGGACAATCGGGCCAGAAGTACGCGGCGGGCACGAAAAGCCGATCCGGCTGAAAGAAGAAAAATTGGCTGTGTTGCTCAGGACGTTTGGGACAAAAGACCCGAACCGGCCGGATCGGCAGAAATGAGCACAGGTAGTCAAAAAGCGATTGGGACATCTGGGCTGCAAAGGCGCGAATCGGCCGAACCGGCTGAAAAGAGTCAAGTCAGTCCGAAGCAGAATGGGACAAGCGGGCCAAAAAATTCCCGAATCGGCCGAAATGAGTCCAGAGGGTCCAAAGTCAGATGGGACATCTGGGACAAATGGAAGCGAAGTAAGCGAAGGAGCCGAAGACCAATCAGAAATTGCCATGTGTCCTCACAGGAGAAAAATTCAAAGGTCAAAGGGACGAGTTATCGAGCGCTGAACCGAACCAATAAAATGGCGCCACGTGTCCAAGCTGGGGCCCACAAGGAAATTTCAAAGGAAAGCCCGCCAAAAGGCAGAGGAGAGAAAATTATTCAGCGAATCAGATCTTGCCACGTGTCATCCAAGTGGCAGAGCATGGGAAGAATTTCAAAAAAATCTGTTTTCGTCTGTTCCGTGCCCTAAATCTTCAGATCGCCATAACTTTTGATCCAGAGCTCGGATTTGCGTGCTCTTTATATCAATGGAAAGTTGGTAAAATTCTCTACATGTTTCCAAGGTCAATCTTGCATTTTGGTTCAGTTTGGAGGATGAAAATCAAGAAACACCTCCAGCACGAATAACCAAACAGAAGTGATGCGTCAACAAACAATTTTAATGCAGCAGACAGTTCGCCGCTCTTGTTAGGCAGCCCACCGTTTCGCCAGGATCCGCGGCTTCTGCCATAATGAGATGAGTTAAATGCATTCAGGAGGTGGTTGGGGTAGATTTCGAATTCCTCTCTCTTTTCTCTCTCATTCTTCCTATAAATTATAAGGAGGGGCTTCTTTCTAAGTGGGGACATTCTTGTTTTGTAATTCCTCCCTTCTCTCCTACTTGCAGGAGAATTCGTGGAGTTTTCGAGCCTCCCACATGGACTGTAATGCCACTGTTGCCTCTTAGCCACTGCAATGTATTGAATCGATTCTCTGAGCAATATATATGTATGTGATTAAGTTTAAATCCTCTCATGTATTCATTGTTGTCATTTTGATCTCTCATTACATTTCGGTTACCTGTGCATGGTGTGGTATTGCGTCTATATGGTCTGTGTTTATTTTTACAAAACTTATGTTCTTCATTCCTCGGTGCATCACCTCCCTAGCTTATGTTTACTTTTATGCATTTCTCTCTCCCTGTCTCCTTGGTAGCTAGATTAGTTTTTGGGGTAAACTTCTGCGTTTCATTGGTGCATCTGAACAGAGGAATAGGAACCAGCCTTCTCTAGAGATTCCTTTCTCACTCTTCAAGTCCCACACTTGGAGAAAGGATTCAATGTTATGCAATCACACTGGATGTTAGTATGATCAACCTAGAAATCTGATCAACATCCAGGGGTGCTGTGATTTTGCACTAACAGAACCCACCTTACCTGTTATTCTACCTATAAAGGAACCCACCTTATTATCCTCTCTAT
The DNA here is from genome assembly GCA_019776745.2 of Taxus chinensis. Lineage (NCBI taxonomy): Eukaryota > Viridiplantae > Streptophyta > Pinopsida > Cupressales > Taxaceae > Taxus > Taxus chinensis. Next base: position 359,608,539 of record CM034156.1, on the reverse strand, counting down.
CTATAGAGGATCCTACATCACCCACTTTTCCTCCTCCTCAACCCATAAAGGATCTGATTATATCTAATCTTTTTATTAGTGATACCTTTCCGAAGGACCTTATAAATCTCATTACTCTTCTTACCTCACTCTTACCTACTGAATCTAAGGCCAAGACCTTCTCTGTCTCACAAACCCAAAAGCTCATCATGGGGATTATCACTAGTGTGTCATCCTCTTCATCTAAACTAAGTCCATTCTCATAATTGGTTGATCATATGGATTATGTCAATTACTCTACCCTCTGGGGGTGCCTTAGACTCCTAATTTCCACCCAAATTTGTATGTTATCCTAGGATACCTTGACCGTTTACCTTACGGTATTCAAAGCAACTAAGACTATTACACATGAGATCGTGGTTCTATCCCCTTCTTCATCAACACCCCTTTCACTCAGGCCTTTTTCTATACCAAAACCTAACACTACCTTGGGGGTCTTACCGACACCAAGTCTAGCACAATCTACTATGAAGCTAGACTTGTCAACTTCATCCCCAGCCATCACAAATTCTATTCAAGTAGCTAAAAGAAAGACCCAACCTTTTAGGTCTCGCACACTAGTATCTCCCATGCATTCTCACTCACCTTCACCTCTACCATCGATATTAGGCCCACATCCTTTAACCTTGGTTAACCTACCACTTTACCAATACAAACCTAAAGTGTGACAACCTATACCCTGGCCTTCACTTCTTGTTCTACCCACACCTTCTTCACTTCCCTTACCCTCACTCTTGCCAACCCCCCTACTTTCACAGTTTCTTATGTAGATACCTACGCCTTCTAAGTCTTCTTCATCCTACTATTTTGTTCCTCCGTCTTTACCTAAGAAGGTGCAACCTAAACCCAAACTATCACTACTTACCAAAAAGGTAGTTACACTAACACAATCTCTCATCTCTCCCTCCTCGCAAAATTCACCTACCCCTTTGCCCAAGATAACCTTGACCTCTCATTGTGATCCTTTGGTAGGATCCTACTCAAATATCATTGCTCGCTTGTTAGAAACATCTTCTATATCACTTTTTCCTATCAAGCCTTACAATATTCTCAAAGATAAACCAGTAGGGTTTGATGACACAAAAATTTGCACTTATCATAGCTCGTCAGGGAATGATGTCGAGATTTATAACGCCCTTAAAAAAATTATCCTTCAACTTTACAATTCGAATGGTATCTTTGAAGAAGATTATCTATTAGAGGACGATTCCATTCTTTCTTCACCTTCCACCATGCAACCCTCTCTTCCTCCTATCTTTGAATTAACATGGTGTGTGTAACCACTTGGTCAAAACACATGAAATAAAAAGGAAAGGAAAATTTTGGTAACCCTTCTAGTTCGTTTTCACCTTCCATTACACTTATACCTCCCCCTAAGATAACCATCTTTGGGTCAGCATGACCTACTTCCTCTAGGGTTACACATCATTCAATTTTTAAACAACTTCATCAGTCCCCTTTGAAGATGTCTTTATTTGATTTTATTCAAACCTCTAATTATCTTCATCGAGCCCTAATTGAGGTCTATCTATCCTTCGAGGTTCCACCCAATGATACTTCACCTATCACCACCCTCATTTCCCCTCATTAGATTACTTCCATTAATTTCTCCAAATCAGATATTTCCCCTTCACAACCTGATGATCATGAGCCCGTTGTTTTCATATCCACCTACATTACTAATATTCACATTAAAAACATTATGATTGATGAGGGGGATAGCATCAACATCATCTATTCTCATGCCTATGAACAAATAGGCATACTGGCTAATTGTATGTCTAGAAACCATGTCATGCTTCAATATTTCAATGATGCCATGACCGATACCCTTGATACTATTGTCCTCCACATTTGTGTGGGTCCCCGAACTATTCCCTAACTCTTCTACCTTCTTGAATGAGAATTCCAATATAACATGTTGTTAGGTCATCCCTAGATTTACATCATGGCTTTTGTATCTTCCACCCTTCATCATTGCCTCAAATTTGAATATGAAGGAGAAAATTACACCATTCAAGCATATCCCTCCCCCTTCAAAACCTATAATATGCTTTATCATCCAAATTATGTCCTAATCCCAATTAAGGTAGCTACCACTTATTCCACTTCACCTTCCTCATCTAGCCCACCTACTGACCCTCTTATTTTTCCCTCTACTGATGCCCTATATTCTTAGGCTTAAGATAGCTCATCTATACATTTTACCCAAGTACCAACCATAGAACCCTTGGTAGGATTTTTTCAACACCTTTCATTCAAATAATACCGCCTCCTCAACATTAACACATTCCTTACTCCTCAAGAGTATGGAAAAATACACCAACACCCTCATTATGACCATTGTATAGGAGATATCATACCATATGGTCCTCCCCACCTTCATACCAACCTAACCTATGGGGGGCTCAACATTTCCTCTTATTACATTGAACCTCCCTTCCAAACCATACCTTTTTCATCTAACTTCTCCTACCTCACCAAGAAAAGCTTTGCATTCACTTTTCTTCCTTATTACACCTATAAATCCTTCATCTTTGGTCCTTATGAACAAGTTCATCACACCATCTTACCATACACCACTAAGAAACACAAAGACCATTGTTTTCTTGGATTTCCTAACTATCCTCTTCTTAAGAAGTCTCAAATCACTCTTGTAGAAGATGAAAATCCTTCCCCACCTTCTTCAACTATCATGCCATCTTCTCCCATAGAGTCCCTAGATACCGAATCCATTCCACCTAACTTTTTTTCATGAAAACCATCTCCTTAGGACATCTAGCTTATCAACGTGATGGCTAGGTTCTCTCTTCCTATCATATTCTTTATCCTAACATGTTGGATGATGATACACCTTCTATAAACATCATTCAATGTCAAGATGATGACTCTATTTTTACCTATTTACTTGCGGAGGATTCTTATATTCAAAGATCATTACCCTCTGAGATGCAAACTATGTTGAATGAATATAGGAAAATATCTAGACTCCGTGGAACAAGAATCTTTCACCTCTTTTCTTCAAGATCATAGCAAAGAATCTTCTTGGTCGTATAGTGATATGTCAGGTATTAACCCTAATACCATGCTTCACAATATTGTAATTATCCTTGATGGAAAACCAATGAAACAAAAGCTGATTAAATTGCATCCTTGCTTTTCTCTTCTTATGAAAGAAGAACTTCAACACCTTATCTTTGTTTCCTTCATCCTACTCATTGACTATCCACAATGGATCTCTAACATTGTTCCTGTCACACAAGCAACTAGGGTACTTCATATTTGTACTGAATTTCATGACCTTAACCTTACATGTCCAAAAGATGACTTTCCTCTACCAAACATTTACCAACTAGTTGATCTTATAGCCAGCCATGAGATGTTATCTTTTATGGACAATTTTTTGGGTTATAATCATATATTAGTCACTCTGAAAGATCAAGAAAAAACCACCTTCATAACCCCTTGGGGGAACTTCTACTATCACGTCATGCCCTTCAGCTTGAAAAATTATTATGCTACCTATCAATGCACTATGACTTACATCTTCCATGGCATCATGCATGAAATTTTGGAAGACTATGTTGACAACCTTCTTGGTAAGTCCAAGCGTTACACTGAACACCTAGCCATTCTTAAAATTATCTTTGACCGCCTTATCCAATATTTTTTTCTCCTTCAACCAAAGAAGTGTGTTTTTATAGTTCTCTCTGGTAAGTTTTTTGGTTTCATCATCTTTTTTTGGGTATTAAATTTTATCCCACTAAGATCAAGGAGATTCTTGACATGCCTTCACCTACTAACCTTCAGCAGCTTCGTAGCTTATAAGGAAAACTACAATTCATCTGACACTTCATTTCTCAACTTTTATACCGATGCTAACTATTTCATCATCTCCTTAAAAAGGAAGTTACTTTCTATTGGAATGATGAGTGTCACAAAGCCTTTGAAGAATTGAAGAACTACCTTCTTCAACCACATGTGCTCATTAATCCTAAAGATGATCAAAAATTTTACCTCTACATTTCTGCTACTGACCATTTCTTGGGTGCCATGCTTGCTCATTGTGATGAGAAACACTCAGAATAAGTATTTTATTATATAATCCATACTCTTCTAGACTACGAAACTCAGTACACTCATGCTAAAAATATTTACTTACCCATAGTCTTCATGGCCACCAAACTACACCATGACCTTATTAATCACAAAATGGTTTTTGTTACCAACACCAACCCTCTTTATTACATGTATGCCAAACCTTACCAACACCAATGCACAGCTCATTGGCTCATGCTCCTCACCGAATTAGAGTTGGATTTCATTCATCAAAATTATGTTACAGAAAAAACCATCGTATATCAAATTGCAGACGTTCCTCTTCTTGGGAACCAATTCTCAAACTTTGATTTTCTCGAAAAATCTATCACCACCCTCTCCATTAAGGATATTGTTTTTCAAATGACATTATTCTTTGACAAATCCAAATTTCACCATGGGGGAGGTGCGGGGATCATCCTCATTCCTCATGATGGTGATCCCATTCCACTATCCTTTAAACTATATTTCAACAGCACCAATCATATAGCCAAGTACAAAGCACTTGTGTTAGGTCTTCAAACTACCATTTCCGTAGATGTTAAATCCATTAACATATTTGATTACTCTCGATTGGTTGTGAAAAAATAAAATGGTTCATACTAGTTTTGTAACAATGAGATTTGAAAGTATAGGCATCATGTCCACATACTTTTGACCACATTTGATCACTACCTCATTCAAGCCACTCCGCAACCCACTAACAAATTCACAGATACTATAGCTTATCTTGCTTCTTAAATACTTTCCTCACCTTCAAACTAAAAAATATTTTTCACCATCCAATGGTTGCATTTTCCTTCTTATATTATCCTTGGCATTATTTTTTTGGGTAACATTGATATTGACCCATGTAACATTTGGTATAGATAGTTCACTGACTACATCTCGCTTTCAATCATGCCTCCAGATATCACTCACAATGGACAATGAGCCTTCCTAAAATGTTTCTCTCATTACGTCATCATGGAAGGTATTATCTACAAATTTGGATTTGACATTATCCTCATGCGTTGCCTCACCAGTTCTGAAATCCTGTAAACCATCAAAGAAATTTATGACGGGATTTATGGGGGACATTTTAGTGGCCTCGATATTACAAAGCATATTCTTTGACTCAGCTACTACTGGCCAACCCTTAACTAAAAATATTGTGGCTATGTCAAATGTTGTGTGAAGTGCCAATAACATGCTAACTGTAAGGATGAAAATTGACGCGTGAACTTCAACCGCACTTGACCCCCCAAGGTCGTGTCGGGGTAGCTGATGTGGAAATGCATATGGCTAACTATAGGAGATTCAGTGACTAAGACTTGGTAGTTTGAATTCCTATTAGTTGGGTTGAAAATGGGAGATTTAGCGGCTAGAAAAGGGTAGCGTAAATTCCCTATGGCTTGATCTACTTGATTGAATCTAAGTGATAAACTAGTTTGAAGCATCCATTTAAACAAATATGAAATTAATGAGTGATAAATACTGAAAAAGAAACTAATCTAAATAAATCACAAAACTGAAATATTACAATCACAGACAACAAATTACTTCTATTCTAAATAATTAAAATATTTATACACTAAAACTAAACAAAAAAGATAACCCAGTGTGGTTATTCACCTGTGTTGAGTGTATTCTATTTAGTGCTAACATAAAACAAGAAATTTTCCAATTAATATATGATATGTAGACAACTTCCTAAAGATATTATCTCCTTCATATCCATAGGGATGAGAAGAAAAGGATCCATTACTAGGAGTTGTTATTAATGATTTTAAACCTCTTGGAAATTAACTAATTACTTGTAAATGAAAGGATAATGGTTTTCTACTCTATTTGATATGATATAATAATAATAACTTACAACAATCAAGGAAATCAGATAACTCCAACTTGGAATTCACATAACAGAGGTAAGTTAAGTTGTGTTGTAATTTCTCCCCTCAGTTTATCCTTTCATTCTTTATGTGTCCACGTGAGTCCAATTTGGGAATGCAGAGGAAGCAACAGGAGAAAGTGATTGAGCAATGGCAGCTTGAAGGAGTTTTGGTTACAATGTAATTATAAGAGAGATAACATAAGAGATCTAAGCTTGGCTATGGAATTTCTAGAAAGATTGTTGCAGCAATACTATGTAAGATACAAAAAAATTCTCAGCCCATTTTCTTGAGTACAAAAATTGGTTATATAAGAAATTGGCTAGGTTGTGTACTCACACACAAAGCAGCCATGGGGTGCCACATCATTGGGTGAATAGGTAGTTCAAACTAATAATCACCATTTAAAAATAGAAGAGGGAGTGAATACCATTCAATCAAGCCTAAATTTAGCCAATTTGGTTCACAAACGCACCTTGGAAGTGAAGTTAACTAAATTCACATGTGTCTAATTTACACATCAAGGATTCTAGAAAATTTACACAGAAATTCCACCCTATGTAGGGTGACAAACAAAGAACCTCCACCCAAACTAAGGTGGCAGTTACAAAACCAATTCTCAGGTAGGATAGTGGTTTTGTCACTAAAGCTCAAAACATGCATAAAAAGAAGTGGGAAGCTAGAAGAAAGTGTGCAAAGGATAAGTAGGGATATCTAAGCTACAAATATTTATTACGAACAAGTTTAGGAACTCGAACACTTTTTGAAAGGATATGAATCATCATTGGGGACCTTTTCTGACCATTATCTGATAATGTAGAACGTGTAATTTTGGGTGCCTACACTAAGCTTCATCATACTCCTAGTCATGCCTTAGAAGTCGCCAGAGACTTTTGGCCCTTTTCTCAATGGGTTTTGTATCTCGTTAGAGATATTAACCCTCATTCCTAAAAAATGCATTACTAGATCATTATTGTGACTAAATATTACACTAAATGGGTGGAATCCATCCCTCTCATTTCTACCAAATCTAAGAAAATAGTCAAATTTTTCAACCAACATATCATTTTCCACTTTGGTGTTCCTCATCGCCTCATCATTGACAATTAAAAACAATTCAAAAATAAAAACCTACACAAAATTTGTGATGAATTTGGTATTCAACTCAATTTCTCTTCACCATATTACCCACAAGCAAATGGTCAATCCAAATGTTCTAACAAAACTCTCAACAAAATTCTTATGAAATTGGTTGATGAATCTGGTAAGGATTAGCACACACACATTCCTTTCACCTTATGGGCGTATCATATAAGCATTAACACCTCTACCACTTCCACACCTTTCTCTTTGGTCTATGGTACAGAGGTCTTCTTACCTATCGACATACAAATTCCATCTCTTTGTATATCTCTTAAGGATATCCTCTCTAATGATGAGTTTTTCCAAGAACATTTGGCACAACTTGAGCTACTAGATGAATTCCATTTAAATGCTCTAGACCACCTCCAAATCTACCAAAATCACATTAAGCGTGCCTATGAAAATTTCATTTGTGAATGAACCTTCATGATCAACGATCTTGTCCTGAAGGAAAATCAACATGTAACCAAAATGGAGAAAAATAAATGAGGCAAGTTTGCTCCTAATTGGCTTGGACATTATATTATCACCTATACCTATGGATCAAGAACTTATTGCTTATCTTCTCTTGAGGGTAAACCTGAACCTAAACCCCTTAATGCCTTGCATCTTCAACCATTCTATTTTTGACTAAAGTACTACATCACTTAATCTCTTATATATGATTTTACCTTGAGTGAACCTTTCCTTCAACCTACCTCTTTTAAGGACCAATGAATCCAATATAATTGTGTGATTATCCATCACCATTCACCCTTATCTTGAATATGAGTATCATGGATCTACTCATGGTATAATTCTCATGGATAATTTTATTCCTTTTCAGGATGGAATCTCATGGTTGTTTGTGACTTGAAACCCCTTTTTTGTAGTTAACCTTTACGTGTTATAGTTTTTCCTTCATAAAAGAGGCATATACTCCTTTATAGTCTTGTCTAATACTGCAAGTCCAAAATAATGCAAAAAAAATGGTATAACAAAAATTCTAATACTTGAGTCAAACTTCTTACAAATAGATGATTTTGTCAAATGAACATCTATGTATCTCTATTTTTGCTATAAGTAGACTACTCTCTTGAAGGAAATTTATACAAAGCCAGCTAGATATTATACTTATTCTATCCAAAAAGAAGAATAATCTATATTTTAAGAAAAAAATTATCTTGGAGCTTTCCACATCAATCATCTTCATGAAGACCTCAAGGAGACACTACTATTCATCCCAATATAGACTTCCCACATCGATCAGTCTATGAATGCAAAAAGAAAAATTCAAAAATAAAAGTCAAGAAAAATACAAACTTTTGGTCATGGACTTGCCTATTCTAGTTTTGGGTATCTTGTAGAAGGGGCATGTTGTCCCACAACAAGGTTACACTAAGAAAACCAATCCACCCTACCCTCTTTTAATTTCTCCTATTTACTCAAGGGGCGTTGTGAACATGTGACATTTTGTGATCATCCAACTTCTTTAGACTATAGACCTATCAATCATGAAATGTATCTAGGGGATTATGTTCATAAGACTATATGTATGGCCTTTATGGTCCTTACAAATTATGGATCATTTCACTTCTTTTTGGTTCACCTTTTCCTACTTGTTGCTTCATGAGTAGGACGAGACCAATGTAATTGAATATAATGGTCTGATTCTCATTTCACCCACACCAATACTAATCATCATTTCCAAAACACTATACATACTCATCAAAATCAAAATCAAAACAAAACCAAAACCATACATGTACCAATCACACAGTTAACCAGTTTCCCCTTTTACTTTCTTCTCAACATTTGACCTTGCCTACTTTCTACCTTTCCTTACCATGACCATTTTCCTTACCCAACCTACCTATCATAAATATTATTATTTCCTATCCTATGGGAGAACTACATCAGCCTAAGGCCCCTTTTGCAAGGGCTATATAGGTAGCACTTCAAAGACATGGGTTCTTCAAAGGTTAGCTCGACCACCATTTTCTACCATCTTTCATTGGTTTGCCACTATTTGTCCCTACAACCTAATCTTTCTCACATTTCCATAATATCAATAACGTGGAAATTAAACAAAACAAACCATACATCATAATAATTCATATACATCTAGTTTCCATCATATCAATACATTGGAAATTAAACTAAATCAAACCATAAAATCAATAACCTGCTAAACCATAATCTACCATAATGGAAATTAAACTAAACCATGCCTATACATCTAGTTTCCATAATATCAATAACTTGTAAATCAAATTGAACCATGCCCATCATCTAGTTTCCATAATATCAATACCTTGTAAATTAAACCAAATAAACCATACATCATAACCATGCCTATACATATAAATTTCATCACATCAATACATTAGAAATTAAATAAAACCATAACATCAACAATGCCTCTAACAAGTTTCCATAATAACAATGCAATGGAAATAAAACAACACACAATAGATATAAATGCCATCATCTATATACTGGAAAGTACGTGTCTTAATACAATGTCTACATAGATATAAATATGTCTCTCAAAAACTCTCACGTACAACTTACCTCTTGGACGTAAAGACCGATACATCCTTGGGAGGTTTTAACACCTCTTCCACTCTCTCTTATCCCCTAGCCTAGCCTCTATCTCTATGCATTGGTCACCTCCTTCTGGCCCTGCCTATGACTACAGTAGCTCCTTGAGCTACTGGCACTATGGGTCTGTGAGCTAAACCTTTGACTGGCTACCTGCTAAGCTTTTTAGGTAGTATCACTATCAATAGGTAGACCAAGCTCTACAATTTCATCCTAATAATACCTAGCCTCAACCATAACCTCTCTGTATTGATCCATTGATATCACCTATGGTGGGTGCATTACTCTAGTACCTATCTGTGGACCCTATCCCTACCCCTGTACCTGAGATAATGGACCTTGTCCTAGTATCTGCACCTATACTAATGGACCATCTCCCTATATCTTTGGCCCATCATGTTCCCTTGGAGGTGAAGGAGGGGAAACCAAGTGTCCCTTGGCCCTGGCCTAAACTACTTCCATTTGTTTCTATAGTGTGGCCACCTACACCTATAAAGTAGTAACTTAGGCTTGTAGTGCTGTAACATGTCCCCTATCACCATCATGTGCCTGTGTCACCATTATTTATTCTTATAGGGTAGCTACTTATTCCTGTAATGTCATGACCTAGGCTTATAATGTCATCACCTACTTCTATAACATGTCCCTCTCACTGATGACTATGGCCAAATAATTCGGTCCTCACTTGGTTAGCACCACCTGTAGCTATACTACCACCACTAACTATACCTAGTCATACATCTAGCATCATCTATATTCTCATCAGGTACCTACTCCTCCACTCCTTTTGATGGAGTTGGATGTGGAAGAGATAATGGCATCTCCACATCCACTTGACAATACTATGGGAATAACGGAGCCACACCCTGTTATAGGCCAAATTGTTATCTGACCTGATCTACTAGTATGTAGTCATGCTCCTCTGCCCTACATCCTTGAATCCATATAAGATGTTGTAAACCATCCACCTCCTCCTCCATGTCTCTGAACTCTGGATACATGAGGTATGGCCTCCATAAAATATCTACCGGGGATAGGATAATAAAAACCCTCTGATAATATGTTGTATCCCATGTCACCCCATCCGTTCTCACCTACTCACCAACCCATAACCACTGCCTATGTCCTATCCTATACACACCCACCTACCACCCCTTTCATGGTAGACCAAGTAGACGAATGTACACATTATGCTCATATTCCTAATAGTGTAGCAAGTATGTATAATAGATACAGTGTCGTTGTATCCTCCTATAAGCCCATAACTCTTTGTACAACTAAACCAAGTACATTAGTGCCCATGTAAAAAACACCCTGTCAAACACCATATCCTCTAATAATCCCATTAGGTCTTGTGGAAATCTCCCACCCTCTGAGTCTAGAAGAGAAAAACATCCAATGCTAACCATCATCAATACTACCAAAGGAGTCTCATGTGGATGTGCCACATACATAGCACCATAGTTGATGCTTGCATTGTGATAGGTTAGATCTTCCATGGTCAGCCCAAACACCATAGCTATATGATCCACTACATCTAACGATGACATCTAATAAAGTGGATCTCCAATGATCGACAGTTGTAGAATCCTATAGACATCCTCTAAGGTGACAGTCATCTCACCCATCAGCAGATAGAATGTGTTAGTAGTCAAATCCCATCTATCGATGAGGGCTACCATCATCCTGTGGTCTCTAGAAATCTACCTATACCTCCTAATGGCACCTAGTCCCACTACCCACATATGATCCCACTACTCCTCTGGAATGGTAGGCCTCATTTTTACTAATAAGGGTGGAATTCGGTCCCTCATCTTCAGCTTCTTCCTAGCCTACATCATGAACATCCACACATGTTAATCATTTTCCCTTTCGACTCTCTATTACACCTCGACCTTAATATTACTTCACTTATTGACCTATCTACCTAACCATCCTCAACCCTCCTGAATTCATCCGATGACACTCTATTTTAAATACACTCCTTTCTAATACTTCCCTTTGCTCCCCTAGCCCACCTCACACTCAATTAGACAACCTAAACCCAACCTTTTCTTAAACTTTTTTATTTACCAGAGCAATAGGAATTGTTTCTCCTACCGATGTTAGTTCCATTACATGACTAGTACCAATAATCCTACTAATGCTGACCAATAACTGATTGATGTTGCTTACTGGTTCTTCCCCAAGATGAACCCCAACACTACCCATTGCCAAAATTTATTAAGAAACACCTACATTACCCTCCCCAATCCTTTATAAATTCCCTTAAATTCATTTTCCCTTCTAATTAAACTAATTTGACCCTACCATACCTGATTTCACCCCCATTTCATTCAAATTTCAAAAACCAATTCAATTTGCATTTCTCATCCAGTTAATTCTATAAAACCAAACATAAAGACCAAATTATACCTCTTCTTTTCGGCGCCTCCATGTTGGGATATCTAGGGCTTGAATTGGAAAATCCTTTACTCCTTCCCCTAAATCTTGCTTGATAACAAGCTCCACACTCTTTAACCAATCACCTAGCTACAAGTGGGGCCATAGGATTACCTCCTCCCACCACTAATCTCTTGCCAACTAAGCCTCCTATCACTCTTTGTCCTTTTCCTTGCCAATATTCTCTCCACTAGCTATTTTCTCAATTAAAAAAAACTCAAAATGAGAACTTTTTAGGGTGGATTTCCATTTTAACTCGGCATTTTTGAATCGAAATTGATCAAGTCATTCCTTAGATGACTGAAATCGATCACCCCTACCGGCATTGGTTTTCTCTGAATCGACATCAGTCACCCTACCTATAACCCGATCAGTCTCATTTTCCCTAATTTAACTGTCACTTTCCTTTTTCACTCTGAATCAGCCCTTAACCCTCCCTACAGGCTCCCCTCATAGCCTCATCACCTCACCACCTCCCTCTTTATGCTTAGGGTCACATTTTCCTTCCCTTAGGCCTTCTCATGACCTTTCCTATATACCTACGCCAACCTGATCTCACCTACATTAGAATTAAACTCGCTTACTCGCTCTACCATGTGATACTGATACCTATGTTATTTTTCCTACCAACCCTACCTTGCCTTATTTCATGACATTTATCTCGACCAGACCACACCTTTTTTTGTTTCAGAATATGCCTATACTCATTACCACACCTAGCCTTGTTGTGTTTCTAGGATCACATCATATACCTTGGATACTTGGACCACATCACCCATGTTCGGATAAAATATTGACATTTGATGAGTTAGAGTTTGTGAGCTCTTCAACCTTATTCATTTTTACATTTTATGTATGTGTGTGCGTTTGATTGCCTCAACCTTTCGATCATCCCATTTTCACAAATACCTACACCTACACCTACACCTAAACCCATTTTCATCACCTACCATGTTATCAAACCCATCACTAATTCTTCCTTCCACTGTATTAGTCCCTAGTTTGAGGGGGATCACCTCCACCCTTATCTGGGGTAACCTACTTATTTTTTGTTTCATCTTCACTTATTAGTACAAGATACAAAACAAAAAGGGGCAAATGTAGACACCCAAAATTGGGTCACAACCCTTTAAGCCCCTTTCAATTAACACACCTTCGTACCATGACCCCTTTCACACATTGTTATTAATATAATTATCAATATTTGATTAATTACCACCTCACCCCTCCACCTCACCTTGGACCCATTCCAAGGGAATTTACCTAACTAAGACTGGGTCATCACTCCTAACATTTAGTCATCACTTCCCCTAACTAACTAAGACTCTTTCTAAACCTAATAGTTATTGCTAACCACTTATTCTATCAATTTCCTAAGTTTTTAAATGTGAACCAAGACTCCTAGCCAAGAATCAAATCTTGACCCATGCCAAAAAGGTAAGAAACATGCTATTTTGAGCAAATTTGACTATTTCTCCCTAACTGGTGCTGGTTATTTCTCAATCAGCACCAGTCAAGGAACCACCATCAGTTCCTTTAAATAAGTATTTCTAACTCTTTCCCAGGATTCTTCCATTGTTTAGCTTTATATTATTCATTTGCATTCTTAAATTTGATTGAGCATCCTAATGATCAAACACAACACCAAAGCATCCAAGTTCTTCACCAACAACTGACTCATTTCTCCACATCCTCAAATCATTCATATAGGGAATCACACAGGCTTCATTTTTCATGACACTAGATCTAGACCCATTTCTTCTATGAGCACCAACTGACCACCTTCATCTACCAGTCTTCATATTTTCATATAAGTATCTTAACTAGGTTGTTAATTTTTTAGCTTTGGTCTTAGATCTCTTATCTTTTGTTATTGCACTACTTGTTTCTTATCCGAATACCATCCGTCACCCATCTATCTGAAACCCTACCAACCTGAACCTCTCTGCCTTTCCAATCACCTCTCTCACCCTTGTTGAGCCTTCACCTAAATCCCAACACCCTTCCTAATCCTTCCCAACACTCTTTGTAATCAGAGAGATCTCAAACTAGCCCCTTTTCACCTTTTGGCACCTAATTTCCCCTACCGTGATCAGTTAGCCAACTGATCTCGGCTATAACTAGTTATCGGCATTGTTTCCATGACTAACATCTTTCTCTCTATCTGGCATTATCCCCTGACCAACAATATCATTCATTCATACAAAACCTCTTAAAACATTCCAAAAATTCATCCAAACTTCCCTAATACCCTCTACTACACCTACAGACGTTAAAAACCCACCACCCACTTTAGATTTTTTCTTATATTCACTATTTCGATTAGATTTAATTTATCATGCTTGAGTGAGATACCTAAATTATATAACTATAGTAAGACTCTCTATTTCATGTTCTTATCATAATTTAATTTGTTTTAAAATGTGGATTGACATCCTTCTACGAAGCACCCCACTTCCCAGATCTATCTCCCTTTAGGCAATCCACCAACCTATGCTTTTAATTCTATCTTGTGGTATTTCTTTTCTTCTCACGTAGTCCTTCCCAAAAAAAAAGGAGTTTTCTTGATCATTCTGGTCTTCAACTGTGCGTAACCTCTTCATGACCTCCAGGTATTCCTCATGTACCCAACTTTCTAATTTAAACATTTTTCTCATATGTACGCTTCTTATTGGTGAAATAGGGGTAAAAAACAAATACATATGTGGCTTTAGTCATATTTACCTTGGCCGCGGCATGGCATATATGGCCATCTACCCCATCACATCGTCCCCATGTGGGACTAAACTATCCCAAGGTAAGAAGACAGGGGGCCCATGCAAGGGGATTATCAGTAGTCTAGGGAATATTCTATTCATGTGGTAGCCATGGAAACATTCGGTTGAGAGATATGCAGAGTGTGTCACATGGTGCCTAGTTATATGGGGGGTTGGAAGGGGGTCGCCCCCTTATATATATAAAAATGTAATAAAAGGTTTTGGTTTATATAAATCAGGCCACATAGATAGGTTTAGGCAATAATATTATATAATTTAGTTTTATATAAACTATAATGAATTTTAATTTGTAGAGTTTATAGTATAAAATATAGATTATATAAATTAGGTTTATATACACTATATAGAATTATATTTTACTTTCATTTTTTAAATTCTTTTTATAAAACATAGTTTATAACAAAGGAAGTTTTTAAACTATAGTATATTAAAAAATAGTTTATATTAAATATAAACTATAGTTATAACCTTTAAAGGGGGTCCAGAAGGACATAAGATTAGTTTTCAAAATTCAAAGTGAAAATAATGATTGTACATCACTAGGGGACAAGATGATTGATTTGACCAATAGTAAAATTTGAAACCCTATTTTCAAATACTCTTGTCTCCTATGTGAACTATGTTGGACTTTTAATTTTACCCTCTCTTTTAACATCTCATACTAGCCTGCACACTTTCAAAAACTATATAAATATATAAAATATTTCACATAACTATTTAAACCTTATCTATATTTTCTAGGCTCTCGTAATTCTCCCGAGTTCTAGTTTTCACGCAAGGGTTATAATCTTCAAATAGCTTTCCACATATGTAAATACACATTCATTCATCCGAACAGGGTGCGGGGGTTAAATAGGATACTAACCACCTAAATTCCCAACCGTTGCAACTTTAGAATTCAATTAAATTATTTAATCCCACTCTGATACCATGTCAAGAGGAGGGGATGAAACATTTATTAACCTTAATTAATAAACATAAATGTATACATGTAAATAAAATAATACACAAAAAACTAAATAATACAATAACACAAGATTTAACACGGAAAACCTTAATGGGGTACAAAACCACGGAAGAATAATTTCCACTATATGAGAAAATTTTTACATCCAATCCAATAAAACTCCCTCCTCACTTCTACTCCATGTATTACCCAAATCCATTGATTGAATTCTGAATATGACCTATAGTCATATTTAAATATCCCAAAGGGTTATGACCTTCTTAAGTGACGGGGTACACCTCCCAGATTAATATTAGTTAATAAATAACTAAAAACCTAATATATAGTTTATATTTAAATAATAAGAATATAAGTTATTATATATTATTTAACTATAAACTAAATATTATGATCACATAATATTATATTTGTAACAGCCTCAACAATTTATTCCTCCTTTGAATATCGATATGATTCAAAATTCTTCTAATCATTTATCTAATTCAAATCTTGAGTTGTGTTCCTCCCTTTCTCCACAGCACCCCCTTTATCAGTCACCTCAATGATGTATTCCTCCTTTTAAAGATCCATGTGACTCAAAATTCCTCTAATAAAACATCCAAGTCAACCTCTACATCACAATCTACTAAATTTTTATACAATCCTCTTTTTCTACCTACATTATGTTGTCTTCTAGGAAAACCAATACCAACTTGTTCCAAATCCACATCTTCTTTGACTCGCGAGATATCCAAGTCCAAATCTACTTTGTCACATGATTCATCTTCTTATATTAATCAAAATCCAATCCCTCTTTAACTCATGAGACCTTTCAACTATATCTTACCATATCCTTATCAATATTCTAAAGACCTATATTTGCGTCCACATCGAAAAATTAATAAGAAATAATGTGCTAAGATATCTTTTCGAACCATTATCAAATTTATTTGTGGAACTAGAATCAATAAGGTGAAACCTTCCCATAATATCCATCATCAAACATCTTCTCAATATTTAACACTTGTTGAACCCCTTTCTTCAAATAAACCTATTATGGTCAACCAACAACCACCCATACCAATTGATTTCTTTCAGAATGAAGAAGCTACCAGAAAATTCATGTGGCTACATGATGAAATTACTCTAAAGGATCATGAGTAAGGATTCACTTTTGACCTCGATACATCCACATATTGTGAGGAAGAGGATGAGTTCCATGGTCAGAAAATAAAGGAAGAGCCTAAATTTGTCCAAATTTATTCTCCTCTTGTTCTTCCAACTTCTCATTTCACATTACCTGGTGAAATGACAAGGTTTATCATTAATTCCCCTCTTATTTTCTCATCACCCAACCATTTTTTATCTATCACACCTCTTTAATCACAATCTATCATTGGGTCACCTATGGGTATCCCTTCATTATTTTCTATACCGAGGCCAACTCCTAGTATCCCCTCATCTTCTATCTATGGGAATCCTATGAGTAAATCATCATCCTTTATTTATCGAACACCTCTCGGCATCCCACTAAATTTTATATTAGGGCCGCATCCTAATATATCTTTATCTTGTATACTTCAGCTACATCCTAGTATCCCTTCATCTTCTATCTATGGCTCACCTCTTTGTATCTCATTCTCTTAAATCCTTGGACTATATCCTATTCATCCATTTTATCATCCCTCTATAACAATTGTGGAAATTCCACCATCATTCCTAGCATTCTTATCATCAATCCCAAACATACATTTTCTTCACCCATTTCTTGGGACCAACCAAATCATACATTAGCTTGTAATAATTACCAATAGTTTCTTCCTCAAGATAAGGTATGAAATTTGAAGAGCTCCAAAGCTCCCCAAAAATCCAACACCCAGAATTCTAATACGTAAATTTGATTCAAAAATTCACACCAATATCAATGCAAAGTATGACAAAAAGTGTAAAAATCTATGGATATGGGACTCAAGCTCCCGCATACAAAATCCATGTTGAAAGATAAGTCACAATCACTTATTTAATATGATCTCACCATGATCATTGACATTAGAGATAATATCACTCTTGATAATCAAAAACTCCTAGTATCCATCATCAAAGAAATTACAAACATTGTTGTTGGATCCTATCACATGGAATGAAATTTTTGGTCCCAAATTATGAATCATTCATCCACATTGGCATCTTATCTAAGTGTATTTTTCCCCTTCACAATACTTTCAAAAACCTAAAAAAATATTTTAAAAATCAATAATACAAAAAAATGAGAAAACATTAAAATATTACAAAAACTAAAAGGTATAAATATCAAACATTGTAATCAGGTATTGCATACACATGGATTTTCTTTCCTTTCCTTCCATTCCTTTGAAAATTTCCCATCATTTCCATCCATTTGATGATATTTTGGTTAGTTTATTTTTTCTAATTATGTGGAATTTATCTCTACTATATATGTTTGACCTTGGTCCTTCATTACATTGGTAAATTAAAGAATGACTAACATTTTAGAGATCTTATCACTATCATACATATAATAAACTTGTTACAAATACCTTTGGGTGTATTTGTTGACACTGGCCAATTTCATCATCCCCATCACTTCAACCTCCTTCCATCAAGCCATCATTGGTTCTTAACCCCTTATCAAAACAATCAAGAGAGCTAAAATATTTTTTCGAAAAGAAAAAAATCAATATATAACTCTCTCTCTCTCTCTCTCTTGGGGTATTTCTAGTATCTCTATCAGGGATATGGACACCTAGTTGTTAGTAGATAAATGTTAAGACTAGAATTAGGTACATATCCATTGGGGATATGTACACCTAGCTGGAAGTAGAGAAGTTTATAGCTCTCCTTCCACCCTCCATTCACAAATCACCTTTAAAAATAAAATCATTCCTACACCTTGGATAGTTTGTCTTCACTTATTACCTATAATATCTTCACTTCAAGAGGTAATTCATTTTATCATGCACACACTTGATCTCAAAGAGAAAATATGGAAAGTATGTTACCAAGTGTTGTTGTTCAAACTCTTGCTTTAGTTCGTATCTTATCTCAAGATTTGATCCTTTGGCTAATCAATTTTCCATCGCTAATCTTCTAGCTAAATTTTCCATATCCTTTTAGAGAATTCACATTTTGCTTCTTCTTCATTTAGAACATCCATATGTATAAGATTTTCTTTTACCATCTTTACGTGTCTTATTTCTATCATGTGTTTCTTGGTCAACTTGAACTAGGTGCATGCTCACTCCTTCCAGTATCTTCATTGGTTTTAGTTCATCATCATGTTAAACCTATCCATCTTGGCCTTGATATGGTTGATCCTATTCTTGTTCATACGTGTAATATATTCCCTTGTAAATTCTCACTTATCATTGGGGGCATTTTTGCATATTCATTTTCATGTACATAGCTTCGTAAAACTTTCAAAAACCTCTACAAATTCATAAAACCTTCAAAATCCAAAAACATTAGTAAACCATTCAAAATCCAAAAACATTGGTAAAACCCTCAAGATTCCAAAACATTAGTAAAACCTCCAAAACATTGGTAAAACTTTCACAAAACCCTTGAAAATCCTAAAGCATTCAAAATAGCAAAATCCAAAAACAGTGAAAAGACTCAAAAAAACTCAAATATTGGAAGTTTTCCTACAAAAAATCCTACTTCAATGTCTCACTTGTTTTAGCACATCGACATGTGGATCATCTTGTGATCTTCCTTCATCGATAAAGCTGATTTTCTTGTTATGTTCTGTCTTCCCTTGCATATATCGTTGCTCAAGGACAATTTTATATTGCATGTTTCTTTTCATAGATACTTTGGTGTCCTTCATCTACTCCCCTTGTCATGTATCCTTACTTAGGGCATCATTTGAACCCTTGTTCTATAAACCAGAACATTTGGGAAACGCAACTTGGATAACACAAACACTAGTGACAACTTGTCTTGTATCATTGTTTATTTAAAGTTATATTTGTTTGTGTCTTGTTTTCTTTGTTTGTATGCTTGTTTGTTTACTTTACTCATATTGCATTGCTTTATGTGTATTAATTTGATTCAATGCTTATATCAATGGCATACAAAAATAAGTATTATGTATATTCATGTCATTTTACCCATTTATTGTATGCTTACATCAAATAAATAGGTACTTTCTGCAGCCAAGATGGTGTACATGTTATGCTACGATCTTCCCTTCTATCTATCTTATTCTCCCTTCTAAATAAATTTCCTCCTATCTATTCTCCATTTTCTTCTATGTCTTCCTCCAAGAAATGGTTATCATTATGTCTCTTTTCTTCCATCCCTTGCTTCCTCCACTTGAGGCACGTGAGCCTACTCAAATTCAATCAAATTTGAAAAAATGTTCAACCAATCAGCTTGAATTTTCACTCCCTGACAGCCATGTCAATATTATTCTACCACCATATGTGACCTTTCTCTTCTTATTTTCGAGTTTCAATCAACTTCTTCTATCACCAAATCAACACTCGAGGGGGCATCATCTTCCATCCTACTAATATTTCTTATATCCTTTCAAAATAAAATTGTCTAAAATTGTAATATTATCTTTGAAATGGCATCATTTGTCACTACACCACATCAAAGAGGGACAAATGTAGACACCTAAATCTGAATATGCAGTTTCAATATTAAAATTGCACTTATTATCCTATTTTCTATCATTTCATTATAATTAGGGATTTCCTACTAATTATCTAACATTCTCCTCCATTTTAGTAAATTAACGACACTATGTTAATTAACTATCCTTTCCCCATCCTAGATGTTAATTAACGACAATTCATTAATTATAATCCCTTTTTAATTAATTAATTAATTAATCCTTCCAATCTCATATTTAATCAATAAACCTTCTTATTGGTTGAATCCCCCTTTCAAACCCTCTAATTTCCTTCCAAATTGTCTCCAAATGGCTTTTATAAGCTTGATTTGGCCTATTAATTAATCCTATATGATTAATTAAATCATCTTTGAGTTTTTTAATCTAATTAATTAATATATTTAATCATTATCCCTTTCTAATTATACATCCTTTATTAATCAAACTTCTCTATGGAAAGCTATATAAGATAGTACACCTTGTCCAACCTTACACCATTGGTTAAATCCTTGTCAAGACCCTTTAAATTATACTAACTTCCTTATTAATCATCTCTAAATGAGAATTTTATAAGTTGGAAAGCTTATTGATTAATTAAATCTCCCATTTATACTTAGCTAAGACATCTCCAACTCCCATGAGTTTCTAATATCTAATTAATCTCTTCTAATCATACTTATCCATTTCTAATTCTAATTTACCTTTATCCCACATTCACTAGGTTGCAAGCTTCTCCAAAAATGGAAAGCTCTATACAGAACCTAACACACCTTGTCCAAATTTACACCATGTCATTGTAAGACATATGCATGTGATAATATCATTTCAATCTCGAAAAGCTTATTGATCAAACAACCATGTCTATCTTCTACTTGCAAATATTAGTAAGAGAAGATATACAACATGGCAATTATAGCCATATTAGTGAGATCTCTTCCTCTTCATGGATAATTTTCTTTGATCGTTATACTGTAGCTTTTGTTCACCTCACTAAAATATTCCTACCATATAAATCCCATCAAAAACATCATGATCAAAGGATGTTTTGCATTTCATGTTTCTAATATTAAATGCATTAGTTAAGTTTTTCCTTTTTAATGGATTTATCATGATGTTTTTTTAGAATATCTTTTTTTATCGAGACTACTTGGTGTTATTTTCTATTGATTAGATTATATTATGGCATACCTAGTGGGACACTCCTTTGTCTCATGTGTATTTTTTAGTTTTTTTAATAAGTTTCTATTTTGCATACTAACCTTATTTTAAGACGTATTGAAATTGTAGACACCATAAAAATACATACATACTCTATCCTGCTTCTAGCTAATCAGAATTAATTAAATTAATTCTATCTCACCGCAATACTACCTCAAAATTTGATCTTAATTAAATTAATCCCATAATTCAAATATTTATTTAGAATTGATTTAAAAGTTACTTATATTACCAAGCTATATTCCTACCCATTAGAATTAAGTAATTTAAGTTCTAACATGCCTTTATAATCTTAAAGTAATTCCTACACCCTCTTAGCTATAATATAATTAAACATTTAATTATTTTTGTACAATCCTAATAGAATGGAAAATTTTACAGTGCGCTTGACCTAACACCTAGCCACACATTGAGTCTTTTCTTTATGTGAGTTTTGTGAGAATTTGCATCATCTTTGCTAACAAATAATCAAATGTAGGATTCATAAAATAAGTAACCACATTCTTTATGAACTTAAGGAGTTATCATGCATTGTATACAGGTGAGAGAAAAAACATATGGAGATGATTCATTACAGAAAGAAAATGCATAAGTATTGGCATTGTTGTCAAAGATGATTTATAACATAGAATTAGATTTATACCCATCAACATAGTTTCTAACCTTAGCATTCATCCCTTGAGTTCATAAAAGATAATTGTATGGAATTCTCAATCAAAGCCAAATCATGCATTCAGAGCTATATTATGCTCATCATATTACAAAGTAAAATTAGAACCCATCCCCTTATGTGATAAATGCTCACAAAGCTCTCCTAAACCCTAACCCATAACATCCTCCATTATGTTTTTAGTAGGGCTTCACCTCTCTTCAACTATATTCTTTTCTTCTATTGGGCACTTGTATATATAGCCTTAGCACCCAATGTCATGCCTTCTAGAAGTTACAGATCATTTTCCAAGTGTCAAAGTGGTCCTCCATGGAAACATGCCTTTCCATATCTGAGCTATCCATTCCTTGTAATGATGTCTTCTGGAATGTTTTCATTGCATGCATGGAATATTCCCTTTTTCATCCAAGTCACTGGGATGGCATGGACCTTATCCATAAGCGTCATGCTTTTCTCAGTATCTAGAACTTAACCATGCTTCCTGGGATGCTGTCTCTGTGGCTAAGTACAAAACCCAATTTTTCCTTGCACACGCGTGCCGTGTTTTTTGTGAAACCCTTCCAAAACACATTCCCTATGTGCCTTCAATCCATGTGCCCTTCTTCAATTAGGTCCCACACACCCACACGCCTTCTTGTACTTAGCTAATATTTTTGGGCCCAACATCACCCCACACTACACCTGTTCTCTGTTCTCAAAAACACTCTTCAATAAAGAAATAAATAATGGTGGATCCAGATGGTTGGAATGGAATAATGAAGGAATGAGAATTGGGGAAAAGAATCAAAGAATGGAGAACTTTATTTACTTTTGGAGGACTCCGAGGGAAATCCTTCCTTAAATCATACTGCATCTGTGTGTAGGAATTTTCCCTAAAAATTTCTAGTGACCTCGTTATGCACTTGCTAACAAAGGTCACCCAATCCACTACTTTTTCAAAGGACTAAGCTCCTCTCCCTTAGTGCTCATTATCTCCACAATATCCTCCAGGAAATTTGAGTTTCTGTTTTCCCAAATCCTCAAGAGCATCCATCCTTCAAGTTATTTGAGGGTATAATTCCTCTTAACTTCATTTTCTTGTTGCCCCACAAGGTCTCAATTTAGGCCTCTGATTTATTTTCTACCTTGGCTCATGTGTCTCAATCCACCCTATTCCCCTAGTTCTTTTCCTATAAATCCTTGAGTTTCACTTCATGGGTGGAAACTAGGATATTTTCCACTCTATCTCTATCTGCGTAGTTATCATAGGTAGCCTCAACAGTTTGCACAGTGACATTTACATCGGCGAGGATCTTGTACTGAGAAAAAATCTCCACCACCTTCATCTTATTTTCTTTTTCTTGGCTCACCATACGCCTTTGAACTGATTCTAGGGAAAGTGGTAGCCTCTCCATAGTAGTTCACATCAAGTCCTCTTGCATTGCAAGGATTTTCCCTACTTTTACGTAGGTGTCTTAAGTCTTTATTTTTAGGATGATTGCACCCTCTGTGTATATCATCTCCTATCTTCCTGTATGCCTCGCGCACCCTTGAATTTTCATCTTTCAATCATAGAGATAACTTAGCACTTCATTATATCTTCCTGATTCAAGTCCTTGGTCTTTTCAATGAGCTCTTCTTCATTTTTCTCCATCTCTACCTCCAAGAACTTTACCCTATCATTTCTATCAAATATCCTAGCTTCAACCTCAACCGAGACTTTGTTGAGCGCATTCCAGATCTTCTCATCTAACAACCATTGAGCATTCACCAAGGGGTTTATCCCTTTTGTTTTTTCTTAACTTTCATTAGTGCTCCTTAGCTTAATTAAAATTTAGTCTCATCAATGTGGGACTCAAATTCCCATGATAATATTTTCCTTTTCCGATGGTAAGCACCTTCCTCATCAAAAGAATTCATGGCTAGAAGTTGTTCCATTGGCACAGTGCTCTAGAAGTGTGCACACAACACCTTGTTTGGATCATCAATGTAGCCCATTCCTTGAACTTGTGACGCTTCTATGCTCTTCCTCCCTATTTGTGTGGCCTTTAGAAATCTTACATCTAAAATGGGATCTCCTATTATTTTCCTATGCTCTCCTCCTTAGCTTCCTTCATCACCACGTCTGCACTACGTTCCACTTCTTGCTCCACTATGTCCTTGATGATTTTTTCCAATTATCTCTCTGTAGCCTCGTCTAATTTTTCCTTTGTGAGGCTTGGGGTCCTTTGTTCTTATGTAACTTCTTCACTGCCTACCCTTGGGTTTCATCTTCTTCTTCATCCTCCTTCTCCTCATCTCCTTTTCTATACTCCTCATCCCCTTCTTAAAAATCATGTATCTCATAGATGGGATGGTCTTCGCCTCCTAATTCATCTTCATCATCATATCTTTCACCGATGTAGTGATCTAGATCTTCTATTTCCTCTGAATCAGCCCCGTCTGTTACCTTTTTCTTCTTCCTTATTGGGGATTCCAGTACAAGGGATTATTCTCTTTCTTTTTCTTCGATAGGTGATGTCTTCCTTGGAAATTCCTCCTGAGTGAGGGGATCTTCATGCTCTGGTTCCTTCTTCTAGAGTCTTTTCTTTCACTAGCCACTTCATTCCTCCCAAATCGTCCATCTCCTCCAGGCTTAGCAAATATTTCACCGGTGCACTTACCTTCTCAGTAGTTTTGAACACTTGGTGCCTAAATGCATCTCAAAGCCTAGATCTGTCTTTCCCATTTCACTGATGGAGACCATCATTCTACATGTTCCTGTGCCTCATAAATTTTTAAGCCATGAAGCGTAGATACACCCTTTCCACGGTCATTCCAAATTGGCAATGTTCCCAACTTCATCATTATTTATCTCGTGAGGACCCATATCTCTCCATGAAATAATATCTCGATTTCATGGCTAGAAGAGTATGATCTAGCATTCAGTCTAGACAACAAGATGGCACTATACATGACTAGAGGGGTCTGAAGGGGAAGGAGACTTAGTATCTTAGATCAAATTCAACCAGATTCACTCTGGATTATAAGTCATGATGTTTTAAAGAAGAAGGAGGTAGTTTCGTCAAGATGGACTCATGTCAACCTCTCCAAGTATCATCATAAATCGGATGAGGTGAGTCCCATTCTTGAAAAGTCATGAAATAATGGAAGAATGGACTAACTCTCCTAGCACGAGTGTGATGAAGACTAGTTTGGGATCCTAGCCACATTAGCCTCGAATGTGTCACTTCTATTTGTAATTGGAAACCATTTGAACTCAAGGAGGTTGAAACTAAAGGGCAAAAAGTAAAGGAAGAGAAGCTTCACAAGTGATAAATATGTAAACCTATGTTTCGAATGTAGTGACCCCCATTGTTACATGTTCCCAGATACATGTTACTATACTTTTGGAGTATTGCAGTGATCTCTGACTAAGACATATATTTAGGATTTTACAACCACTCACAAGGAGCTTTGTAGTCATTTTTTCCCTTAACACAAAAGAAAGGAACCCCATGTGCACCGGCCTATCACCCAGCGAAAGTTGGGCACTCACCCGAGGCATGCACAAGTTTTGACTCTCTCTTTTATGTGAGTTTAGTGGGAAACATCATCTATGATTTGCATTTAAGATATTTCAAAAGGATTTAAGACATACAAGAACCATAGAGCTCAGAACGGCACCTAGAACCTTGCAGTCATCCCAGACAAAGTACTTAACAAATTATATAACTTATATCATAACAGAAAGAAGCACACAAGCATCCATACTTAGCATAAAATGAAAGAGAACTCGTGAGAGAGATGCATGCGTCAGAATCATCGATATTCATGTATATATAACAGGTAATCTCATTACATCCATGAAGCCATTACAGAGTGTCACAGAGAACCAGACCACAGTCATGCATTGCAACTAGACTAATGTAACTAAGTTACCAAAATAAAAAATTACAATCCCCCTACCCAATACATCCTTTCCCCAAGTCTAATTACCCACTAACAGAGTTCTTGCAGTATTTCCGCAGAGCTCCGCCCACAATCTAAGCCTCTCTGTTTACTCTGCAGGCACTTTTATTTATAGCTTTTTCTGGACTACCAACTCATCCTCCAGTGCCCTCAGATCTAATGCCAAGTGTCTAAATGTGGTCCTCCATGCAAGCATGCTCCTTGAAGCCTGAGTTTCCCACTTTATCCCATGATGTTCTTCTAGAAGATTCTACTACATGCACACTCCTTCCTAGCCCAACCTGTCATCAGGCTAGCACCTTATCCACGCACACTCAGGTCATGCTTTTTATGTGTTCTACCCCAGATGTCTGATTTGTCTAAGTACCAGACCCTTGGTTATGTCCACGCGCACCACATGCGTCGCATGCCACAGAGCTTCCTTAAACGCAATTCTTAAACCCTACCTTGCATGCTTTATCCTTGTGCACCTTTCTTTAACTGGGGCCCTTGCACACCTACGCACATTCTATACTTAGTCAATATTCTAGGGGCCCAACATCACCCCACACTACGCCTATTCTCTGTCCGTGGGAACACTCCTCTTAGTGAGAGAAAGAATATAAATAGGCTTACACCTAGGAAAAAGAATAAGGGGATGAAAGAATGGAGAAAGAAGAAAGAATGGGAGAGTGAAATAATTACTACAACAGACTGGGAAAATCCTTTTTCAAGTCAGCTTCCAATTTATTCCAAACATCGACTTCATCCTACACTCTTTGGCAGAGGTCACCGACCAGGGCACTTACCTCCCCAAATTTTAGTCCATCCCCTTACGTGCTCATAGTATCCGTGATCTTCTCCAAATCCTTGCATATATCCTCCAACGTGTCCATTCTTCATGTAATGTGTGGATATAGCTCCCTTAACTAATTTTTGATTGAAACCCTTAAGGTTTCAATGGCCTTTGATTTCTTCTCAACTTAGGCAATGATTTTGTCTCTTTCCGCCCTATTCCCCTTGTTTTTCTCCTATAACTCCTTGAGTTCCACTTCATGAGTGGTGACCAAGGTGCCTGCCACTTTATCTCTATCCATGTAATTTATGTACATGGCTTTAGCAATCTGGGAAGTGGCCCTTATATCAGCAAGCACTTTTTTGTATTCCGTGATGAGCACTATGATCTTCAACTTGTCTTCCTTCTCTAGGCACGTGGCCACTTCCTCTGCAGACTCCAAGGCTGGCGGTTATCTTTCCATGGTGAGGACCCTTGTTAAATCCTCCATGCATCCCAAAGTAGATACATACTTCTACGTGGGTGATGCTAGGTCTAGATGCTTTAATAGTATGGCCCCGTTAATGGATTCTACTTTCTTGTACACAACACTCACCTTGGCCTTTTCATCCTTCAATTCCTGCTGCCACTGGGTGTTGATTAAATTTTCCTAGATCATCTCCTTGGTTAATTTAGCTAGCTCTTCCTCTTTCTCCTTCATCTCCCCTTCTATATCCTTGATCATATCATTTCTCCCAAAGAGCCTAGCTTTTATCTCAATGGAGACCTTGTTAAGCATGTTGCATAGTTGTTTATCTGAGAGCTGTTGGGTATCCACCACTGGGTTATCTTCTCCTAGTCCTGATAATGTTACTATTTCCCCGTGGCTTACCTCAAACTCTGGATCTTCAAGGTGGGACTCAATTTCCCAAGAGATCATCTTCCTTGTCCATGGGGTAGGCATCCTCCTTATCAAAAGATGACATACATACAAGCTCCTCTGCTAGAAGTGTACTCTGGAACTGCACGCGAAACATCTTCTTGGGGTCATCAATATAACCCATCTCTGGCATCCCCCCCTCTGTGTTCCTTCCTCTCGTGCATGTACCTTTTGGTATACTCACAGTTAAAACCGGGCCTCTAGTGCTACCACATTCCTCTTTCGTGCTCTCCTTCTCTTGCTTAATACTGGCTCAACGTTGTGTTCCACTTTGTCCTCTGCCAGGGTCTCAATGTCCCTTGTCTCCTCTTCTTTTACCACCTTGGCCATTTTCTCTTGTGCCGAGCTTGGAACCTCTTGCTTCTACGTGCTAGCCTCTTCATCTTTTCCCATGTCTTGGGCACTTCCTCCTACCTGGCTATCCTTGCGCTACACAAAAGGAACCCTTATTCTTCTTCTCCACCTTCCTCCTTTGAATCATGTATATTAAAACAGGTAGCCCTTGATCTTTTTTGGGGTCCTCTTCCCCACTTACTTCTTCTTTACTACCATCCTTCTCTCTTATGTACTTTCCCATACTTCTAGCTTCTTCCGAGGTGGTCTCCTCCTCTACCCTCACCTTTTCCTGACCATAGATTCCAGTGTAGGTGACTTTGTTTCTTCTTCTTCTGATGACTCCTTATCTAACAAATTTTCTGGCTCTAGAGTCTTTTCTCTGATTATGGCCTTCTTCTTGTGCAGGTATGTACTGGGTCTGACACCTACCCCAGGGGAACCTATTGCCTATGTGTTCACCACACTTGGATTTTTCCTTTCTAGTTTCTTTTCCTCCTGCTTAGGCGTTGGTATCTTCCTCCCAATTGGATCCTAAGGTATAGATACCTTGTTTTCTAGGTATGTCCCCTTCTCTGACTTAGGCCTTATGTGAATGTAAACGTGAGCTGTAGATCCTCCTGTAATGGGTAGAGTCGTGGGCCGTATCATTTGTACTTCATGTGACATGTACCACTCTATGTACGTGCACTTGCCAGGGTAGACCAACCTTTTGTGCAATTCCCTATGGTATTGGTCCAAACTACCAGGGTCCAACTTAAAATTTTTGGACTCCTTGAACCTATTTACTCCCGCATGGAATTATTGAGTTGTGAAGGCAAAAAGGAACTTACACCATGGGCTCCATGAGTCATCTATCAACTTGAATCTGCCTAGGCAGTAATGCTGGTACACAGAAAATTCTGCCTCTTCCCTAATGGCCACTAGCAGTCGTTCAATAATTTCTCATTCTACCTCGAACGTGTTCCTTAGGCGTGTGTACCACTTTTCCAAGTGCGCCTTGTGCACTATTTTCATAGTGTCACAAGCATACTTCTCAAATATTTTGGCAGGAAAGGGGTCTTCAGCATGGTACTCCCATATGCTCTCCTCCTTAGCTTCCTTCATCACCACGTCTGCACTACGTTCCACTTCTTGCTCCACTATGTCCTTGATGATTTTTTCCAATTATCTCTCTGTAGCCTCGTCTAATTTTTCCTTTGTGAGGCTTGGGGTCCTTTGTTCTTATGTAACTTCTTCACTGCCTACCCTTGGGTTTCATCTTCTTCTTCATCCTCCTTCTCCTCATCTCCTTTTCTATACTCCTCATCCCCTTCTTCTTAAAAATCATGTATCTCATAGATGGGATGGTCTTCGCCTCCTAATTCATCTTCATCATCATATCTTTCACCGATGTAGTGATCTAGATCTTCTATTTCCTCTGAATCATCCCCGTCTGTTACCTTTTTCTTCTTCCTTATTGGGAATTCCAGTACAAGGGATTCTTCTCTTTCTTTTCCTTTGATAGGTGATGTCTTCCTTGGAAATTCCTCCTGAGTGAGGGGATCTTCATGCTCTGGTTCCTTCTTCTAGAGTCTTTTCTTTCACTAGGGACTTCTTCCTCCACGCGTAAGTACTAGGCTTAGAACTTGTCACCGGTGCACTTACCTCCTGAGTAGTTTGAACACTTGGTGCCTTCTGCATCTCTTATCTCTCCCTCTTTCTAGGCACTGATGGAGACATCATTCTCCAAGTATGTGCATTTTTCAAATTTTTTCCTTAAGTGTAGGTACACCCTTTCCACTGTCCTTCCTGCAATTGGCAATGTTAAAGGCTTCATCATTTTTATCTCGTGGGAGACATATCTCTCCATGTACATGCGCTTCTTTGGGTATACTAGCTTTCGGTGTAGCTCACGATGGTCTATATATACTTTTCTCAAGTCGAACCTTAGTATCTTGGCCTCCTTGAACCAATTTACTCTGGCTTATAAGTATAATGTGGTAAAGGAGAAGGGTAGTTTGCACCATGGACTCATGTTCCCATCTATCATCATAAATCTACCAATGCAAAAGTGTTGATATACTAGAAACTCTTCCTCTCCTCTCACGAGTGTGGAAAACTACTTTGGGATCCTCCACTTAGCCTCGAATGTGTCACACATTTGTTTATACCATTTCTCTAGGTGCACCTTGTGATCAGTCGTCATGGTTTCACAAGTATAATTTGTAAACCTATTTTCGAGTGAGGGATCCTCTTTTGGATATTCCCAAATAAATTTTTCTATACCTTTGGGCACTCTAATCTCTAATAACACAATAGTGAGGAGTACATTACTGAAGATTATTGTAGTCATTTTTACCCCTATCACAAAAGAAAGGAACCCCATGTGCGTCAGCCTATCACCCAGCGAAAGCTAGGTGCTCACCCGAGACACGTGCGGGTGCCGAGTCTCTCTTTTATGAAAGTTTAGTTGGAAACATCATCTATGATTTTTGTTTAAAATACTTTCAAATGGATTTAGGACATACAAGAACCATAGAGCTCATAATGGCCTCTAGATCCTTGTAGTCATTTCAGACAGAGTACTTAACAGAATCTACAACATGTACCATGATAGAAAGAAATATACAAACATCCATGCTTAGCATAAAATGAAAGAGAAATTTTGAAAGAGATGTATGCATCAGAATCATTGATATTCATATATATAATAGGAAACCTAATTACATCCATGGAGCCATTATAGAGGGTCACAAAGAAGTAGACCGTAGTCATGCATTGTAACTAGACTTATGTAACTATGCTACCAAAAATAAAAATTACAATCCCCTTGCCAAATACATCCTTCCCTAAGTCTAATTACTCAATAATAGAGTTCTTGCAGTATTTCTGCAGAGCTCCACCCACACTCTAAGTCTCTCTATTTACTTTACAGGAACTTGTATTTATAGCTTTTCTGGACTACCAACTCATCCTCCAGCACCCTCAGATCTGATGCCAAGTGTCTGAATGTGGTCCTCCATGCAAGCATGCTCCTCCAAGCCTGAGCTTCCCACTTCATCCCATGATGTGCTTCTAGAAGATTCTACTACATGCACACTCCTTCCTAGCCCAACCTGTCGTCAGGCTAGCACCTTATCCACGCACACTCAGGTCATGATTTTCATGTGTTCTACCCCAGATGTCTGATTTTTCTAAGTCCCAAACCCTTGGTTATGTCCACGCGCACCACATACGTTGCAGGCTTCCTTAAACGCAATTCTTAAACCCTACCTTGCATGCTTTGTCCTTGTGCACCTTTCTTTAACTGGGGCCCTTGCACACCTACACACCTTCTATACTTAGCCAATATTCTAGGGGCCCAACATCACCCCACACTACGCCTATTCTCTATCCGTGGGAACACTCCTCTTAGTGAGAGAAAGAATATAAATAGGCTTACACCTAGGAAAAAGAATAAGGGGATGAAAGAATGGAGAAAGAAGAAAGAATGGGAGAGTGAAATAATTACTACAACAGACTGGGAAAATCCTTTTTCAAGTCAGCTTCCAATTTATTCCAAACATCGACTTCATCCTACACTCTTTGGCAGAGGTCACCGACCAGGGCACTTACCTCCCCAAATTTTAGTCCATCCCCTTACGTGCTCATAATATCCGTGATCTTCTCCAAATCCTTGCATATATCCTCCAACATGTCCATTCTTCATGTAATGTGTGGATATAGCTCCCTTAACTAATTTTTGATTGAAACCTTAAGGGTTTCAATGGCCTTTGATTTCTTCTCAACTTAGGCAATGATTTTGTCTCTTTCCGCCCTATTCCCCTTGTTTTTCTCCTATAACTCCTTGAGTTCCACTTCATGAGTGGTGACCAAGGTGCCTGCCACTTTATCTCTATCCATGTAATTTATGTACATGGCTTTAGCAATCTGGGAAGTGGCCCTTATATCAGCAAGCACTTTTTTGTATTCCGTGATGAGCACTATGATCTTCAACTTGTCTTCCTTCTCTAGGCACGTGGCCACTTCCTTTGCAGACTCCAAGGCTGGCGGTTATCTTTCCATGGTGAGGACCCTTGTTAAATCCTCCATGCATCCCAAAGTAGATACATACTTCTGCATAGGTGATGCCAGGTCTAGATGCTTTAATAGTATGGCCCCGTTAATGGATTCTACTTTCTTGTACACAACACTCACCTTGGCCTTTTCATCCTTCAATTCCTGTTGCCACTGGGTGTTGATTAAATTTTCCTAGATCATCTCCTTGGTTAATTTAGCTAGCTCTTCCTCTTTCTCCTTCATCTCCCCTTCTATATCCTTGATCCTATCATTTCTCCCAAAGAGCCTAGCTTTTATCTCAATGGAGACCTTGTTAAGCATGTTGCATAGTTGTTTATCTGAGAGCTGTTGGGTATCCACCACTGGGTTATCTTCTCCTAGTCCTGATAATGTTACTATTTCCCCATGGCTTACCTCAAACTCTGGATCTTCAAGGTGGGACTCAATTTCCCAAGAGATCATCTTCCTTGTCCATGGGTAGGCATCCTCCTTATCAAAAGATGACATACATACAAGCTCCTCTGCTAGAAGTGTACTCTGGAACTGCACGTGAAACATCTTCTTGGGGTCATCAATATAACCCATCTCTGGCATCCCCCCCTCTGTGTTCCTTCCTCTCGTGCATGTACCTTTGGGTATACTTACAGTTAAAACCAGGCCTCTAGTGCTACCTGCATTCCTCTTCCGTGCTCTCCTTCTCTTTGCTTAATACTGGCTCAGCGTCGCGTTCCACTTTGCCCTCTGCCAGGGTCTCAATGTCCCTTGTCTCCTCTTCTTTTACCACCTTGGCCATTTTCTCTTGTGCCGAGCTTGGAACCTCTTGCTTCTACGTGCTAGCCTCTTCATCTTTTCCCATGTCTTGGGCACTTCCTCCTACCTGGCTATCCTTGCGCTACACAAAAGGAACCCTTATTCTTCTTCTCCACCTTCCTCCTTTGAATCATGTATATTAAAACTAGGTAGCCCTTGATCTTTTTTGGGGTCCTCTTCCCCACTTACTTCTTCTTTACTACCATCCTTCTCTCTTATGTACTTTCCCATACTTCCAGCTTCTTCCGAGGTGGTCTCCTCTTCTACCCTCATCTTTTTCCTAACCAGAGATTCCGGTGTAGGTGACTTTGTTTCTTCTTCTTCTGATGACTCCTTATCTAACAAATTTTCTAGCTCTAGAGTCTTTTCTCTAATTATGGCCTTCTTCTTGTGCAGGTATGTACTGGGTCTGACACCTACCCCAGGAGAACCTATTGCCTATGTGTTCACCACACTTGGATTTTTCCTTTCTATTTTCTTTTCCTCCTGCTTAGGTGTTGGTATCTTCCTCCCAATTGGATCCTGAGGTATAGATACCTTGTTTTCTAGGTATGTCCCCTTCTCTGACTTAGGCCTTATGTGAATGTAAACATGAGCTGTAGATCCTCCTGTAATGGGTAGAGTCGTGGGCCGTATCATTTGTACTTCATGTGACATGTACCACTCTATGTACGTGCACTTGCCAGGGTAGACCAACCTTTTGTCCAATTCCCTATGGTATTGGTCCAAACTACCAAGGTCCAACTTAAAATTTTTGGACTCCTTGAACCTATTTACTCGTGCATGGAATTACTGAGTTGTGAAGGCAAAAAGGAACTTACACCATGGGCTCCATGAGTCATCTATCAACTTGAATCTACCTAGGCAGTAATGCTGGTACACAGAAAATTATGCCTCTTCCCTAATGGCCACTAGCAGTCATTCAAGAATTTCTCATTCTACCCCAAACGTGTTCCTTAGGCGTGTGTACCACTTTTCCAAGTGCGCCTTGTGCACTATTTTCATAGTGTCACAAGCATACTTCTCAAATATTTTGGCAGGAAAGGGGTCTTCAGCATGGTACTCCCATATGAACTTATCTGATGCATCTAGTACCCCTATCTCTTAGAACACAATGGTCAGCAACACATTTCCAAAAAGCATCCTATCACCTTCCTTCACGTAGTTGATAATTTCATCCATGATGAATGCAGAAAAATTATATATGGTGCCCTCTGAAATCTTCCTGTAAACATTCAACCATGGCTTATTGACTTGGGTCCATCTCTCCTGGCCATTCATATTTGACACCAGGTGTGCGGCCATCTTCATTACTAGATCCTTAATATCTATGACATCATAATACCTTGACCCCTTTTGCAAGCAAAAGTGGTGATCGTTTCCTTAATCACTTCCTTGTCTATTAAGTCATCTTCCAACCCATCTCCTTCACAGATGAGGCCTGTGAAATGTGAAATGAGTTGAGGAGTTATGCACATCTTGCACCCCACAAAGTGGAAATAGTCCTCATGCACACACAACATCAGCCACTAATACAGTCGCTCAGGTTTCCCAAAGTAGGGCAACTCAAAGAGTTGTAGTAACCCTAACTTCTCTAACTTGACCTTTACGTCATCATTATATATGGGAAAACCCTCCGGCGTCCTCTTGTTTATTGGGTGCACTAACTCCAACACCAAATCCTTTTCAATTGTGCTTTTTCGATGATTATAATCATTTACAGACATGTCCCTAAGATGGGACTCCCACTCCTTCCCCGAAAAACACTCCATCTGGGTACTACATTTTTGAGTACCATTCCTCATTTGTGCTTGCTTCAATTTCTTGTTGATTTCCCTTTCCCTTTCCTTAGCCCTTCTTGGGTGTACTAGCTGGTTTCTTCGGTGCCATTTTCTAGGTCTTATTCCCACTTTAATCAATTATGTTTCTCTGTCCTTCCACTCTCTCCAACCTTAGATCTCAAACTTGTGAAGAAAATTACTCACACTTGTGCCCTAGTTCTTCAAACCCTAATTGGGATACTCCCTTCACAAGACGACGTCTTCTCACACTTCCTCCCACACCCGTGAAATCCCTTCTTTCTATTTTTCAAATCTGAACTAGCTACTCACGCTTTAATCCTTTCAAATTTTTCTTCACACAGATTAGTTTTTTGGAAGCACAAAGGTGCAAAAATTGCTTCATTCTCCTTATACGCAAAGTGAAAAATGAAGTGTCCCGATCCCCTTATTTATATTGTTTCCTTTTTTGAGCATTAAGTGCTACTTCACCTACCACTGTACTTTTTTTCATTTAATGTGGATTTTTCAAACAAATCCTGACTTAAGCGCTTTCCCTCACGTGCCCAACCTGCATGGAAAATCCTCCAACCTTCCGGCACACAACCAATCGAACCTGATAGGAGACTCTTACCCGATTCTTTCCCTTGCCTACCTCATGTTGTTCTTGTGCTCTTCATCCTTTTTTTACATGGTTTCCGCAAAGGCTTTTTGACACCAACCATTTTCATCCACCTCTTCTATGTGCTTTTTAACCTTATGCATTTTTTATCCTTCCACTAGGACATTCACTGCAACTTCTAATTCCAGCTCAAACTTGTATTATAGGCCTATACTTTATATCACTCCACCACACACTAAAAAAAATGTGTTGTCCTTTGCATATACACAACTTTAGAGAGATAATGTGGTTACCAACGCACAAGGAGAAAAATGAAACAAAATAAAATGAACAACTAATGAGAAAGGGAAACAAAAGGAATTAAAAGGCATAAAGAGAAATTCTAAGCTAACTAGTAATATTGCCTTATTACAAACACCAAGAAGACTTATTTATAGTAAGGCTTCAGCCTACTCCCATTAAAGTGACCTGGTAACCTCATCCCATCTAGCACTTGTAACTAGAATCACCTAAATCAAGAATGTACAAGATGATGTAAGGTCCCAACCAATGGAATTTCAACTTCCCAGGATGGCACAAATACTTGGAATCATACAGCAACACAAACTGCCCAACCTCAAACTTCTTGTTCTTGATATGATGATCATGTCATGCCTTTTGTCTTTCTTTTTCTGTCTTCTGACTACATCTAGTAAGTGATCACCTTTCTTCTAAGTGCATCAACTTATCAATTCTTTCTTCCAGTGCTTTCTCATCAACTAACCCTCCTGCGCACGCTATACTCAATGAAGGTAACATGAATTCCACTAGTAAACCATCATCCACACTAAACAATAATTGAAATGGTTTGGCCTTGTTAAACCTTTTGTAGGTTGTCATGTATGCCCATAGAACGTATGATTCCTTATCATCCCAATCATGTCCACCAACGTCACAAATCTTAGTTAACGTGTGACTTAGTATTTTGTTAAATGCTTCATCTGTCCTATTTTCTTAAGGGTGATATGGGATAGTCTTATGATGGGCCTCCATAAATTTTGTTAGCAGAATCCTGACTATTTTATTGATAAAGTGTGTACCCCTATCACTTGTTAAACTTAAAGGGAAACCATACATGTTGATTATGTTCTCCCGTAAAAATCTAGCAGTTGTCACTGTGGTGCAATCCTTTATAGGCACTACCTCTTCCCACCATGTCAAGTAATCAGTGTAAGTGATGATATACCACGAACCAGTCCTTCATGCGGATGGCGCAATTGGTACTAAAAATTTGATTTCCCATTTTTCAAATGGTTCAGCGCTAGCTATTGGTCACAAAGGAATTTCATCCCTCTTTTTAGGTTTTCCAAGGCACCAGAAATGGTCATAGGCCTTGCAAAACTCAATATAATCCTTGTAAATGGTTTTACACAAAATCCTAGCTAATAAAATCTTCTACATGGTAGAATTTCCTACATAGTATCCTCCTGCAATCCCACCATGTGGTTCTTCCAAAATGGATACGCACTCATGTTCCAATACACATCGGTGCAGAACCTCAACATGACCTAACTTATACAAATATCTACCAATCAACATGTAGAGGGCGGTGCGTATTTCTAACTACTTTCTCTCTAGGGTCTTCATTCTTTCTAGCACCACACCTATTTTTAAGAACACTATGATATCTTCCAAGTTTGAGGGCACGTGCCACAACCTAAATAGTTGTGTGTATAGCATGGTATCCTCAATTCTTTATGCGTCCTCTCCTAAATTAATCCTTAACAAGTGGTCAAGTCCTGAATTACTTTTTCCTGGTTTCACAACCATGGTGAACTCAAATTCTTAAAATAGTAGGACCCAATGACATAAGCACCCTTGCACAATGGTTTTTTTGACCAATTATTTCAATGTCATATGATCCGTGTAGAATATAAATGGTGTCTCCAATAGATACTACCTAAACTTATGCCGCATGTAGATCATAGAAAATGCTTCACGCTTAGTAGTTGTGTAATTTTTCTCTTTTGGTGTCAACTTTCTACTTACAAAGCACAAGGGATGATCAACAATTCCCTCTCCAGGTTGTGATATTACTACTCCCATAGCTATTCTTAAGGCATCAAAATTCATATGGAAAGGCTTATCCCAAGAAGGAAAATGTAATATGGGCATTGTGACAAGCCTATCCTTCAAAGTGTCAAATGCCTTTTGTTGTGCCTATCCCCAAAGAAAGGCACTCTTTTGTTTCAACAATTCCTCTAAGGGCACGGTGATCTTGGCATATCCGTTGATGAACTTCTTGTAATACCCCGTATGCCCGAGAAATTTGTGTACTGCACTTTGACTAGTAGGCTCCCCTAATCCTATAATAACTACAACTTTAGCAAGATCTACTAGTAAACCTTCTTTGCATATAATGTGTCCTAACAGGGTTCCAAATGGAGTAGCAAAGACATATTTATTAATGTTGAGGGATATCCTCAATTACTGAGATCTCTCAAACATCAGCCTTAAGTTGTCACAATGGTATTTCACCAATCCATGAATAGTCTAGTCATCCAAGTAAACTTGAAGAAACTTATGGATGAAGTCCTGAAATGTTGGTACCATAATGCATGAGAACATAGCAGGCACATTCTTTAATCCAAAAGGCATAACCATGTAGGAAAAAATTCCCCATTCAATGGAAAAAAATTTCTTTCTCTAGTCTTCCTTTACAACCTGACTTGGTGGTACCTTGAGAACCCATATGTGAAATATTAGACTGCACACGGCTACTCCTTCCAAAATTTCTTTAGTAAAGGGGGTTGGGAAGGGATCGATGAAACATACTACATTCAAATCCTTGTAGTCAATGTAACCTCTTATCCTCCCATCCTTCTTGATGTTGATGACCATTGGGATTATGCACTTTGATTCTTTTACTGCCTTAATGATACCAGATGTTATCATTTTATCTATTTCCTCCTTAACCCATACACACAAGTTTGGATTCATCTGATAAGGCCTCTTCCGAATCGGGTGCAGACCTTCCTTTAACTTGATCTTCATCTCCCCCAAGGAATGATGAAAACCTTTGAGTTCATGGTACCCATGAGGTAATAAATCTTGGAACTCGTGCAACAGATCAATGATCTTTGAAACCTCCTTTTCTAACTGATACTCACCAATGATATATTCCTTAGGTTCTACCTCCATCCCAATGTTAACATTCTTTGTTTCTAAGGGATCATGGTAAGCACGTGCTCGCTTATCAAACTATCTATGACCTTGTGCATACCCTCCCAATGGTTAACATCTAAAGTCTCCATCTCTTCTTTGTCTATTACATAGACCATTTTTCATTTTTCTTTTTCCATGCACGTGCGCTCAAGTTGTACCTCCTTTGATTCTTCCTCACTAATGCGTGTCTCCACAGAATACTTACCTATCAATTATAGTAGCCTATCCTCTACCATAGCACTACCCCCCATCATAAGGTGCTTGATCACTTGCAATTCCTTACCCACTGATGATTTGGTACTCCTATACTCGAAAGCTTGAATGAGATCAGCCACCAACTCTTTCCAATTTCCCATCTGATGACACATCTCCGAATGAATGTACCAAGTGTGGGCACAACCTTGTAAGGTGGAATAAAACTTTTGCACCCATAACGAAGGTGGAAATGCTTCTATGCTTCCCATCTAGGCCTTCTCACATGCTTGGATATGAAATGAAGCAGTCTCTTTAACATGGTAGTCTTGTATAGCCATGGGTGTGTTTCTCCTGGAGAACCTTACAGAAAATGTGATTCTTACCTCATGCCACTCTAAGAGGTACTCTCGATGTGTAGCCCTCCAATGCACTACAGTTTTGAGTAGGTTTTAACTGAGCATTCCTCTTCTTTCGTCCTCATTTTTCCACTAAGCTTCCATGTCCCATAAGAAAATTTCAGGATATTCCCCCCCAGAGTAACTTGGAAACTTCTTTCCTCCTAGACACTTGACTGAGCGTGCCTTTGTCACCCTTATTACAGATCCCCTTAACTATCACCCAATTAACTCATAAGTCCCATGTGCCCAATTATCGCATGCCACACTAGTGGTATCACTCACAGACTGGGCATCTTAAAATTGGATAACTCCCTCCATGGGGTGAATTACCTCAGGATCTCTGATGGAGCACACATAGATTCTATCAAGGAATTCTTCTCCTAAGGGCTCAATAAAGGGCATTGAATTCCCATCTGTCAAAGGAATGTCCACTCTTTCCTCCTTGTTCTCAAAACTAATATACCCTTTGTTAAACCACATTCAAAATTATTCTTGTAAGACCATGGGCACCCAAGCAATGCTGGAAAGTTACCTTCCTCAGTGAGCGCCAAGACTTCAAAGTCTCTAGTTAACTTGCTTCCTTGAATGGTGATAGCTGCATCCTTCAAAACTCCAATAGGCATTGCCTTAGTCTTATTTTCCATATACAACACATTAAAAGATGGTTGCAATGTAGGCCTCTCCATTTGATGTCAAGAATCTAAGGTAAGAACATTGACCTCCACTCCCGTGTCGATGAGAATATTGTTTAGAAGCCAACCATCAACAACTACATTCAAAATAATCTCCTTGTCATATTTAAGGCTGTGAGGAGAAAGGTTTGTGTGCAAGACCTACCTTTCGTTCTTTACTTTGACGCATGGTACCTTCTCTCTCAGTCATTCTCCTAGCAAGGGAATAATATTCTCTTGCCTTAACATTTTGCATACTTCTTTGACTTCATCCAAGTCCTTCTGTAGAGCCTCAGCATTCCTTTTTTGCTCCTGCTACCTAGACTGCTCCTTTAGACTCTAGATCTCTCCTTGTAAACTTAAAATGACATCCATAGTCTCTTGATACACTTCTTTATAATGAGAAGCATCCAGATACTTTCCATGTACTACTTCCTCTCTTGAAACTAGTGTCCTTTGTCTCGGCTCCTCCCTAGCACGTGTGGCCTCTACCCGCATCATCACCAGTACAAGTTCTAGCCTTAACTCATGCACCACTCGTGGCATCCACTATGAATCAGCCTTCTTGATTCTTATCATCCTAGAGCATTTGTCT
Source organism: Taxus chinensis (assembly GCA_019776745.2). NCBI lineage: Eukaryota > Viridiplantae > Streptophyta > Pinopsida > Cupressales > Taxaceae > Taxus > Taxus chinensis. The sequence continues at coordinate 359,567,842 of CM034156.1, read as the reverse complement.
TTCCGGTGCTACTGGTTCATATGCTCATAAATGTTTGGACACTCTTCATACTTATGTTTACTTCCACACAATGAGATTATAACAGTTTAGGACACTCACATTTGTAATGCTATGTAGATCCACATTTATAATAAGTTCCTCATGGGAACTCACTTCTTCCTCCACCATAGTTACTGTGACCATGAAACCCTCTACGAAAACCTCTTCAATGTGTTCTTCCATCTGCATACCCTTCATAGTGTCGGTCATCATCCTTTGAACTACTTGTAAGGTTGGTCTAGCACACACCTAGATCAATAGCATCATAGATTTGATCAATCAGTCTACAATCCTTGGTATAATGGGTCATATAGGTATAAATCCTTCAATAGTAAGAAACATTCTTGCGAATTTCATGCTGGAGTAGAGGGAATCTACTTGCATCATGATCCTGATGGAAAATCTCATAGTCTACCACTGTAGCACACACTGACTTCCAGGGGAAACTATCCTTTGCATTCCCCTCCACTTAATTATTTTTACACTAAATCCCACTACGAACCTCATGCACTAAGTTTACAAATAGATTTTCTAACTGCTTGGCCATTAGAGAAATTTGAGCCTCCAGAAAAGGGCTAACACGAGTGTCAACACTCCCAACAGCTTTGGCACATAGGGCAGCTTCCAATGCCTCACATGGGTCTATGAAATTCTTGTGCAAAAAATCCCTTCTAAATGGTGTTATCAATCCTCTAAAAAACCATTGAGCATGTTGAGATGGATTAGTGTCATGGGATAGATTTTAAAATAGATTATTGAAATGTGTGTCATACTCCCGTACACTCTTTTCCATTCCATGCTAGATCTCCTTCAGAGCACTAATGCTCTTATGCTCAAACTCTAGGATATCAAACTCTGCTAAGAATGTGTTCTTCAATGCATTATAGTATACCACTGTTTGATGGGTGTCATACTTCCTATACCAACTATGTGCATGCCCTTGTAATATTGTTGCAAACTGACTTGCCTTCTTCTCTGGGGTAGTGATCCCCTTCGCGTGACATAGTAACTCACACTTGTGCACATGCTCTGCAACATCTTCAATACCCTTATAGTATGGTAAGTGCAAAGACATCTCAAAACACACTTGGGGAGGTGGCTAGGTTCCTTGTCCTCTTGATCTATAGCCTTGGTTCCCTCCATTGTTTCCTCTTGACCCACCAGATCCACTGAATTCACCAGGTCATGTTCCTCTTGATCTATAGCCTTGGTTCCCTCCATTGTTTCCTCTTGACCCACCAGATCCACTGAATTCACCAGGTCATGTTCCTCTTGACCCACTAGATCCACCTCATGTAGTTGGCAAAGGACCAGAAGTTGTCATGCCTAGTGTTCCCAGAGTCCCACTGGACTGCATGCTGATGGTTTGTGATATTGTCCCACTACCATTTGTATGTTATGTGCCACTCTCAGATGTGATACCCAAAGCTTGCATACTTGCACCTTACCCAAATATTCCTCCAAATACAAGAATGTATTGCACAACCATGGATGTTCCAAACAAAAAATTATATCTCCTACGCGTCGATCGATCACTCCCTCCGATTCCAACTAGGTTGACAATAATTCTCCCTTGATTTGGAAAACCAAGTGCCAAGGTTTGGTTACCATGTGGGTTTATATGCGCACCAACGAATCTTATTTCTCTATGTAACGAACTCTCATCAAAAGCTGAAGGGGCCTCTCTCCTATTCTTTCCAAGATTTGGTAGAAAAAACTACTTATGTTCCACATTCTTTGTGTGAACCTTAACTCCTTCCCACAACGTATGCCTCCATAGATCCATCATCAACATCGTGTTTTCTATCCATCTCCCTTTCATGAGATTTACTATACTTGAGTCATCTCTCCTCCCTTTCCTTTTCATCCACAATGTTTGACATCTTCCTCTACCCTAGCTTTCTCTCCCAACACTCAGAGAAGATTTAGCCAGCCATGGGGAATTCTTCTAAACTCAAAGTAATGACCAAGATATTCATATCCAAAGGAATAGCACACAAAAATGATCCTCTAGGCTCCCTCAGAAACTTGAACTAATTTAATTCTATTACCTAAGCTATATTCCTACCCATTGGAATTAAATAATTTAATTCGAACATGCATTTGGAATTAATTAAATTAATTCCTACACCCTCTTAGCTAATATAACTAAACATTTAATTATTTAAATGGTTAATTATCTCCTCATAATTAAATTAATTTAATCATACCATTCTCTTGGAATTAATTAAATTAATTCCTAACACCTTCTAGCTAATATGATTAAACATTTATTTATTTAAATGGTTAAGTATCTCTTCACAATTAAATACTAATTAAATTTAGTTATTTAATTCTACTTATTTCGGTTAACAACCACTTAGACTCCACATCCTCATCCTAGTTAACTACACTTCTAGAATCCTAGAAAGGTGATGGCAATTAAAATGCATGTACAACCACATTTCTAGATGCAACTTTTTGCAATTAATCCATTTACTGCCCCCGACGCTATTGTAATTGCCCACAATTCTATTTTTAGCATACTCATTTATCCGTGTGTAACTGATTTCAAATACCTTTTACTTATATAAATTATAGGTTGACTTTCCTTTCAAATCCTCTTAAATCTGACATAAAAAAAACTCTGATGAACTGTTTCTGTGGCATTTTCATTCAAAGCTAGGAGATCACTCAATAGCATCCACAAGAATTTCTGACATCCATTTTGCAAGGTCTTACAAGAGACCCTTATGTGAGGTTTTTACATAAGGTTGCTATAATATTTGCATTATTGGTTTGTTTATCTTTCTATTATAGTGATTTTTATCTACATACATTTTGGCATGCCTGGTGGGACCCACACCCCTCCTCTTTCATTTTTATTTCATTTTGTTTTTCTAGCTTTGTTTTGGAGTTCTTTTGTTGTTGTTTAGATTTGGAAGCAATTACTTGTGCAGGTTTGACAACACCAATATAACTATACCAGCTCACATACATTAAAAATATATATGTTTCTTGTTGGTGGTTTCATGTGTTCTGTTTGAAATTTTTGTAGGTCCAATTTTTTTTGCAGATTTGCAGGTTTTGTTCTCTGGTTTGTAGGTTTTGTTTTCTTTCCATTTTATCTTCCTATTGGACTACCTACATAGACAACAAACCCAATACAGTTAGATTTAATTTTTTTAAAAACATATCTTACAAATATCCATATATATTTGTTTTTTTTTTCTTTACAAAAAACTCTAAAAAAATTGAAAACAAAACAAAAAAAATTTAAAACATAACAAAAAAATTTAAACACTAAATACCCCTCCCCCTCCCTACCGATCTCGGTCAGCTCGGTCAAGCCACCTGACCACTCTACCCCCTCACTCCCCACCCCCCCCTCCCTACCTAGCTTAGCCAGCTCAGACGATCCACCTCACAACCCACACGCCTTCCCCTTCCCATTCCTACCTACCTAACCCTATTCCCAATTCTTTGTCCTCGAGTTCTAAATTCCCCATGACTTTTCACCTATCTCGAGCTCACCCCTCACCTCTTGTCTCATCCCGACCCCCATTCCATGTCCCTCCTTTCTCTCCTTGGTGATCCACCTCACCACTCACCCCAATCTTGATTGATCCCTCCCCCTTCACCGATATTCTCCCTCCATCCCTGAGTAGACCAAGTTGAGCCCTCCCCTATCATGACCTCTCCATTCACTTCACCCTCAGCTCACTCCCCGCAGAACCTTGCTCGAGCCCCCCTCCAAGCTCGTTCAAACTACCTAACCCAAGCCTTCCATAGTCTCGCTCAATCCCTCCACCTCCCTTCCCACCTCGCCTGATCCCTCCCTAACTCGTCCTTCCTTGACTAAGCCAATTTACCTCTGTACACATCTTCTCGTCCACCTATACACACAAATAATACACACAATACATTAGGTTTTTACATTTAATCTTAGCACTACTTATAGTTCTCATTTTAGGGTTATGTTTTTAGTTTATTTTATTTATTTTAATTTAATTTATAATTCCTTATTTATCATTTAAGTTACACCTCCATTAGTTTCTTTATTTATTCTTCTTTTCCTAACTACGCACTTTACTTTTTCAGGGTTCATGGAATCTTTTAATCACTATAGGGCGCTACTTGTCAACATTGAAAATTTAGTGTTATTGGGAATTTCAATTTCATTTTTGTCACATTTTTAGTCAATTTTACACAAGTTTCATCATTTTTGTTTATATACTAACTAGCTTCTAACGTGTTTTGTGTGCTTCTTGCTTGTCAATTTTTGTTGTTTTTCTGCAACTAACATGAATTTCCCATGTGTATGCTCTTCCCTCGCACTTTTTCAAGCGATCTTGGGAATCATAAATGTGGTCGTTTCTTTCTTTTTTGTTTTTTGGGAATTAATGTTTCACTTAACTAAATCCAACCCACATGTATGCTCTTTCCTCACGCTTTTTAAGTGATCTTGGAAATCAGAAACATGGGTTCACTTATGTCGACTTGTTTATTTGTTTTGTTATTTTTCTCTCATTCTAAAAAAATTTCTAACCATTTTTTGCAGAACCCACTCTCACACAAGGTGGATCAAACATTTAAAAAAACTAATAATTGCATGTTTCCAAAGGAGTTCAACCAAACCACACCTAAATCAAAAGATTAAAAAAACACCACATTCAAAACACTTGATTTGCAAGTTCAGTTAATATCTATGGCTTGACCGCTTAGCTAGAACATAACCTCCTTGGCATAAGCCTTAAGCTACAATAAAGGGGGTGGTTCTAGGAACCCCAAAGTAGTCCACACCTTGAGGGAACTAGTGGATGAAACGGGAACCTTTTCTCCACCTGACTAGTAAATCCTTTGTGAGTTAGAGTTGTGGATATCCTAAATGGCGACCCCAATACAATTCATTCTGAGCAAGGTCTTTGCTCAGGGTTTCAAAGGGGGTAAACTAAATCCATCAGCTAGCAATAGCATCATGCTCGCTTGGATATATTGTTGACACCTAGTTGAGAGAGCCACCCAAGAAGCCATGCCTTGTCCAATCCAATCTAAGGTAGAGGCCACAACTTTCATTTCACCACTTTTCATTTTTCTCGCATGTTTCACACTTTTGTTTCACAATAGTCATTCACATTTTCTATCTCATCCATCTTGTCATTTCATACACGTGTCTACGTCTTGTGTTGTGGACATCCATATTCACACTTAAACACTTTCATTTTCATCTAAGTCTTGACGTTGTGATACTCACTTTATCGCAGTCAAGTACTCCCTTGGTCACCTTAATCTTTCATCATCATAAGTCTTAAGTTTAATTTTATTTTGTTGAACTCTAAGCATTCCCCATTCTTACATTATCACATTTCACATTTACTTTCCTAACTTATTGACATTCTTCAATATCATTCTCTACTCACTCTTACATCATCACATTTTCACATCCACTTTGTTGAGTGGTGACATCTTCCATTGTTTATCCTATCATCTTACGTTGTCGTACTTTGTAATCATTTTGTTGCATTGTCGACATCCTTAATTTTTTCTTCACTTCTCTCATTAAAGAAATAACTTTGTTTTAATTTGAGGTCACTAATCCCTTACTTCCCCCTTGTTTCTTATCTCCATTTTTTGTGAGATTCAGACCTTTTTATCATTGTTAATTCACTTCTTGTGACGACCTTTACCTTTTCGTTCTTTTAGTGATTTCACTTCCTTGTTGTGTCTTATCTTTTAACACACTTTTTGTTAAGAGTTGACATTGATCATCTTCTTAAGTCTCCCCTTTTGCAATTCATCTTGTTAAAAGTTGATAAAATCCATCATTTTCTTTCCTAAGTATCTTCACTTAACATTTTTGTTAATAGTTGAGCATATTTCATTATCTTAAAGGTCTCCTCTTGTCATACTTACAATTATTGCAAGTTGATCTCATTAATCTTTCATTTCTCCCCTTTTTATGTTCACTTTTGTAAAGGATCCTAAAATCATTTCAAACTTCTTCATTTTTCTCAACACTCACTTTGTTAAGAATCATATTAATTAACATTTCAAATCATCTTCCACCTTAACATCATTCATTTTTTTTAGGTGTTGTGAATTCCCCACTTGTCGCCACTCTTATCATACTTTTTGTTAATATTTGATCGCCTTCATCTTGTTCAGTATTGTCTCCCTTGAAATTAATTTTATTAAGTGTCGAGAATGTTTCAATTTTCCCCCCTTTTTCGTTTCTCTTAACACTTACCATGTTAGGAGATAACCTTTTTTTACATCTTTTCATCATTATTATCATTCTTTTTTAGTACAAGTTGATCGTGTCCACCTTGTTAAGTCTCTCTTCCTTTAACACTCATTTTTGTTATGGAATAGAGTACATCTAAATTCTTTTCATCCATTTTTCTCTTTAATATCATTTTTTTAAGAGACATGCACTCGATTAACCTATTTTTCTTCTTCCCTCTTAGCACTCATTTTTCTACGGGTTGAAATTTTTCCATCTTCTTCCCTCTTCCATATTAGCATTCACTTTGTTAGGAGTTGAGGTTTTCAAACATTTTCATCACTTCCATCTTAGAATTCACTTTGCTAAAGGCTGCATTATTCATCGTACCTTTCTTCACTCTACCTAATTTCTCATTACAATGGTGGATTTATACAATTCATCCTTTGCCCAAGAATGGAAAATGATGAAAGACACCATTGTGGGTATGCAAAAACAACACAAACAATTCAATTTTGATGAATTGTGTCCATACCCTTTTAACATGAACATATTACGCATACCCTTCCCACAGTCTTTTAAGATGCCCAAATTTGAAAAATACACAGGAAAAATTGATTTGAGACGGCATATCAAATAATTTTCCATAGCATGTCACAAAATGGCATATAACAATAGATTTCTCTTGTGCCTTTTTCCTATAAGTCTAGGAGGACAAGCTTTGGATTGGTTCTTACACCTTCTAAAGGGATCTATTACCACTTTCATGAACCTCTTAGAGAATTTCGTCAAACATTTTTATTTCAACCTCACTCGCAATAATCACTGTACTAGAGCTTCTCACGATGAATCTTGGTACATCAACCACAACCATAATATCATCACTGTTGGTGTCATGGATACTCATAATATGCCTAACATACATGACCAATCAATCAAAAATCCAATCATACAACCTAGCCAAGACACTACGCTACCTAATGTTAAACGTAAGTTTACACCCCTCGGAAAAAGTCTCTCTAGTGTCTTTCATCAACTCAAAGTGTCTAGGATGATAAAAACTCCCCTTACAAGACCTAGAATTGAAGGAGAACCTAATCCATACTGGTAAAAACCTCATGCATATTATGGTTTTCATCGCATTGATGGCCACTCAACTGATAAATGTACATTTTTTAAGAACTATGTCCAAGACTTAATTAACGATGGAGAGATATTTGTAGATATTTATGATGAATCTCTTATCATTGATGACATGTCAACTTCCACACCTTAAAATGAATATTTGATTATTATTCCCACTATAGACACTAAAATTAGGTCACACTCCCCTTTGGTGCCTCGACAAATAAGCACCCTTCATCACATTCACCTAGCCACGACCCCCTTCACCCCACTAATATTAATTTAATTAAATTAATGCATTATCATCACTATATTTATTATTTAAATATATTATTTAAATAATATCCACACATGTAGTTCACTTAGACACCTCACCAAGCTAACTCAATCTAAGACCTATTCTTAGTAAGTTGCAAGAACTAACTGAATCTTACCCAAACCCTAAAAATCAATGCCTACATTTCCTCTAACCACATTCCCACATGCTCACAAGAAGCTCCCAATCTAATCCATGGGTTAATGACATGAGATTTGAGGAAATCAAGAGGATCTTCCTATTTTAGTAAACCCAGAAAATCTAGCCTTGACCAACGCCAGTTACCCCTAACTGTCACCGGTTAAGTCGAAACTATCGTCGATTACCCTTTTAACCCCAAAACAACCTTATTCTCAAGGTTGGAAGTTAGAAGAAAAAATATTGGTGAGAATTATCACATCTTCAGAGAGTGAATTCCAACGAGACCACGCATGCAAGGAAGGAGATCAAACATCTTTTCCTGCACAGTCATGATCTGATCTAACCAAGCAAAGAGGGATGCATATGCAGCCCATGCAAAAAATTTCCTTCAGCTGGTGATCACTTACAGCCTTCAAGCCTCTCATCAGCACCTCCATCCTTCACACACAGGCATCTAGGACCAGAATCCAAGTAAGTATAACATCATAATTATCTAGTTTATTTCATTTCATTTCATCATTATTTTATCATCTATTGCTTACCCAACCACCTATTGACCTTATCCAACACTTCCACCTCCATATTCCCATTAAAACCTTGCCAAATCCTACCCCAGTCACCCAATACCTCATCCCAACCAACCAAATTCATTTGTGTAATCACAAAGGAGACCTAAAGCTTGTTCTATGACATTTCCAGATTTCACAATAACCGACACTGGTCACACCTGACCGCCGTCGGTTACCTCTGACTGACATCGGTCTCTGTATTTACCCACACAGCCCAGAACAAAGACCCACCCACTTAATTTCATCTCACCCTCATCCACTTGTGATCTACTTGAGACCTCTGTCAAACCTGTAGAACCCAGAACTAATCATTTTACCTTTGGATTCTATTTCAGCTTATCTTGTTAGATTAGATCTATTTCTTATTGTGTTTTAAGTGGTATACCTAAATAATTTCAAATTACAATAGGATTTACTTTGTTTACAGTATTAAATTGTTTAAAACAGTGGACAGACAACAATCTAGGAAGTATCACACTTCACAGATCTAGCATACGCTTGGTAGTTCACTGCCCATATTGTTTAATTTCTTCTAGTGGTAGTGCTTTGCATTATAGGTAGTTCCTCCTAGCCAAAAGGAATCTCTCACAATCATTTGTGGATTTGGAAGTCATATGCACGCAACAACCCATCAACCAGCATTTGAACAGGTATTCCTCCTACACCCATTACCCTATCTGTTTTGTCAACACTTCAAAGAAACAATCTAAGAAAAGGGGGAAACACCCACTTCTATTCGTACTGACACTCCATGAGATCATGATGAAGGTCAAGTATCTCCCACTTAAAAATAATCCATTTCCTCTATAGATTTTCTTCATATAGTACAAACAGACATTGAACATGTTTTGGAAAATAATCTTCTAACACATAATGAGAGCTTGAATTCTCTCCAAGAATCTCCAATAACCCTTAACATAATAGAAGAGGGTCCTTCATGAAGCACAATTGAGTTTCATTCTATTCTTTATGTTCTAACTCCTACGTCTAACACCTCTAGTCTTGTTGTCAAACCACAATAACAATAAGCTTGGACACTTGCTTCAATGTAACCTTCCGTCTCCATTATACCTCACATGATCTATCCTATAGGAATATCATCAATGATGATTCCTACTTATCAATACATCTTCACACGTACACTCTATTAGGTACATATACCTTGGAATATCTTTATTTAATTGTTTTAAGCTTTAATTGTAAATCTTTTGTCAAATCAACTAGCTTATAACCTAAAAGGAGAAACATTGAACATTTCTTATTTACGACCTATAAATAGTCTTGGGTTTACATATAGATATCAATCCTTCTTTCCCCGCACTCTTTTTATCACAGGTGAATATGTATCTAAACATCTTCCCTGCATAGACAATTTTCTTCTAACATCACATATGTCTTTTGATTTCATCAAGACTTATCTGATTATTTATTCAATCGTTTGATTGAATCCTTTGACTTAGATCATGTCTGCCTAAGTTTAGTACTTTAGGACCCATCGAATAATTTGATTCAATATTTTGACTTGGATCCTCTCTACCCAAGTCTCATATTATAGGACTTATCAAAACTTCAGTTTCACTCCTTTGACTTGACTCATGTCCATCCAAGTCTCCTAATTCAGCACTTATCAAATCTTTTGATTCTCCCTCTTGACTTGCATTTTGTCTACACAAGTCTTGTATCTCAGGACCATTCAACTTCAATAAACATGGACCTTTTTCTTGATAAGTCCATTTCAAACTCTCATCCACCAACATTCAAAAAACTCAAAAATCACAAAAAGAGAATAAAACTTTGTATTAGAGCATTTTTTTTCCAATCAGAAATGGAAAAGTGTGTACAAATAATGTTAGGCATTCCATCTATTGGTAGATACCTTAACCATACCATTATCATATACTCACCTTCTTCACCTATTATGACACATGTTAACCTTGTTCCTCTTGGGCATTATGTGTCTCATCTTTGTTATGGTTCTTACCATTTCAGATCTTTTTTACCTATGGTTTTGTCTCAAAGATTACTGATGGAAACATCCTCCTTTCAAATAATCTCTCTCTTTAATTGACAACACTAAACTTCTTTACCCAGTCCTTTTTGATTTCCCATCTCAATTTATGTTGTTGAACCCTTGCGTCCTACTAGTCGCAAGAGGCTGAGACTTGGGGGAAGAATGTTCCTTCCCAACAAGCATGCTATCAACATACAAGGAAAAATTTAATCAATCTTAAAAATACAAAAAATATATAAAATCAATACACCTTTCATCCTTCACATTCTTTGGTGATAAGCCCATACTTCTTACTGGTAGTATGAGACTAGGAATGGAGAAATCCCTTACTCACCTATATTTTGTCTTCAGTGTTGAGCCCTTTCCTTTTACTGATGGCATGGGGCAACATGTAGGGGGTCCTTCATAAAAATCAAAATTAATTAGTCAATAAAGCCATTATGAAATATTAATCAAAGTTCTTAATCAAAAATATCCCAAGGAGTGGTTTAGCTTCTCATGTTAAGAAAGAAATCAATTCCTTCAACCAGATTTTTACAATCAGTAGGCCATCAATGGATCTAAGTCAATTCAAAACCTATAAAGTGGAATCATCTTGTAATCGGTCAGATAATCTTGATTGGAGATGAGTTACATTTTTCTCATATGGATCATTATTACACCTTTTTTCTTTACATCCTTTCTCTTCACCTTTCATATCATTATTCATCTTGTTTTCATGTCCTTCTTGTCTCTCAATGATGAGCCCTCACATCTTCCTAGTTACGTGGAGCCATGAGCAAAGTGAAACTACATCATCATTTTATCATCTACATTTCTACCAAAGGAATGGAATGCTTTTAATTATTTGTCTACCTTTTTTCAAGAAGTGTACCTTTTTACCAAGTTGTACTATACAAAAAAACATTTACAAAAACATTCACAAAACTTCAAAAATACAAAAACAATATAAAAATGTTCAAAAACACAAAAAACAATATAAAATTGTCTAAAACTCCAAAAATAGTTTCAAACTGTCATTGTCAAAACATTCAGATAATGTTTGACAAAATTTCAGAAACTAGATAACACAGTTCAACACCTTCGTCATTCGATGGCACTGCTCAGTATTGTTCTAGATCATACTCATCTTTATTACCCGTGGTGTACATCTATGCTTGAGGTAATCATTTACCCTTTCGCAATAAGAATTATCTTAGAGCATACTTGGATTTTAAATTTTAATCCAATACAGATAAAACTTCAATGGGATACTATAATAGTATGTTTTGGAGTATCTAAGTATCATTCCACTCTTCATCTCGATCCAATCCTCTCATGCATGCTAAGCTATCACTTGGGGGCATTCAAATCTTGTCTAGTTATTCAATTGGAACACATTCAAAGTGTTATTAGATGTCATTTCTACATGTTGTATCATACTGTTGCAGTTTGGTAACATTGTGATAATGATTTTTCTTCTTTCAGTTTCTTATTTTTGTTATACTTTGTTTTCCTTTATTGTAGACCAATTGTAGGAAATTTATTCACATCCTAGTTCACATATAACTTTGGTGTGGTTCCTTCCTGTTCATATTGGGTTTCTTTCTATTACTTATTTTATATCTTTTTGTCATTTACATGTGTTGTATTTTCCTCCTAGGTTTATTTAAGCCATGGAATGTCTTCATTTTTGTTTTCATTTCATATATTTCAAAACTTGTATTGAAAATCCAAAAAAATCAAATATTGCAAAATCCAAAAAAAATCCAAATATTTAAAAATTCCAAATAAATAAAAAAAAATACAAAACTTTCGAACAGACATTCACTTATCATAGAAATCCTACAATTGGAAAACCCTTAAAGTGAATCATTCAACATCTCAATACAATCTTGATAAATGTCATACTTTTATCTATTACCCTAGTGATTGTACCAATCTTATAATGATCACTTTCTTCCCTTCACATGATATACTAACTATGCTTGGGACAAGTCACTTAATTGTTTTTCCTTCATGATATAACTTCACCTAGGGAAATTTCAATTTTTTTCATTTGCACAACGGATTCAACAAGAGTGTCATAAGGAGTCACTTTAACTCTGCTCTTCCAGTCTGATCCTATTCCCATTTGGGAGCATTTGTATCTACTTAATCATCATTGTGGCATGCATTAGGGGCATAGTTGATTGTCTTCTTTTTTGACTTTGTGTTGCATTGTTGATGTTTACTCTTTTTGGACCACTTACAAGTAGTGTGATTACATCTTGGTTCCTTTATAACCCTGATGCCAACACCTACTTTGTATATTGGGTTTGTTTTCATTTTTTATCTTTTCTTTGTTATGTGTGTTTGTTTACGTGCATCTGGGTTAACCATCTTGATTATTTTATAATCATGATGACAACTCTATTGTGCAATAGTAAAAATAAGGTTGCTCTAAAATTACTCTCCAAATAATGCTCATGCTACGAACATAGTCCTTTCCCATCCTTGTTTTAATCCCTTGCTTTCTTCCTATCAAGCGGTTGTCTACCACCTTGATGCTGTCATCCACCCACTTGAGGGGGCATTCCTTTACCATTTTTCATGTTGGGGCATCTTGATGCTTCACAATTTTCCACTTACCGATCTGCATGCATCTACTATCTTTAAAATTACTATTACTTCGCAATAGCACTTTAAAGAGGGGGAAAATGTAGACACCCTAAAAATGTAATACACCCCTATCCCACTTCTATCTAATTAAAATTAATTAAATTAATTCTATCTCGCTACAATACACCCCTTTGGAATTAATTAAATTAATTCCATCATTCAAATATTCTACTTTAGAATTAATTAAAATTAATTCTATTACCTAAGCTATATTCCTACCCATTGTAATTAAGTAATTTAATTCTAACATGCCTTTGGAATTAATTAAATTAATTCCTACACCCTCTTAGCTAATATAATTAAACATTTAATTATTTAAATGGTTAATTATCTCCTCACAATTAAATTAATTTCCAATGCATACCATTCTCTTGGAATTAATTAAATTAATTCCTAACACCTTCTAGCCCATAATATAATTAAACATTTCATTTATTTAAATGGTTAATTATCTCCTTCACAATTAAATACTAATTAAATTTAGTTATTTAATTCCACTTATTTGAAGTCAACAACCACTTTTTTGACTCTACTTAGAACTCCACATCCTCATCCTAGTTAACTACACTTCTAGAATCCTTTCAGAAAGGTGGGGAGACCCTTAAAATGAGGTACAACAGACCTTTACTGGATGCTTTATTTTTTCCATTACTACCATTTAATGCCTCGATCACTATTGCAACTTATCCTCTAATGCTATTTTTAGCAATATGGTCAAGAAAAAATCCAGTGAAACAGGTATTTTGCAACTACCATTAAGGGTGATAGAAACTACAGGCTTACTTTCCTTTCAAATCCTGAATAAATCAGAAACACAAAAAGATGGTATGTAAGAACTAGATTGTTGTTTTGCATATAAAATCAAAAATATAGAGAGCACTGATACCGGTTAGTAAACCGGTGCCAATCATTTCTGAAAGAACTAGTTTTCAAGTTGTTGGACCGGATGTCGATTATGTGAGGTTTGAAACTAGAAGAATGCAAAAAAATATTCATTGTTTGAGTTAAATTTGATCGTTCTAGAAGCCCCGAAAGAGGCTTTGTATGACAAATATGATTTAACACACTCAGGAAAATTTAGAATTAACATAGTTTGTTGATTTTTCATGTGTTGAGTGCAAAAAAGAAAGAATAAAGTGAGTTGAATTACGTCCTCACAACTCAAACTGGTCAGAAGACAAAAAATGTGCAGAAAGTGACAAAAATCAAACCCAGTCTTGGAGTCTAAATCAAATACGGTTATCTTTGAGGATCATGATTTTATCAGTGTTTAGTATGAAGCTTATGCCTATGAGAATGACTGTGAATGATATAGCCATGTTTGGATAACGAAGGGTACCTAGAAAGTAATCTAGTGGATGGTTTCATGTTTTTTTTAGCGAAGGATTCCATTCTATATATCTGTTTCATGTACGTGAGGTCCGATCTCTGATAGTTGATAAACTGATTAGAACACTGGGTGGGGCCCACCGTCAATGGGTTTTTAGAATCCTTGATGGATTCTTCCTTGAAGGGAATGTTTAATAATTTTGTAGATCTGTCAGTCAATAAAAGTGATTTCATGACCTATTTTAGTGTCCATGCTACAATCATGTGAGACTATGCTTTATTAACTCAATCACAAAATGGTCATGACCTCCGTCGTATGTGTTTGACTTAACTATGTGAGATAAATATGCTAAGACATACAGGGATGAAATGCAAGTGTTTTAAGCCCCATAATCGAAATACTGATATTCGGAGGATGTAGGATTTGCAAGAGCAAGATAGGAAGAAGGATGAATTTGCACTAATACAAACTTGGAAGAAAATAAAAAGGATTCTTTTTAAATGCATCTCAAAAGAAGTGTTTCATTTAGAAGTAATTAGAAGGATCAGGAGCATGATTACACAAAGAAGAAGGATTTAGAAAATCAATGATTTAGAAAGGAAACACACAAGATGCAACCTATATGAATAGAAAGAAACCCACAAATGAGGGTCTCACTAGGTATGCCAAAATGTTTCACCAGTTTATGTTGTGTATAAAACATAATAAGGCATCTTAGAAGTTGTGAGTGTGAGTGAGTGAATACATGTGAATTCAAAGAAGGCTTATTTGTTGATTCCATGTTGAGCCCTTGGTCTAAGGTTGGTCATCATAGTGCCCTAAGTTCTGTGACATCATGGTTTGGCATGATTGATATGAAGTCACCACAGTACCACCAAATAGACTTAAAATAGCATTACATTTGACAGTGGATTGTCTAGCATATGTCACTAGATCTGATTAAGATGTGATACTTCCTAGGAAGGTCGTCAATACACTATCCTAAAAAAAACTTAAGGTACTAAATAAATGATATGTAAAACTGTTAAAGGTCCTATTAGTAATAATATAATTTGAGGTATCTCATTATGTCTCAACAGATGTGTATCTAGATTTAAGCTAAATATTGCAGTATAGGTAACTAAATCTAGGGAAGGCATGGTGTTTTCAAGAGCTAATAGATGTGGATAGAGGTGTTTAGGACGGTCTGGTGTTACTCCATCAAGAGTGGGGTTTGGGAAGGTTTTGGAACAAATAAATTGGAAGTCTTTCTGGCTCTGAGCTAAAATTACATCACTAGTCATAGAGACCATCGTATCAGTCCAGGTGCACCGATGTTGATACCATGGTAATAGCTGACGTCGGTTGGGTGACCGATACCAGTAGGGGCAATTAGACGAGAAGGTGTAAAATGTGGTTGGTTAGGAACTCTCTGTGATTACACGGAGAGTATCAGGAGGGCTGTAGGCTAGGCTGTTAAGACTTGTCACTGGTGAAGACATAAAGATGGTAAAAGTAGGAGAGTTCTGATGAAGATGTACAAGGCTCAATCTCAACAACCAGGTGGAACTTGGGTGGAGGTGCTACGAAGGAGATCTGGGAGAGGTAGAAGGTGAAAGAAAGAAAATCCACATGATTAACAACCAAAAGTCATTGGAAGCAATCACAAGGTAGAGATTACTTACTTGCAGATCTGGAATGACTCGGTTGCATCAGACTAGGAATGGATGTGGTATGAAGCAGAGATCAAGTCCCAATCCCATGTAGATCGAGTAGTAGAAGGCTTCTAGGACTGAAGCTCTATGAATGATTCCAATGCTAGTAAATGAGGACACATTGTTGTATGTTTGGTGGAGAGTTGGTGAATGCTTAGACCATGATCTCTAGTTCATCGTGAAGTGTCATCTGAGATGCTCGAGACTAATGTGACCAAGTCTCTAGAATGCCACAATTGTGCAGAGATCATAATTCTTAGCCAACCAAATTCCTGATCATGAGCTTTGGAATTGATTACTTAAGGTGGAACCGACGGTGGTTCCGTGACATTAGAACCGGCCAAGGCATAATACCGCCGTTAGTTAGGGAAAGATCAGTTGTTTTTTACTCGAATTAAACAACTTATTCTCTCCCCTTTCTATGAATATGAGAATGGTAAATTTGGGTCAAGAGGTGATCTAGGAGTTGATTAACTCACAGATCACAGGAATAATTGTCAACCCAGGGACAGTACTTGTGTATTAATTATAAAATCTAGAAGTTACGTATTAGTTAGGTTTTAGAAAGATTCATGGTTCCCATTATGGAAAGTTACTGACTTAGAGTTAAGTGATTATGACCTAGGGTTAGGTGATTAGGATTTAGGAAAGGGTCTAAGGTGAGGTGGAGAGGTGAGGTAGAAATTAATTTAATTTAGATAATTAAATGTAATAATGATGTACAGTAACGATTAATTTAATATACCAGTGATTAAATTAATTATAATGATGTGGAAGGGGCCACTTGATTGGGGGATGTGTCAAATTAATTAGTTGGAAGGGGCTTCAGAGGGTATACTGACCCAATTTTGGGTTTCAACACCTTGCTCAGCTATATTACCTTACTGATGGGGTTTTCTTCACCAGTTCCTCTTTTTCTACCCTTGTTTATAGTTATGAATTGTCCCTGGTGAGATTTTTTTATTGTTGAGGTCCCAAAATTTCTAGATGAACCTCTCCTATATGTATTATAACAACAATTTTTCAACCCATGTCCTCTATTCCAGATAGGACATTTCTTCTTTTATTGCTTGTCCCCTTGCTGATGCTGATTTTGATGTTGGGAATTTTGAAAGGAATTAGATTTTCCTTTTCCTTTTCCTTTCCATTGTTGATGAGAAGATATTTCCTTCTCCTCTTCATCATATTTATTGTACATTTCTTCCTCTTGTTGCAAGTAGATTCACTAACTTGTCAAAAGTAACTATTTGATCTGACAAGTTTGAGTGTCGTCATGAAAATGTGATAAGAAGGAGGAAGTGCTATCAGAATAATGGGAACAAGAGCTATATCGTTAGTAACCTCCTTTCCTAGGCCTAGAAGTGAAGCCCTTAATTTCTGTAACTCTCCTTAAGAAAGGTTCCACTTTCTTATTCAACTTGAATTTCAGTGTATGTAACTGACTCTGTACAAATTCAGAATTGACATTCTTGTTTTTTTCCTCATACACGATGCTCAAATTATCCCATGCACTTATTTGGCTGATTTTGGCATCTTGAATGTCAGGTCTGCATGTCGTTAGAACACTGCAAACAAAACTATCAGCTTGGCCTTCTGATTGGCCCTATCAAATTGTCTATTGTTGGGTTGCATCAGTTGCTATTGATCTGGTTGCAGAACAATTCACAACAAGTCCAAATCTCTTCAAACTCAAGTTTTTTTTTAATCTTAGTATTCCATGCAGCATAATTATCTCCTCTGATACGAGCTATGAGAATCTGGAAGAAAGAACTTAGGTGGCATTGGTGCCCATTTTCTAAAATTTACTGACAAAGGGTAACTCTTTTATCACTCTAAGTATACAGGTCTCCCAATCTATATACCTTTAATCTGATATACCAAACCTTTCTATATATGCACCCTTACGATATACCTATCAGTACATTGGAATAATCTCACCCTTACAATATACTTGGTAGTACATGAAAGAGGTGTTAACGTACGTGAAAGAATTTGATATGTGGTACCAATGGACAGTACTGAAAGGGGTCATGTGTGATTATTGACACTAGGTTAAAAGAAATATCCTCATACGCGGGCATGTAATTTTGCTATATACTTGGATAATTTCTCAGTATTTGGATTTATAGTCATGCAATCTTTCACATATGGATGGGAGGGCTCAAAGTGTGTGCATTGTGTCATTATTTCTCCCCTTCATATTTTTAAAGGATACAATGCCAAGACGATGTTGTTGTAAACTATATTAGGCATTAATTGTAGTAATAGTCATGGGGACTTTAGCCCGTAAGTGCATTCCTAGAGCCACTGCATATATTGAACATGTTGTGAAATAGATACAAAGATCTTGTGAGTGATGAAAGAAGCTAAATTTTTACTATTTTTAATTTTCATAACTCTACTTCCATTTTTATAGTAGTTACAATGGTTTGTCAGTTGAATATGGACAACCTACAAATTAGTACAATTCACTGAAATATACGATTACATTCTAAATATTCTGAAAACACATATTGAATGGAAAGTACAATTTTTTAGTTTTACAAGGCCCTGGTGGTCTCCAGAGCTTAGTAGGGCTCACTGTGTAAAAAACCCACAAAAAATAGCTGAAAATTAAGTGTAATTTTAGCTACCCCCTCCTTTGGAAAAAGATGCTCAAAATAAAAAAATAAGCTCAGTAGGAGAAATTTGTTTTTCCCTAAAATAGGGTTTTTCTCACTAAAAATAGCTATGGCTTTACTTATCTCTAAGTTGTTTAGTAGTTTTTTCTACTATTTATGCTACCATAGTTGGGGGTAGCTGATAAATTTCAATATTACAAATTGAATGAAATAGGGGTGGGGGTTAAACCCAACACCTCCTATCCCTAAATCTATTCAACTATTTGCAAGAGCATCCAAAGTGCATGCAATGGAAAGTGGATCAATTTATATTTAAAGAAGACTAAAAATGCCCATACCTTTGAAAACAAACCTTTCATGATTGTGACCCACATGGAAATGCCAGCAATGGAGGGTGGTTTAGGTTATTTTGATGTGAAAAAAGAATCAAAAATATTTAATATCTCCTCTGTTGGAGTTAAACCATATAACAGTGTTGTACAGATCTAATATCAGATAGAGTATACAAGAAATGAACATAGACATAACTAGAAGATAAAATAAAACAAGAGAAAAATAACACCAGATTTAATGTGGTTCACCAATGTCCACCAAGAAATGGCCAATATTATTATTTAGTTCTTTACAGAGGAAATACAATGAATATTTTTTTGTCTTCCAACACCTCACATAGGTGTTCAATATTTTTCCCTAACTTAGCTACTCTTTCTTTCTCACCAAGAAAACTTACATGCAAAACAATTGCTATTTTCTTCTCTCATACCCTCATACAATGCATACATGCATATATGTATGTATATATATATATATATATATATATATATATATATATATATGTGTGTATATATTCTAGGAAACTAATTATGCTGTTATAATTAATAAATCATCTTTAAAGCAAGAGATTTATTCTAATTCTCATTTAAAGAACAAATCACCATCGCATAGGTGATTGCTGTTAGTTTCTTCCTGACCAGTGTTGGTCACTTCTTAACTGATGTTGGTTATATTCCTAACCGATGTCGGTTCCCCTCTGACTGATGTCGGTCACTATCAAAACTAATAACATGAAAAAATAAGTCTTCTTGTGAAGCAATTAATCTCCATACTCAACAATCTCCCACTTGGAGATAAATTGTTACACTGTACTTGTGCATCACCATCCTTGGTTCTTTTTCCTTGGCCTGTTTCTTCCTCTTCAAGTTTCAAAATTGAAGACCAATAGAAGTGGAGTGAAGCTCCAACTTCTTCCTTACCAATGGCTTTGTTAGCATGTCTGTAGGGTTCTCATTCATATGGATTTCCTCAAACTTCAGTCTACCCATCCTTACAACACCTACCATATGAAGTGATATCTCAACTGAATGTGTTTCCTTCTAGAATAAAAATTTTAGTTCTTTTCTAGATGGATCGCGCTCTGAACTATCACTGTATAATTTTCTATCCTCTTCCTCCTTACCCAACTCTTTCTATGAACCTTCGCTAATCCATATTATCTACTTGTTATCTTCTGTAGCTGTAACATAATTTACCTCTGTAGTAGAAAAATTCACAATCTTCTGCAATCTCAAAATCCAGCTAACTGTCATTCCACCTACCGTGAAAACATATCCATTGGTGCTCCTCCTACCATCCAAATATCCTAGCCACATATAAATCAACATAGCTACGTAAAGAAGTATTTGACCCTCGCATAGCATATAACTCCATGTTGGATGCCCCTTTCAAATACCTGAGAATCAATTAGACTACTTTCCAATTTTCTTTACCTGGATTAGCCATAAACCTACTCACAACTCCCACTTACCATGTGCAATGTTTTGTCTAGTACAAACCATGACATACATAAGATTTCCTGCTACTGAAGAATAGGGAACACGTGCCATGTAATCAACCTCCTCGTGTGATGAAGAACACTAATATTTTCTCAATTTGAAGTGTCCATCCATAGGTGTACTAATAGGTTTTAAATTTTGCATGTCAAACCTTTCCAACACCTTATTGATATAAGCCTTAAGCCTCCTAAAACAAATACAACTTCTTGTTTTTCTTATCTCGGTGAATTTTCATGCCAAGGATTTTCTTTGTAGCTCCAAAATTATTCAGTTCAAATGTGTGATCTAACCTTTATTTAAGTTCACCAATGTCCCACATATTAGATCCTATAATTATCATATCATCCACATACAATAACAAAATAACATATCTCCCATTTTCAAGCTTCTTAAAATAAATATAATGGTCAGATTCACATCTCATATAACCATGCTCATGAATAAAAATTTCAAATATTAAATACCATTGCCTTGGAGGTTTCTTGAGCTCATATAGGCTCTTTTTCAATTTGCACACGAGCTTCTCCTTACCCTTGACTTCATAACCAAGCAGCTATTGCATATAAATATCTTCCTCCAAATCACCATAAGAAAAATTTTCTTAAAAAAAAGCTTCTCTAAATGCAAGTATTATGTTGAAACCAAACTTAGAACAATACAAATAGAGGTCATCTTAACTACAGGAGAAAAAATATCATCAAATTCAATACCTTCTTTCTATGTAAAGCCCTTTACCACAAGCTTAGATTTGTACCTTTTTAGTCCACCCTCTTCTTCCTTGATCTAGTAAACCCATTTGTTCTGTAGTGTTTTCTTACCTAGTGACAACTTGACCAAACCCCATGTCTGATTTTGTTCCAAGGATTCCATATCCTCATCCATTCCATGCTCCCACTGCTCGTGTAAATCTACATGCATTTCTTCTTCAAATCTTTCTAGTTCACCACTATCAGTCAATAATAAATAAGAAAATGAAGGTGAAAATATCTTTGGTTGTGTACTTACTCTTTGTGACCTTATTACTGATATCTGAGGTGTCTAGGGCTCATTGTGTGCTTGTTGCACATTCATGTCAATATTTGTCAGTGACCGATGCTAATAACCTGTAATTGACCATGGTTTTTTAACCGACCATGGTTCCTTTTTCTATCAATCAACTGTAGTTTCCTTACCAACATTAGTTCTAGGAGTACCGATACCAGTTCCTATAGTTGTCATCTTTGAACCTGATCTTGTCTATTAATTTCAGTTAGCCTGACCGACATCAGTTGTCTGTGGATGTTTTGTTTTAGGTATGAAAGTTGATTTTTCTTTAAAATATCCTCAACCTGTTCATGTTTAGGCACCAAAACCTGATCCCTAAACATTCATTTTTCATTCCAATCAATGTCACAACTCTTAACAATCTTAGAATCTTCTAAATCCCAAAATTGATATCCAAAATCACCAGATCCATAAGTAATGAAAGTATATCTCTTAGATTTAGCATCCATCTTCCTCCTATTTTCTCTATCAACATGCACAAAATCGTTTGAGCCAAAAACTGTAAGAAAATAAAAATCTACCTCTTTTCCATACCAAGCTTCTTCTGGTATTCCACTATCCAGTGTTGTTGAAGGCCTATGGTTGATCAAGTACACTATTGTATCCACTGCTTCTTCCCAGAACTTCAAAGGCAAGCCGAAATGTATCATCATGCTTCTAGCACGTTCCATTATTATCTTGTTCATTATTTATTTAACTCCATTCTCTTGTGGAGTTCTAGGAACCGTTCTTTATCTTTATATTCCATTCACTGAACAATAATCATTAAAAGCCTTGCTACAATACTCACCACCATTGTCAAATCTAAGGCACTTCAATTTTAAGTTTGTTTCGTTTTCTACAAGGGATTTCCACCTTTTAAAAGTCTTAAAAAATCATATTTATGCTTATTACAATAGATCCATACCTTCCTTATGGCATCATAAATGAAAGTCACATAATATTGGGATCCTCCAATAGAAGCTACATGAGTTGGTCCCCACACATTTGAGTGTACAAGCTCCAATTTTTGCTCCTTCTTCGTTGACCCAACCTTGAGAAATTTCACTCTCTTATACTTTCCAAATATGCAATGCTCACGAAATTCACATTCTAACTGTTCCAAATATGAAAACTTACCCTTATCCTTTAAGATCTGCATTCCTTTTTCACTCATATGGCCTAGTCGATTATGCCACATGGTTACATGTGAATATGTAGTAGATAGCATATAAAAAGAATCAATAACATAGGTAGATGGATATAAAGTTCCTGACTTCTTACCTCTTACTACAAAAAGAGATCCCTTGGTAACTTTCTAAGAGTCGGTTTTGAATGTAACCATGCACCCAAATTCACCAAGTTTCCCTGCAGATATTAGATTTATCTTCAAGCTTGGAACATGCCTCACATATTTCAATACACATGGATTTCCATTCTATAACTTTAGATAAACATCACCTTTACCAATAATATTTCATGGCTCATCATCTCCTAAATAAAAATTTCCAAAATTACCCTGAACATAATTTCTGAAATAACCATTATTAGGGGTAACATGGAAAGAAGCTCCAGAATCTAAAATCCAAGATTCTAATTTATTATCCAAGGAGAGAATAAGGGCATATTTATTTACCTCACTTGTAACGTTTTCCTATGTACCTTTATCTGATGTATTCTCTTTATTTTCCTTGAAACAACACTTAATTACATGTCCTCTCTTTCCACAATTCCAACAAAATAAATCTTTGTACCTAGATCTAGATCTTCCATGTCTTGAATTTGATCTCCCATTCTTCTTGCTCTTTGATGTTATCTCCTTTTATATTTCTCTTATTTCTACAATTATAGCATTTCCAAATTATGCTTCTCCTAATATTTTCCTCCATATTTCCTCATTAACAATTACACAACCCACATCATCAAATTTCAAACCTTTATAAGAAGTCATTGTATTACTAACAGTCATTACAAAGTTATTCCAACTATCTATAAAAGATCATAAGAATAAAATTTCTTTCACTTCATCATCAAACAGAATTACTACTAATTTTGATTTTATTTAAAATAGACCAGAAATCATTCAAATGATTAGATACAAATCCACCTTCTTACATCTTAGAATTAAACAATTGTTTCATCAAATAAACCTTATTCGAAGCACTAGGTGTTTTATACAAATTTACTAAAGATTTCATTAAATTTATCATGGTTTTTACATCTATAAAATTTGAAGCCACATATGCTACTAGGCTCAATCTTATAGATCCGAGAGCCTTTCTGTCAAGAACCTTCCATTCTTCATCAATCATCATGTTTGGTTGTCCATGCTCATCAAATGGTAAGTATAGATCTTTTTGATACAAATAATCCTCCACCTGCATCTTCCATAGTTGATAATTACGACCCTCAAATTTCTCTACTCGATATTTACTATGCTCTACTCCCACTTAATCAGAAAACCCTCTGTGACTAAATATTCTCAACACACAAAACCTCAAAACAAAAGATATCTAATACCATTTGTTGGGGTTAAACCATATAACAGTGTTGTACATATCTAATACTAGATAGAGTATACAATCAATGAATGTAGAAATAACTAGAAGATAAAATAAAACAAGAGAAAAATAACACCAAATTTAACGTGGTTCACCCAGTGTGGGCTACGTCCACCAAAAAATGACCTATATTATTATTCAGTGCTTTACAGAGGAAATAAAATGAAGATCTATTATCTTCCAACACCTCATAGGATGTTCAATGCTTTTCCCTCACTTAGCTAATATTTCTTTCTCACCAAGAAAACTTACATGGAAAACAATTGCTATTTTCTTCTCTAATACCCTCATACAGTGCATGCATACATACATACATACATACATACATACATACATACATATATATATATATATATATATATATATATATATATTCTAGGAAACTAACTATGCTTTTACAATCAATAAATCATCTTGTTTCGCTCGGAATGTTTCGACTTATGGGAATAGAGTTGCTTCTATCCTTTCATTCCTTTTAGAAACAGATAAGGGTTAGGGCTAGGAGGAATACTTGTGGAATGTCAAGATAGTGTGCGCGTACCGTAGAGGAAGATCAGGCTGACTGCGAAGAACTCCTTTTTGTCTTGGAAGGACTACCTGCAAATAAGAACACAAGACCACAAGATTTGATTAGACAATAAATGAGGAAACTGCCTTGGGCCCAGGAAATATAAAACTTCCTTTTGAAGGTGGTAAGTTTCCCTGCTAATATGAATTAACACAAAAGACTGTAAAATATCAATCAAATTACTTCGTTTGGAACAGATAAGGGAAAGGCTGATTTCTAGTTTGTAGTCTGGGTAACCGATACCGGTTACTGGTAACCGATGTCGGTAGGGTTTTGGATCTGTCGGTTGGTTGTTTTGTGGGGTGTTTGTGTTATTTGTAAGGCTGTATATGGGTGATATTAGGAAATAAGGTGATGAGAGGTAGATGAATGATAGTTAGATGTAATATGCACGCTGGGTAGTGGATTCAGGGATGGATTTATGAGGACTGTGATTCAAAAGGCATAAGGAATGTTATAACAGAGGACATGCAAGATGTGACTTACTGGTTTTGACGAAGATGCAAGCTGATCTCCTTTGCTGTAAACACTTCTGGTATCTCCACTCGTCTCTGCTCGGTCAAGTGAAGATCTGGACTCTGTTCCTCGCTCCCAATGATCTCTGTTGATTCAAAAATCCTTTTTCCTTTGATCCAAAAAGAATTTTCAATCCCTTGTTTTTGGTTTGGGGAGGCCATTTACAGGGAACCGATGGTGGTTACGTAACCGACGGAGGTCGAGTAGGAACCGGCATCGGTAAGGAAAAAGTAGGCTATTTTTAGTAAAATAGCCCACCTTCCTTGCTTTCCTCCCGAGAGATTAGTTGCGGGCTTGGTTAAGTGACTAGAAGGTCGGTTTTGGGTGCGAGAAAGGGGTCATTAGTCATGGGTGTAGGTATAGACCAAGTTTTAGGTCTTAATTAGGTTAGTTTAGGATTACGGCTAGGTCATGATGAGGTGGCAAAATGAGGTGGTAGGTGACGTGATGGGGATTTATCAATTACAAGGTAATTAATAAATAATTGTGTAAGGTTTAGGTAATGAGGTTAGGTTGCGAAATGGGATGCGGGTCACAAGGGGTCGTAAGACACGAATTTGGTGTTTACATTAGCCCCTTATTGTCGTGTAGCTTGTGTTGTAAAGTTGCGCGGACAATAATATGAAGTGGTTTCTCCTGTTAAGGATATAGGTAATCCCCCTCAAATCTATCACGGATTGAGTGAACGGGAAATCAGGGATAGGGTTGATAAAGGGTACATGTTGTAGAGAGGATGGTAAGGTGGTGGGGGAGGTCCAAGGCAGCAGACGCATGTTGAAATGCAATAGTGTGACTAGGGTACATGATTTGGCGAGCAAACCAGCAATGTATAAGCAAAGGTTGATAGTTTATCCAAACAAGGGTGATATAATCCTGGTATCCAAGGCATAGGAATTAGCTCCAGGGTATATAACAGGTAAGGTACAGGAACGTTTAGGCATGTTCGACAGTACCGAATGGTTGGTTTGGTTGAGATAAACGTCACGGTCTAGGTCTAGGCAAAGTTGGTTGACAGATCAAGTCAAGGACCCTAATTATGCTAAAACACAAACAGGTGAGCTCGATTGTACAAAAAACTACAGGATGGGTGGATAAGAGTGTATGTTGGTGACGTTGGGTAAGGTATGGAAGTGGTACGGCCTTGGGTCGGGCCAAATGGTTGGGGTGCGGCGTTGGGTTGGGCCAAATGGGTAAGGTTGCGGCCTTGGGTCGGGCTGGATGGGTAAGGTTGCGGCCTTGGGTCAGGCCGGATAGGTAGGTTGCAGCCTTGGGTCGGGCCGGATGGTTAGGGTGAGGCCTTGGGTCAGGCCAAATGGGTAAGGTTGCGGCCTTGGGTCGGGCCGGATAGGTTGGTTGAGGCCTTGGGTCGGGCCGGATTAGTTGGTTGAGGCCTTGGGTCAAGCCGGATGGGTACGGTGAGGCCTTGGGTCGGGCCAAATAGGTGAACAAATGGTGTTCAGCAAAGGTGGATATAGGCGATATTGGGTGAAAGGGCGATTAGTAAATAGGGGCAGAAAGTTGGGTGGATAAAGACAAAACTGATATCGGTTACCTATGACCGATACCGGTTAGGTAACCGATGCCGGTTCCTTAGGGCACGATTTGACCGGTATCGGTTCTATGCGAAAAACCTATAAAAAGAAAAATACGGCCGGTCATTGTCACTTTTACAATTTGGAAACCAATTAAGTTGTCTGAGGTGGATTTTGGGTAGCGGTGCATTTGTTGGCTGAGGTGGCACTAGTTGAGTGGAGAAGTGAGTTGATTGGTGGGCCTGAGTGAGTAGCAGACAACATTTGATTGGTAGGGGACCCAGCAAAGCAAATTTGGACCCATGGCACAGGAAGGAGGAGCAGGAGGGGCTGGACCAGCTGGACCACCACCACCCATCCCACCACGACGACGTGTCGTCGTACGGGTAGGTTTGAAACTCTTTAATTGTGTTCATTTTATTGCATTATGTGAAATTTGGGGTTTTGGGTAGGAATCCAAGTTTTTGATAAAAGAAGGAGTAAATGAAAGTTGTTTGGAAAATAGAGAGGGTAGGTAGGGTAGTTAGGCTAAAACGGTAGGGTGGGTAGGTTTGTAGGGCTTTTCAATGGGTAAAAGGGGAGTAATAGGCAAAAAATAGGTTTGGGGGGCCGCGTCGGGTTCGGCTCCGCATTTTTACAGCGACCGATGTCGGTTGCTAAGCGACCGGCATCTGTCGCAAATTTCAGGGGAAAGTTGTTTTGTAGCTGACCAGCGTCGGTCGTATATCGGCCGGCGTCAGTGGGGGTTTGGGTGGGTTGATTTGGGTTTTGTAGGTTTGGGTGGGTTTTGTGGGTTTGGGTGGGTTGATTTGGGTTTTGTGGGTTGGGGTGGGTTTTGTGGGTTTTGTGGGTTGGGGTGGGTTATGGGTTGGGCTTGTGGTGGGTATGGTGTGGGTGGTTTATGGGTTGGGCTTGGGGTGGGTATGGTGTGGGGTTTAGGTTGGGTTGGTTATGGTATGGGTGGGTTGATTTGGGTTTTGTGGGTTTTGTGGGTTTGGGTGGGTTATGGGTTGGGCTTGGGGTGGGTATGGTGTGGGGTGGGTTATGGGTTGGGCTTGGGGTGGGTATGGTGTGGGGTTTGTGTGGGTTTGGGTGGGTTATGGGTTAGGCTTGGGGTGGGTATGGTTTGGGCTTGGGTTGGGTTGGTTATGGTATGGGTTTGGGTTGGGTTTTGGGTTGGGAAGAGGGAGGGGGATAGTGGAGAAGATAGGTGGCTAGAGGGGGGTGTTAGAGAGTTGGGGTGTGGTCGGGGGGATAAAAAGGGGGTATAGAGGGTAAAGTAGATGATGTGATAAAGAGTAGGTCTAAGGTTGTGGGTTGGTTTTGCAGGCACGTCAGTAGTTGACGATGCGGGATAGGATGCCCCCGCTATTGGTGTGGATGCGGCCACACGTATCCACGGCACACTGGGCTATCATGCGCAAGGTGGGACTCGGTGGAGTCCAGCGATACAGAGCTATTGATAGAGATCACAGCCTGATGGTTTCCCTCATCGAGAGATGGGATCCGGTGACCAATGTGTTCCATCTCCCGACTGGGGAGATGACTATCACATTGGAGGATGTGTATCGCATCCTTCGACTGCCGATCGAGGGAGAGGCAGTGTTCTAGGTAGATTCGGAGATGGCGATGGACAACATCCTGCAGGTTTTTGGAGATGTAGCCGTGCTACTTACCTATCACAGCGTGAGTATCGGGTATGGTGACATGTACCGTGCGCACCGACATGAGACATGGCTAGCCATGCTGATGATGATCAGGATCACCTGCTTCACCCTCCCAGATTCAGAGGGAGGGTGCTTTCCACAGGAATTGATGGGGGTGCTACTTGAGATGGTGGAGGAGCACACCTGTTATGCTTGGGCACCAGTATACCTGGTGTAGTTATACAGGGAGCTATGGGGCTATCGCCGGATGAGGCGATTTGGGATTTGCTCTACCTTTTTACTTCACTGTTGGGCATATGAGCACATCATATGCATCAGGCCAGTAGGTTTACCCCAGCAGCCAGGGCCACAGGTGATATACAGATATGGCTTTCAGAGATGGTTGGGGGTCGTGGGCCAGCCACGAGCAGTTCTTGCAGGTCGGGATGTGGCGTATTATAGACATTTGTTAGAGGGCCTGACAGTGGTAGACATTGTATGGGGACCTTACAGAGGTCATCACCCACACAGAGGAGCCCACTTACAGTTACGCTGGATCCAGTACACCTTCTGGATAGCAGGACGGAGGCCGGGAGAGTACGAGAGGATACCCCTAGAGAGGGTACGCAGGCAGATGGGGCTGCGACAGGACGAGCCACCTCCCTTCCCTCAGTACAGGAGGGATGATGTAGAGGCCCCACTGCCTGCACCACAGCCTGTGGATCCAGATTGGGCTGCTGAGAGGCCGGTAGATGATGGTGTAAATGATGCTGGGTGTACGAGGGCATTCATGGTTTGGTGGGCTGGTCAGAGAGTAGCTAGGATAGCACCACCTGCATAGCCAGACTTGGCTACAGTGATAGCAGAGCGAGATCAGCTTCGGCATCAGGTGCAGCTATTACAGGGACAGTTGGCTGCTGCACAGGCACAGATAGGTGTCCTACAGGGGCAGCTAGCCCAGGTGCAGGTACAAGTACAGGCACAGGCACAGGCACCACCACCAGCAGCGGTGCAGCCACAGCCCCAGGCACAGGTACAGATACCACCGCCAGCAGCGGCACAGCCATAGGCACCACCAGCACAGGCATAGGGGGTACTGGCAGTAGGAGTCCGGGGACCAGCCCCAGTACCGACGGTGACACGAGATAGATACATGGAGGCAAGAGCGGAGGCCCGGTACTATCACGATGTCCTTGATAGTACCGGAGCGGAGTATCAGCCATATACAGCACACCGCGCGGAGACCTCGCATAGTCAGAGATCACAGGGAGGCGCAGCCATAGCTGGCGTGTCCGTTATAGGTAGGAGGCGAGAGGCACCACAGGGACCAGTAGGGAGAGGTGTTGAGGGTGGTGGGGAGAGCTGAGGGATCCCCACATAGTTTTTGTATATGGACATGGGCACCGGTCTGCGAACCGGTTGTGTTGATAGAGGCCTGCGTGCCTACATTTATTCATGTATTAATTCATTCATTTATTATATACCGGCCTGCGAGCCGAGTACAGGTTGTACAGTTGATACTGGCCTACGAGCTGAGTATATTTTTGATATGAGGGACCGGCCTGCGAGCTGAGTCGAGGTGATTGATATTTATTGCGGCCTGCGTGCTGGCTTTGTTGTTGTATTATGAGATCACAGAGGCCCCGATGCAGGGCACATTGTAAATTTGAAACTTGTATATATATAGAGAGAGATGATGTTTTGATCCATATGCAGTGTTGAAAATGTTTTTAAGTATTTCGTCAATGGTTTGTGGTATAGAATGTAGGATGAGTTTAGTTGACATGTTGATATATGGATGATGTTGATGTTTTTGTTTTTGCACGTATATATGGATGACATGTTATATGATGAAATGTTACATGTTGTGGGCTGGTTTTGTGACATTGTTATATATATGTATCTGATGAGTTGGATCCAAAATGATGTATAGATTGATAGTTTTATGATATCCTTAGTTGATGGTTTGTTTGTTTTTGTAAAATAGATGATGTTAATGAAATTTTAATGATATGTGTGGTGGATGGAAAAATATGGATAATGGTGATGAGATGCAGGAAAAGAGGCGGGCGCGACAAAAATTAGGTAAAAAATAGAGAAAAGACCATGTTTCAAAAAGGTAGGTGTGTAACCGATATCGGTTAGGGAACCGATGTCGGTAGCTGATAGACCGGTATCGGTCATATAACCGATACTGATTATTTAGGGATGAGCTTTTCTAAAAATAGAAAAGCTAGGGTGTCAACTTAAGTTCTAATTTTGAGAGCCATGCAATAAGTTAAATACGCGAACGCGACACTTTTTGACGACTGGGAAAGGTATTTGCATGAGAGATTTGAGTGATAAGGAGAAAAGAGATAGGGTATTGCATGAGAGATTTAGGTGATAAGAAAAGAGACAGGGGAAGTGAATGTGATCTGAGATTCAGATGATAGAAAGGTGAATTTGAAAAAGAGTGGTGATCATGACAGAACGAGGAGAATCATCCAGTAGGCAGGGACGAGAGGGAAGACAAGTGCCACCGCAAGCTGCTGCAACCCAAGAGGTAAACATTTTGGTTGTGATTTGATTTTTTCATGTTTTGTGAATAAGAGGAGGGAGATTAAGTGGGTAGATATGAGAAAGAAAACATGATAGCAAGGGTTATAGATGAGGTGAGTGTTACGGGGTAGGTAATCAGGGTTTTCAGGTATGTTTGTATGTACAGAAAGGAATAAACGCTCAAATTATTATCGTAGGTGGTGTATTTAGACAGGCTGTGTTGAGGTAATAGTGACCGATATCGGTTAGGGATAACCGGTATCGGTTACTCAACCGGTACCAGTTAGCTGTAAATGATACCGGTTTCTGGAGGAATTTCCAGAATTTGAGAAAAAACCCGGGGGGATTTGAGGAATTGAATGGTTGTTTGTTATTTGGATGTATGCAGGCAGAGGGAGGGTTGAGGATGAATTATGGTGTTCCAGCACTGTTGTCATGAATCCGAGTGGATGTAACGCCAGTTGAATGGACATTGATAAATCATTTGGGGTTAAGTGGAATCCGCTATTATTCATGAATCACACGTAGCCATGCTATGTTATAGGCGTTGATTGAGAGATGGAATCCTGAGAAAAATACCTTCTATCTACCAACAGGGGAGATGACAGTAACATTGGAAGATGTGTTCCGTATCTTGAGGCTCCCTATTACAGGAAAACCAGTATATCAGGCATTACCTAGCGCGGCGCGGGGAGCAATAACAGCAGTATTTGGTCCATACGCACGAGATCTGACACAGCGAGGTTTGACATTCACATATGGGGTAATGTATGCAGCACACCCTGAGGAGACATGGTTATCAGTGATATTAATGATAGCAGTAGGGTATTATGCGTTACCGAGGGCAGAAGGGGGAAGATTTCCAAAGGCATTGATGTGTGTTATTTGGGAGATGATAGAAAGGAACGTGACGTTTGCATGGGCACCTGCATATTTGGCGGAGCTATACAAGGGTTTATGGGCTTGTAGGCGAAATCACAAAACGACACTGGATTGTTCATACTTATTACATTGTTGGGCCTATAAGCACATTGTTTGTGTGCGACCAATAGGCCGACCCATCCAGGCAGGAGAGACCGGAGTACAGAGGTTAGGATTCAGACGATGGGTCTAGATAGAACTAGAGGCAAGATCTCAGGCCGTGACGGGTGACATTGAGTATTACAGGTAGGTATGGGAGAGGGTGATGGTTGCGGATATCTGTTGGAGGCCTTACGGGAACTATATGGTAACAGAGAACATAGCTGAGGAGTTGAGGGGTGTAGAGCGATTGAGGTGGATCACGGGGCATAGGCCAGGTGAATATGAGAGGATTCCTATAGATCGCATGCGGTGACAATTTGGATTTGTGTAGGACATACCACAGGCTTATAGACCATATATGAGGATCGACACAGAGGCACCATTCTCACCTCCCCAGCCAACACCTCCAGAAGGTCCTGAAGAAGTAGCAGCCGATCGCAGGGTAATGGACGCCGGAACGACAGAGGCTTATAGATTATGATGGGTAGCAGAGCTGCAAGGTGTACGTGATCGTCCTGACATAGCGGTGATTACAGCAGAGAGGGATTGTCTGCAGCATTTGGTTCAGCAGCTCCAAATGCAGGTGAATGAGACAAGAGGATTGTTAGTGGTTGCGGAGTCACGGGCGGAGAGACTAGAGGCTGGAGTCCTCCATGCGAGAGGGCGTATTCATATGTTACAGGAGAGGTTGGCAGATCAGTGGGCGGTACCAATAGCCATGGTACCTTTGAGGACAGAGAGGCCTGGCGAGAGGGGTCGACGATCATGATCCTCACCTAGTTTGGGATGAGGCGTAAGGGTCTAAATAATGTTAGCAAGGGTATAAGAATTAATAAGGATGCCGACCTGCGTGTCGATGATAGAGAAGATGTATTTGTTTAACATCTAAATAAAACTGAATATGTATGTTGATTTGAGTTACGATAATAATAAGAATGTTTTCGTTTTGACTTTCGGTGTTTTGAAAAAGGATAAAGAGGAATGTGATTAAATAGAAATAAATGAAAATATTTATATTTACCACACATGATAGGTTATGGTAGGGAATGGTCGAGCTAACCTTGGGAGACCCCATGTCTCCGAAGTGCTGCCTACATAGCCCGTTGCACAAAGCAAGGAGGGGCCTCAGACCGATGTAGTTCTCCCTTAGGACTAGGGAGAGGTGAATTCAGGAAATTTAGGTATGGTTAGGCAATTGGTTGGTTGGTAAAGGTATTGATAGTAATATTGGTAAGGCAAGGTTGATGGTGTTGGTAACGAATTGGTGAGGTTTGTAAAAGGTATAAGGGAAGTGAAAGTTAGCCTACCCAAGTGGTAGGGAATCACGCCCTGATTAAGATCAACACACAATCCTAGATGCAAGGCAAAGAGGAAAGATTGTTCCGTAGGTGAAAAGAGCTAACAAACCACACAACGTAGAATGAACGTGAAGCCCTAGGTAACGGTGCAATAGACGAGAAGTCAATAGGTGAAAGAGTTGTAATGATCACATCCTATCAGGTGTACGTCACGTCCCTTGAGTTGAAACAAATGGTGAGGTGAGGTGAATGGTATAGTTGAGGTATGGAAAACTTATTACAAGTGAGTGTTCGGATGAAAGAGAACCTACCCTAAATAGACAAAGTCCATGACTCAAAAGTTCTTTTGAATGAGGCTTTTATTTTATGAATATAGAACTGATCGATGTGGGAAGTCTACAAGGGATTTTGATTGTTTTATTCTTGAGGTCTTCACGAAGCTGATCAATGCGAAGAAGCTTCTGATAAAGGTTGACTGTGTATAGCTATCCTTCGAGGGAGGCAGTCTATTTATAGGCAGATATGATTTTAATGCATAGCTGTCCTTCGGGGGAGCAGTCTATTTATAATAGCAGCAAATAGTTCAGCACATAGCTTCCTTCGAGGGAGCAGTCTATATTTAATTTAGAGTGACTAGAGTTGTTTTTCTAGTGGCGTGAAGCATCTAGTTTAGTAGGAAGTTTGACTCAAGAAAATCCCAAAGAATACGGCTTATTTTAATATCTTTGAAGTCATGGACTAGACTAAAAAGGGGAAGGCAATCATTGAGGGAGGTGAGAAGTGAGCTTGATTTTATTTTGAGATGTAGAAAACAAAGTGTAATTTATTGCGGTAAATAAGCTCAAGGACATGAGAGTAGGTAGCAGTAGGTAGATAAGAAGTGATTTATAACACTAAATTCAACAGTAGATGGTCGAATATGCAAGGCATTAAGGGGCTCAGGGCTCAGGTTTACCATTAAGCGAAGCTAAACGATAAGTACCTGATCCATAAGTGTGAGTGATTATATAAGGCCCAATCCAATTGGGAGCAAATTTTCCACGTTTTCTCTTTTCTAGTTTGGTTACATGTTGATTCTCTTGAGGACAAGATCACCAACCTTAAAGGTACGCTCATGAAGTCGCTTATCATAAGCACGCTTGATGCGTTTTTGATAGATTTGAAGGTGATCGAGAGTTATAGACGTCGTTCGTCAAGAAGAGTCAAGCGCTCAAATTGGGCTAACCGCTCTTGGCAAAAATCATCGTTGGTGAATATATCCTGAAGGGATATTCTGAGGGAGGGTATTTGTATTTTGAGAGGCAAGACGGCCTCAGTACCATATACCAAAGAAAAAGGTGTAGCGTTAGTAGAGGTACGAATGCTAGTACGATAAGCCCAAAGGGCAAAGGGGATGTGATCGTGCCAATTTCGTCCGGACTCATTGACAACTTTCATGAGGATTTTAGTTAAGGTTTTATTAGAGGATTCGGCTTGTCCATTTGCTTGTGGATAGTACGGTGATGAGAAGCTGGGTTTGATACCAAAGTTGTCACAAGGTCTTGCAACAACTTATTTTTGAAAGATTTGCCATTATCTGTAATCAGCGATGAGGAACACCAAAACGACAGATAATGTGGTGGTTAATGAAACTCTACAATTTTTTCTTTTTTAGTGAAATAAGTGGAATAGCCTCCACCCATTTTGTGTTAATATTCGGGTTGCGTGATAATCCATTCGGTGACATTGCGAATGAGAAGGATGAATCTCACCAATAAGGTCTAAACCCATTTGAGAAGGCCAAAGATCCAAGCAACCATGGAGGCGGGTCGCGTTGGTGGTAGGAGTATGGTGAAGGTGGCGCATGTTTGTTGACACATACCCAAACGCTTAAACATATTCGTAGCAGGTATTTATTGAGAGTAGGGCCAATAATAACCAAGGCGAAGGATTGTTTGGCCACGGCAAGTAAAGGAGCTAAACGGTCCACCACAAATACGTTCATGGGACTTGTTGGATGGTTAGGGTGACTCGCGCTGGTGAGACATCCGAAGGAAGATGCCCTCAAGCAATGTTTATAAAGGAGTCCCCCCAAACTACATAACGCGAAAGCGTTTAAGAAAAGTAGTTTACCAAGTATAGAAGTCAGAAGGAGAACAGAGGTTGTAGGTAGTCATGGAATTTGGTGATACCAAGTATCCTGCCGAGTAGCAGAACAGTATTGTACAAAAACACCGGGGACTGAATAAATGATGGGGAAAAGGAGTGTTGGGGACCCCGAACGAAAATGTCAGAGTAAGTGTTGATGAGGCTGGAATTTGCAAGGCTCTAAGCAAGCCATAGTAATCCGCCAAATTTGTTAGTGGATGAGGGGAAAAATGGTTTGGATAGAATAGTGAGGTAAATAAGGCGAAGGAATCCACGTAGTGTTTGTACTTTTAAAGTTCTCATTTTACATTGGTAGATGCCCATAACTTGATTGACTCCAATTGAGAGTCGCCCAAAAAATATTGTGAAGATTTGATTACCTAGGCAGCGCAACCTGCCCCCCCCCATGGAGACCCAGAAACAAGGGCATAGTATTCCCTGTCATTAAGTGCAAGGGAAATCAAGGCGGAATGGAACGGAAGAAATCTGAGGATTCAGCTGATGAGGAAAGGTGAATTTGAAAAAGAGTGGTGATCAGGACACGAACGAGGAGGGGAATCATCAAGTAGGCAGGGACGGAGAGGGAAGGACCAGTGCCACGCAAAGCTTGCTGCCTTTGGTGCCTTGCAACCCAAGAGGTAAACATTTTGGTTTGTGATTTTTGATTTTTCATGTTTGTGAAATAAGAGGGTGGAGATTAAGTGGGTAGATATGAGAAAGAAAAACATTGAAGCAGGGGGTTTGGGTATAGAGCAGGTGAGGTGTTACGGGGTAGGTAATCAGGGTTGTCAGGTATGTTGCATGTACAGAAAAATAACGCTCAAATATATCGTAGGTGTGGTGTTGTATTAGGTGACAGGCTGTGTTTGACCAGCGACCCAAATAGAGCCCCACCACCAGTATACGGTCGGGATAAACCACGCCCCGCACAGCACACCCACCACGGTTACTCAACCGGGTACAGTTCGCCTGTCAATATACGGTTTCTGGAGGAATTTCCAGAATTTGAGAAAAAAACCCGGGGGGGATTTGAGGAATTGATGGTGGTTGTTATTGGATGTATGCAGGCCTGAGGGAGGGTTGAGTTGAGGAGAATTATGGTGGTTCCAGCACTGTTGTCAGAATCGGTGGTTTGACGGCAGTTGACCCACCCCCCCCCCCACCCCCCCCCACCCCCCATGCCACACCCTTGCAAATCATTACGGGGTTTAAGTGGAATACCCTAGTATGTCATGAAATCACAGTAGCCATGCTATGTATAGTGCGTCCTTGACCCCCCCCCCCTTGAACCCACGACGACATGGACTCCTGAGAAAAAATACCTTCTATCTACAACAGGGGAGAGATGACAGGAACATTGGAAGAGTTTTTTCCGATTTTGAGGCTCCCGATTACAGCAAAAACAGATCAGCATTACCTAGCGCGGCGTCGGGGAGCAGCAATAACGCAGTTATTTGGTACATACGACCGAGATCTGACAATAGCGAGGTTTTGACCTCAATATGGGGTATGTACGCCGCACACCTCGAGGGAGAAATTGGTTACAGGTGATTAATTAATGACCCCCCGCAGCCACGACCCGCCCCACGGGTTATTATGCGTTACGAGGGCAGACCCACGGGGGAAAGATTTCCAAAGGAATTGATGTGTGTGTTGGGAGATGATGAAAAGGAACGTGACGTTTGCATGGGCACCTGCATATTTGCGGAGAGCTATACAAGGGTTTATGGGCTTGTAGGCGAAATCACAAAACCGGACCACTGGATTGTTCAGCCTTATTACATTGTTGGGCGTTAAGCACATAGTTTGTGTGCGACACTAGGCCGAACCATCCAGGAAGGCGAAGGAGGAGACCGGAGTACAGAGGTTAGGATTCAAGACGAGGGGTCTTAGATCGCACTAGAGGAAAGCAGATATCAGGCAGGTTCGTACGGGGTGAACATGGTGACATTGAGTATTTAAGGTAGGTATGGGACGAGGGTGATGGTTGCGGAATCTGTTGGAGCATTACGGGAACATATGGTACAGCGAACATAGCTGAGGAAGGTGAGGGGTTTGTTAGAGCGATTGAGGGGGATCACGGGGACGGATAGGCCAGCGTGAAATGAGAGGATTCAGAGCGATCGCATTGCAGGTTGAACATTTGGATTTGTGTAGGACAGTACACAGGTATAGTACCATATTATATGAGGATCGACACAGAGGCACCATTTCTCACCTTCCCCAGCCAAAACATCACTATAGAATGGTCTGAAGACGTAGAAGCCGATCGCAGGTGGTAATGGGACGCCGAATCGACAGAGGCTTATAGATTATGATGGGTAGCACAGAGCTTTGCAAGGCTGTGTACTGTGATCGTCCTGATGCTTTCTTCATCGGGTATTTTTTGTTGCCCGGCTTCTTTTCTATCCCTCTTCCTTCGTTAGTTTGTTCTTCTCTTGTCTTTTTTGTCTTGTCTTTGTATTATTCCATAGCGGTGGTGATTAGCAGGAGGGGATGGGTTGTCTGCTGCAGCATTTGGTTCGAAGCTTCAAATGCCGGTGAATGAGACAAGAGGATTGTAGTGGTTGCGGAAGTCACGGGCGGAGAAAGGACCCCCCTCCTCTCGACCCCCCCACCCTAATTCCCCCCCTCCAAGAGGGATGGAGTCCTCCATGCGAGAGGGCGTATTCATATGTTACAGGAGAGCGTTGGCAGAGATGGGGGCATATCTTACAATCTATCTTTGTTGTGTTCTGCTGTGGTGGTTCCTTTGTCAGTTTGTTCGGGTACCAACGCCATTGGGACTGGAGGAAGAGAGGCCTGGCGAGAGGGGTCGACGCTCATGATCCTCCCACTAGTTTGGGATGAGGAGTTTAAACGTAAGGGTGCTAAATAAATGTGAGCAAGGGATAAGAATTAATAAGGATGCCGACCTGCGATGTCGATGATTAGAGAAGAGGTATTTGTTTTTTCAATATAAATAAAAACTGATATGTATGTTGATTGAGTTACGATAATAATAAGAATGTTATTCGTTTTGACTTTCGTGGTTTTGAAAAAGGTAAAGAGGATGTGATTCACTAGAAAAAATGAAACATATTCTATTTACCACACATGATCGGTTATGGATGGAAGGTCGAGCTAACCTTGGGAGACCCCATGTCTCCGAAGTGCTGCCTACAAGGGCGTTGACACCCAAAGCAAAGGAGGGGCAAGATCGATGAGTTTCCCTTAGGACTAGGGAGAGGTTGAAATTCAGAAATCTAGGTATGGTTAGGCAATGGTTGGTTGGTCAAGGTTATTGATAGTTATCTTGGTAAGGCTACCGGTTATGGGTGGTTGGTTGTTGGTAACGATTGGTTGAGGGATGTTCAAAAAGGTATAGGGAAGGGGAAGTGGAAAAGTTAGCTCCCTACCCAAAGTGGTAGGGATCCGCCCTGATTAATGATCAACACACATCCTAGACGCAAGGCAGAGGAAAGATTGTTCCGAGGGAAAAGAGCTAAACAAACCACAACAACGTAGGGGAAACTGACCGTGAAGACCTGGTAAAGGTGCATAGACGAGAAGTCAATAGGTGAAAAGGTTGTATGTCAACTTCCTATCAGGTGTACGTCACGTCCTTGAGGTGAAAAAATGGTGAGGTGAGGTGACTGGTTTATAGTTGAGGTATGGAAAAACGTATTACAAAGTGACGTGTTCGGACATGAAAGAGACACCGAAACCCTAAATAGACAAGTCCCAGACTCCAAAGTCTTGAAATAGGCTTTTAGTTTATTGAATTAGATGATCGATGTTGGGGAAAAAGTCTACAAGGGATTTTGATGTTTTATTATGAGGTCTTCACGAAGCTGATCAATGCGAGAAGCTTCTGAGAAAGGCTTGATGTCGTATAAGCTATCCTTCGAGGGAGCAGTCTTATTATTTCTAGTAGCCAGATATGATTTTAAGCATTAGAGGTCCTAGGTGGGGAGGTTATTTTATAATAGCAGCAATAGGTCAGCACCATACTTCCGTCGAGTGGGGAGCGTCTATATTTAATTTAGATGACTAGATGTTTTTTGGCGTGATAGCATCTAGTTTAGGGGAAGTTTGAATCAAGAAAATCCCATAAGAATACGGTATTTAATACTTTGAAGGCCTGGCTAGACTCTAAAAAAGGGAAGGTTACATTGAGGGGAGGTGGAGAATTGAGCTTGATTTTTTTTTATTTTGAGATGTAGAAACAAATGTATGTAGCGGTTAAAATAAGCTCAAGGAGATCCGAGTAGAGTAGTAAGAGTAGGAGGAGAAGTATAGAGTAGAGTAGGAGATAAGAAGTGAGTGAATATAACAATAAAATTCAACAGTAGAATGGTTCGAATATGCAAGGCATTAAGGGGATCAGGGCTAGGTTTAACATTAAGCGGAAGCTAAGACGTAAGGAAATGATCAATAAGTGTGAGTTGATTATATAAGGCCCATCAATTGGGAGCAAAATTTTCCACGTTTTCTCTTTTCTAGTTGGTTACATGTTGATTATCGTGAGGACAAGATCACCAACCTTAAAGGGTACGCTCAGAATGAAGGCGCTGACATAAGCCACGATTGAGGGTTTGATAGATGTGAAGGTGACGCGAGGTATAAGACGTCTTTCGTAAGAAGCCCAATTGGGCTAACCGCTCTGGCAGAAAATATCGTTTGGTGAAATTATCATGAAGGGATTCTGTGAGGGGTGGTATTGGTATTTCGAGAGGAAGACGGCCCGGTAACCATTATACCAAAGAAATAAGGTGTTTTTGTAGCGTTGTTAGTAGAGTACGAATGCTAGTACGATAAGCCCAAAGGGCAAAGGGGATGTGATCGGCATTATCGTTCGGACCTCATTTGACAACTTTCATGTAGGATTTTAGTTAAGGTTTTATTAGAGGATCGGCTTGTCCATTTGCTGTGGATAGTACGGTGATGATGAAGCTGGGTTTTGATACCAAAGTTGTCACAAAGGTCTTGCCACAACTTATTTTTGAAAGATTTGCCATTATCTGTAATCAAGGGCGATGAGGAACACCAAAAGACAGATAATGTGGTGGTTCATGAACTCTCCAATTTTTTCTTTTTTAGTTGAAATAAGTGGAATAGCCCTCCACCCATTTTGTGTAATATTCGGTTGCTGTGCTAATCCATCGGGTGACATTGCGAAGAGGACAGATGAATCTCACATAAGTCTAAACCCCATTGTGAGAAAGGGCCAAGATCTCAAGCAACCTGGAGCGGGTGGCTAGGAGTATGTCTGAAGGTTGGCATGTTGTTGCCACATAACACAACGCATTAACATATTGTAGCAGCTCATTATTGAGGAGTAGGCAATAATAACCAAGGCGAAGGATTTTGTTTGGCACGGCAAGGACGCTCTAAATGTCCACCAACAAATACCGTCATGGACTTGTTGGATGGTATGGGTGACCTCCGCGCTGGTGAGACATCGAAGGAAGATGCCATCAAAGCCATGTTATAAAGGAGTCCCCCAATAACTACATAACGAGAAACGGTTTAAGAAAGTACGTTTACCAGTACTAGAAGGTCAGAAGGGAGAAACAGAGGTTGTAAGGTTCGTCATGGAATTGGTGATACCAAGTATCCTGGAGTTAGGGCAGACACAGTATTTTATCGTACAAACCACCGGGGCTGAATAAGATGGGGCAAAGAGTGTGGGACAAGACGAAATGTCAGAGTCAGTTGATGAGGCTTGGAATTTGCAAGGCTAAGCAAGCCATAGTAGTATCCGCAAATTTGTTAGTGGAGCGGGGAATGGTTTGGCTAGAATAGTGAGTAATAAGGCTTAGAAGTGAATCCACGTATGGTTTGTACTTTGAAGTTCCTCATTTTTTTACATTGGTAGCATGCCCATAACTTGATTGACTACCAATTGAGAGTCGCCCCCAAAACTATTGATAGATTTGATACACCTAGTGCAGCGCAACCTGGAGACCCAGAAACAGGGCCTCGTATCCGCTGTATATTAGTGCCACAGGAAATCAAGGCGGAATGAAACGAGGCATAGGCTCGGCATCGAGCCAGAATAAGAACAATGCCGGCTCCTCACCACTGGTGGCATTGGATCCACTCGAAGAAGAGAGGTCATTGAATACGTACTCCTCCTGGAGTGAAAGAGTGGCAATGAGTGCGTCGGGGAATGTAAAATTGGTAAATGTTCCCCAGTTTAAAGGGGGCTTCCGCAAGTTGGTCTCCGATGGTTTGTCCTTTGATTGATTCTTGTGGACAAACTCAAGGTCGAGGTCAGCGTAGGAGCATGGCCATCGGGGCGATGCGTTTGGTTTAGCTGCGGTTTGGCATACATGTAATGGATGGGGTCCGTGTGGTGATGATGAAAGTTTTGTGATTCAGAAGGTTAGTGTCGGAGTTTGGTAGCCACGAATGATAGTGGATAGGCACAACCTTTCTACATGTGTATACCCTAGTCTCATAGTCCACCAAGTACGACTTATATAATAAACGGCTTGTTCTCTATTTTCAGAGTCACGATGTGCAAGCATGGCCCCTATAGCGTGGTCAGTGGCGGAAAGGTACACAGGTAGAAAGGGCGGTCATCTTGCAGGTGGGATAAGCACAGGTGGCTATAAGAGATAAGTTTTGAGAGCTTCAAAGGATTGGTGGCACTCTTCGCTCCATTGAAAGTCAATGTCCTTTTTAAGAAGGTGATGAAAAGGTTGACATCGATCTGAGAGTTGGTAGATGAAACGTCAGATAGATGGAGCTTACCTTGTAAACTACGCAATTGTTTGAGATTGGTAGGTGGGGGGCATTTCTAGGATAGCTTTGCTTGTGATTTTAGATGGTGTCGACCTTCAATGCCACGCCCTAAAGAGACCATTTTAACGCCAAAAGAATTTTTCCCGAAAAAGGACACAAGAAAAATTTTTTGGTTGAAGAGGACAGAAGATTGTAACAGGTGATTCAAAAAATAAGGTTTTTTTAAAACACGAGATGTTCACTGTGAGTTAGACTTGCCCAAGAAGATAGTCGACGTAATCTTCAAGGTAGTGTGCCTAATGTCATGAAAATGTAGATCATAGGCCCACTGAAGGGCACCAGCATTCTTACGGCCAAATGGCCATTACACGGGTAACAGAAGGTCCCCAAGGAGGTATGAAGGTAGTTTTGGTTGTCAGCAAGGCAACAAAAATTATGGTTGTATCCTAAAAATCCATCATGAGCAGAGAGCATCTCAGGCCTCCTACAGTGAGATCAACAAGTTGCGTCAAAATCTGGTCGGGGAGAAAGTCACCTTAGGGCAAGCGATGGTTTTAAGAATCCTCGGAATCCATGGATATCCGGAACAGTCCCCCATCGCTTTAGTGACAGGTACGCTGTTAGAAAAATCCTGAGGCTGATGTCAATAGGCAGAATGAAGGAAATAGAAAGGAGTTTTGGAGCTCCTCTTTGACCAAAGAGGGCAATGGTGGATGCATTTTTTCTCAATTTCTGTTTATTGGCTTGGAATCGGGCTTCAGGGTAAATGTTATGGACAGCAATGTCAGGATCAATTCCTGGCATGTCAGCGTTAGGACCAAGCGAAAGCTTGGTTGCGAGCACGGAGGAAAGTAGTAAAGGCAACTTGTTCTGATTGCGTAGGGATTTCCGATTTTCACAATGTGAGGATCCTCCTCTGTGTGGATGTTGATTTCTATAGTAGATTCGTTCATCATGGTTTGGGTTTCAGATGGTAAGGCTCATTGAATATAAGAGTCATCTACGCCAAGGTAAGTGAGGATGGAGTCATCATCCTAGCACTCAACAACGTTAATTGAAGGTGAGTCCTCTTCAATCATGTCTGGATATAGAAGGGGAATAGAAGAGGGGTCCTCATTATCGCGTTGATAAGTAAGAGGACCTAGGAAGATAGCATTTATGAAAAAAAAAAAAAAAGTTAGGAGGGATAGATTCGGGATCTATTGACACTGTGGGTGACGAAGGAAAAATGGGTGATGATGGTTCGGTAGGGGTGACGTCATCGTCTTCTAGAAGACAACTGACACGAGGTTCCATCGATGTAAGTGTTCCCGGAAATCCGAGACCACTACGATCATTATGTTTGCGTGTGGTGATGGGGATGAGCGTATGTCGGCCTTGTTCATAAAGGCCAAAACCAAAGCCTTTCCAAGCACAGCGAGTCAAGAAGGTGAGGGCGAAGCGATGATTTGTCAGGTATTGAAATCAGATTGGACAAGGAACCACACCAAGAGGAGGCTCAGGGGCAACGGAAGATGCGTCGACACACCCCATATGGTAGGTTAGTACTGCAGTGCGGTGGGTGGTCCGTAGGAGATTAATATCTCCCACACGACGGGTCATAAGTAAGATGTGCAGTTTACTATCCGTACTCCTTGGGGTATGGAAAGAACTAACGTGATATAGGTGATACTCCCCAGCGAAGGCGTGAAAAAAATCTATAAGGGGTCAACGGTGAGGAGGTTAGTGTGGGAAGGGAAGTGGGTTTGCGATGGTGGTTTCATCAGTTTTGAAGGCATTAGGTGTGGTTGAGGTGGATGTGTTTGAGGCAAATGAGACAGAGGTTGGGGTGGAGTGAATGGGTGTCTTGATGGTACAAGCACATCGTTGGCTGCTATAAAAATATTGAGGTTTTTTTTTAAAGGGGGGGGGGGATGCGGGGGGATCAGCTTTTTACGTAGAATTTCCCCGTACTCAAATTTTTGCATCTCTGTAATGTTGAGGAACGAAGCCCATGGCTAGATTTCCAAGGACGGACCCCGCAATATATTATATTAGAACTCTCCCTCAAGGACATAGAAGATTTCGGGTAAAGTACGTGGTCCTACCTGAATGTTGAGGATCACGGTGCCTAAGGTAGAGGTAATAGTGTCATTAAATGACCGCAACATGATGGGGTTGACACACATGTAGCTAGAAGGGATATTCATTTGTTGGAAGGCTTTTGAAGAGATGATGTTTAGGCTAGCGCCCCCGTCAATCATAACACGACGTACCCGAATGTCCCGGACATAAGCGAAGATGAAAAGGGTAGGGTCAGGGTCTTCTGTACCAAAGTCAACAATTTCATCTTCAGAGAAACTGACTGCAGCAGCTTGTGGTACAGAGACGGAAGTGGTTGGGGCGGTGGGTTGTTTGGTGAGAGAGGCAACGGGCAGGGTTTCATTAGGTAAGACCTCGATCCCCTAAATAATTTCAACGAGAGCTTGTCGATGAGATTCAGAAGTCTGAATGAGATCATATAGTGTCATTTTTACGGGTGATTGGTGAAGCTGTTTGATCATGGCTCGA
The DNA here is from genome assembly GCA_019776745.2 of Taxus chinensis. Taxonomy (NCBI): domain Eukaryota; kingdom Viridiplantae; phylum Streptophyta; class Pinopsida; order Cupressales; family Taxaceae; genus Taxus; species Taxus chinensis. Next base: position 359,523,205 of record CM034156.1, on the reverse strand, counting down.
TGGGTAGCTCCATTAGAGACGGGGTAAGCGGGTCCACGAATAACCACTTTAGGTGGTGGTGCAATCGGGATGCTGGACGGAGAAGGAGTAGACGTAGGTGTGCTTTCTTTCACTTTCTCATTGTTTTTCTACGTTCGAGTAGCAACACTAATCATATTAATCTCGTAAACCTGAGATGAGGAAGATGGTTGGGATAAATCATGGTTTTCAAGAGGTGGGGTTGTAATAATGATAGATCTTGGTGAGGCGGGGACAGATGGTAGAGGAGAGGGAATGGAAGCTAAAGGTCTCTCCCTTCGTAAGTTGTCTTTCTTAACCTTTCTAGCTGGGAGAGGTGACTGACGAAGGATGGTTTTTAAAGCTTTGCATCCCTCGACATCATGTCCTAGTGTGCGGTGATAAGCGCAGATTTTAGACTCATCGTAACCTATAGGGCAAGGTTTAGAAGGGTCATAAGGTCTAAGTGGGGGTAGAGAAATGGTCGCATTCTCCACCAACATAGCAAGGATTTTGGCGTAAGATCCTTTGAGTGGGTCAAAATTGGAGGAGGATGAAGGCATTGGTTGTGCGGGTTTCCATAATGTTTGGGCGTGGTTGGTTCGTACGGGTGGTGGTTTAGCCAAGGGGTGTTGACATGTGGTTTTCACCAAACGTGGTTTCTTTGGCATAGGAGCTACGTTCGGCTGGTTAGATGATGAGGCTACAGATGACATGGTAGCAGGAAACAACCACGGAGAAAGAGGAGTGACAGAAAATAAATCCTTTGATGATGGAGTTTGTTTAGGGTTGATGGGTGGACAGGATACGTGGGGTAATAATGTTGATATACCCTTAGATCTCTGTATAGGTGCAGAAGGCGTAGGTTGTTTTGAAGAAAACGCAGGAGGTATGATATATTGATGCAAGGTGGAAGGATGAGGTCCCAATATGGAAGGTAGGTGTGACGATGATGGTTTTGATTGTGATAGAGGCACGGATTGAGCTTGTCTTCTAGGTGGCGGGGCGGCTTTATTCTGGATAAATCTAGTCGCTTAGGCGGGTGGTGTTAGACTGGGTATGGGTGAGGTCCCAAGTGTAGGGGAAGGTTTGGTTAGGTTAATAGAGGTGGATGGGATACTTGATATAGATGCGGGGGGTGAGAATGAGGACATAGGCATTTTGAGTTTCTGTAAACACTTAGGATATATGGTAGAGGTGTCAAGATCGGTCATCTACATTTGAGTAGAATAAGGGGTACTCAAACGTTCCCATAGGATTCGTCTATCTTCTGGAGAATGACAGTCTTCAGGTTTGAATTGTAAATTTGGTATGGAAGAAAGGTGGGTTGTGATTCCAGTCCACTGTGGGTGTGATACAGGGAGTAGATGAGGCACTGTATCAATAGATGTTACGAGGTCAACCGGTCATTGAAAAGATTTAGGAAATGAAGAACTAATAGGTAAGAGGGCATGTTCGAGAGGATCTGTCATGGTTAAAGAATTTGGTGATGTCGGTGTAAGATATTTCTCGTCTAAGGATGTCAAAAGGAGTGGCGTACCTTCCTTTTATACAGCAAGAGCGGTAGAAGGGGAAGTCTGGGAAATAGATAGATTAGATAACATCCGTTCATAGTCTTGTAGGGATGTGGTATAAGAAGACTCCTCGATGGGAAGAGAAGTCGGGGAAGTTAACTCCTTTATGGGTAAAGGAATGATTTCGCTTTGGCTTGATGGTGGTAAAGGAGGTTCGGGCTCCTGTGTTAGTGAAGAGGCTTGATTCAAAATTTTCTCGATAGAGGCTTTTGGCTGGGTATCGAAGACTACATGGATCTCATGAACACTCTCCTTGGCTAAGATATCTTGGTTTGTGTTACTGTTGGGAGAGTGATTCGGGAATGGTTTGTTGAAGATTTTCAAATTTCGGTTGGCAGGGGCATTAGGATTATCGAGGGTTATATCCCCTGCGTCAACCATTTCCTGCACTATGTTTTTCAACATCTTGCAGTTTTCATGACTATGTCCTTTTACACGGTGAAAGTTACAGAAGTCATTTTCTTTGTACCAGGAAGGTATAGCGCGAGTGGAGTCAAACCCGGAGTGAGGTTTAATAGGAGGCAAGGTGATAGCTCCGGCCTTGAGCAATTTTTCCAAGATGACACCATAGGTTTCTCCCAAGGGAGTATAATTGATGGGCTCTGCTTTATACTTATAGGTGGTTTTTGGTGGGGTATTAGACGGTGTTTGAGATTTAACCATCACCGCATGGACATCTCTTTTGGATTTAGAAGAACTGGATGCGTGAGGAGTGGTGGTATTTGGTTTATTGGTAGAATCAGGAGTTCAGAAATTGGGGTTTTTGTTGCGCAACCGCAATTTCTCTTCTTCTAAGGCTCAAATTTCTAGTTTCCGAGCCATGGTAAAGGCCTCATCAAATGTGTGGAAATTTTGAATTTGAAGAGTAGGAGAAATGTGCTTAGCACATGCCCGTGTGAAAAGTTTGATAAGTTCAGCTTGAGGCAAGGCATATGTAAGTTGGTTGATAAGGCCGCACCATCGTCCGACGAAATCTGCGATAGATTCATCTTCGAATTGTCGAATGGCATAAAGGTCAGTGATGGATACTTTCTTAGCAATGTTAATGGAGAAGTGATCCAAGAAAGATTGGGCTAGTTGGTTAAAAGAGAAGATTGAGTGCTGGGTTAAAGCACTGTACCACTCCATAGGCGGGTCCTGATAAGGACATGGGAAATGTGCGGAGTAACAAGGCATCATCATGGGCAATCAAATAACAAGCATGTCTAAATGATCGCAAGTGTTGTTGAGGATCCTCTTTACTATTAAAATGAGTAAATTTCGGCAATTCCCATTGAGGAGGATATGAGTGAAGGGGGATAGAAGGGTGAATAGGCTCCCGACAAACTTGCTCGTATGTCAAGGCACTACGACTTCCCAAAACAGAAGCCTCTAGATTTTGCATTTTGTCCATCATTTGTTTGATGAACTCTGTGGTTGGATGAGATGATGGTGCGGTTGTGGTAAACGGAGGAAAATTGGGCCAAGGGCCTCCGCTGGACAATGGTGGGGTTAAGTGTTGATAAGGTATGGAGGATGAATATGTTGAGGCGACCGAATAGGGATGTCCCATATAAGATGTTGAGGTTATTGGATATGTGTATGGGAATGAAAAGGTAGGCGGAGCTTGAGAAGGAAAGCTCGTGTGGATAGGTGGCAGAGAGCAAGTCATGAATGGATTGGTCTGCAAGAGAGATGAGGTAGGGGCAGTCGGTGGTAATGATATGTGGGGTCCAAGATTAGCCAAAGGAAATCCAATCTGAGTCATATGAATCTCTGAAGTTGTCGGATTGGGAGATGGGGCTAAAGGTGCAGGAAGCAAGGCGGTGTTATCAAGAGGAGTGGGCGCTAAATGAGCAGCTATACTAATAGGCATGCCAACAAGGAGCTGACCATCAGGTGTACGGTCAGGGGCATGAGACAAATAGTATTGTACAGCACTAGGATTAGCATCTAGAAACTTGGCAAAGTCCTTATCTCCCACAAGAATTTTAGGAACCTCGCTGGTATCCATAGGATTCCCCACAGAATGTGAAGGGGGTGATTCAGGTAAAGAAACAGAGCAAGCATGTGAAACCATAGCGGCGGCTTGCTTTCGAGTGATAACAACCATGGACAGGTGTTCACCAGTAGGGTTTTAATCTGTCAGGAACAGAAACAAACTCAGACTGGTGAAATTGGTAGGTTGCTGGTTTGTCAGGAATTGGGAAAGACAGTAACCGATATCGATCTAGTAACCGATGTCGGTTATACTATAGCCGACGACGGTTAGGTGACCGATGTCAGTCTAAGAAGTCTAGGCCAACAAGATATAAAAGGCTGCTAATTTGATTTTTAACAACGTTTAGTATACTTTTCCAATTATTGATCATAGAAGATAGAGTATGAGAAAGAAAACAGAACTAAAAACAAGCAAGATGTACACGCAAATCTAGAGATTAACCCTAGGGTTAATTTTAATTATTGTGGGCTTATGCCTTTAGAAGCAGAACGATGTTAATCCTAAATAAAAGACTTAGGGGAAATGTCAAGTTGTTTTGGCTTATAAGGTTACCTCAATCGGGCGGAGGAATACCGCGGAAAAAGGGGGGATGTTTGAGCTGTTGTGTTAATTGTGAAGTGATTTGATATGTGTTGTGTAGTGAATGTAAGATTAATTTCTTGTCAATACCATGGATATCACCCCCATGTGTACAACCTGTTACTTAATCTATGTTTACTAGAATTGAAAACAGCAAGCAAGGATGCCAATGCATGTGTTTTAAACCCAAATCGAAAATGATATTCGATGAAGCAAAAGAGATGACTTTCACTAATGCAAGATGCAAAAAACAAAGCAAGTTCTTTTACCAAAACAATAAAATACCTTGTGAATATCTTTAGAAGAAGAAAACAACAAGTATGCTCCCTATATGAAAGCAAGCAAGAAATAAGGAAACCCGAAATGGGTCCCACCGGGCGTGCCAAAATGTTTCGATCAGAATGTTTCGACTTCTGGGAATAGAGTTGCTTCTATCCTTTCATTCCTTTTAGAAACAGATAAGGGTTAGGGCTAGGAGGAATACCTGTGGAATGTCGAGATAGTGTGTGCGTACCGTAGAGGAAGATCAGGCTAACTGCGAAGAACTCCTTTTTGTCTTGGAAGGACTACCTGTAAATAAGAACACAAGACCACAAGATTTGATTAGACAATAAATGAGGAAACTGCCTTGGGCCCAGGAAATATAAAACTTCCTTTCGAAGGTGGTCAGTTTCCCTGCTAATATGAATTAACACAAAAGACTGTAAAATATCAATCAAATTACTTCGTTTGGAACAGATAAGGGAAAGGCTGATTTCTGGTTTGTAGTCTGGGTAACCGATACCGGTTACTGGTAACCGATGTCGGTAGGGTTTTGGATCTTTCGGTTGGTTTTTTTGTGGGGTGTTTGTGTTATTTATAAGGCTGTATATGGGTGATATTAGGAAATAAGGTGATGAGAGGTAGATGAATGATAGTTAGATGTGATATGCACGCTGGGTAGTGGATTCAGGGATAGATTTATGAGAACTGTGATTCAAAAGGCATAAGGAATGTTATAACAGAGGACATGCAAGATGTGACTTACTGGTTTTGACGAAGATGCAAGCTGATCTCCTTTGCTGTAAACACTTCTGGTATCTCCACTCGTCTCTGCTCAGTCAAGTGAAGATCTGGACTCTGTTCCTCGCTCCCAATGATCTCTGTTGATTCAAAAATCCTTTTTCCTTTGATCCAAAAAGAATTTTTGATCCCTTGTTTTTGGTTTGGGGAGGCCATTTACAGGGAACCGATGGCAGTTACGTAACCGACGGTGGTCGAGTAGGAACCGACATCGGTAAGGAAAAAGTAAGGCTATTTTTAGTAAAATAGCCCACCTTCCTTGCTTTCCTCCCAAGAGATTAGTTGCGGGCTTGGTCAAGTGACTAGAAGGTTGGTTTTGGGTGCGAGAAAGGGGTCATTAGTCATGGGTGTAGGTATAGACCAAGTTTTAGGTCTTAATTAGGTTAGTTTAGGGTTAGGGCTAGGTCATGATGAGGTGGCAAAATGAGGTGGTAGGTGACGTGATGGGGATTTATCAATTACAAGGTAATTAATAAATAATTGTGTAAGGTTTAGGTAATGAGGTTAGGTTGCGAAATGGGATGCGGGTCACAAGGGGTCGTAAGACACGAATTTGGTGTCTACACATCTTTAAAGAAAGATATTTATTCTAATTCTTGTTTAAAGAACAAAGCACCGTCACACATGTGATCAATGTTGGTTCCTTCCTAACTGATGCTAGTTACCTTCTGACTGATGTCAGTTGCTTTCAAAACCAGCAATATGTAAAAGAAAGTTTCTTGTGAAGTAATTAAGCTCCGCATTTAACATCCTCCACCTCTATTGGGTTTGATTGTTTTTCCTCTGAAACATTTTTATTTGTTGCTCTATAGGTCGATATGAAGAGGAGGGTGGACACACCATGTAGGTTGAGATTTGAGCTCGTATGCACGGGGGTCACTAATTTTTGATTTCTCATTGTTTTGTGATTGTGGTTACAGGTTCTTGGCTCGGTGTTTGTTTTTAGGGGAATTGGTTTCCTATCCACTCACTGCTTCAATGTTTCTATATTTTTCATTATTTTTGTTGATTGTAGGATCATTTGGTGTTTGTTTACAGGTGGCTTGGTAGGAGCTCGACTCCTCTATATAAAAACGCATTAATGTCTACATGTCAAACTTTCTTGATTTGTTATGTCACAACTTAATGCACAGTTTATCCCAATGATAGCAAGGTCATTGTTTAACATGCCAATTTAAGAGCAATGTATGGCTCAAATGATCCAATGTACTACCAACACGGTCAAAAATCATGAATATCTTGTTTAGGATCTCAAAAGAGTGCACAACTTGGTAGGATCACTTCAAACTGTTAATACAACTTGGTGGAATGCTAATGTAAATTGGTGGTGGAGGATCTCATTCTACCAAAGTAGCTAGCTAGCTTGGTTTGGAAACTCTGCAATGAGGAGCTTGGTCCTTTAAACACAAGGTCTTCCAAATTTGACAATTTTTTAGTATTAGCTATAGCTAATACTGTCACCAAAATTAGTGACAAAACCCTTAATGGGAAAAATTTGATTTTTTTTTAAATATTGTGAATCTGATTTACTTCCAGGAAGTAAATTTCCTTGGTGCAAGGGGCACTAAGGCAAAACAAAATTATTTTATTTTTCCTACAGTATGATCGGAGGTGGTGGGAATGTAGGGAATTCTGAGAAGCTGCTGGAGGCAGAACTAGCTCTCTTGTGATACAAATTTCTTCTCCAAGAATTTTCTCCCTCTATAACCTCTCTAACCTTCTCTACTCACATGTCCAGATCAACCAGCTCTAGTACTAAATGAAAGTATCAAACAGGGACAAAAGCCTAATACTTTTATTAATAATTAAAACAAATAAAAAATTACAATGAATGTGATGCAATTCTTATAGGAATTGAACAACCATTTGTAGACAAATGAGATGATGAAATGGTGAAACAATATACAATCCCATGCACATATAATTGAAAATATATGGTTTTAAACAATATAACCATATAACAAATACAATAGAGATAAAATACTTGTACGGGAATACTATTCCCAATAAAAAAAAATAAATGGTTAATGAAACCTTACCACTAAGTAATATATAACTAAGGTAAATGCATAATTAACCTAGGTAAACTAAGTTGTACCTACCAAAAAGTGAGCTATTTAGTTGATGAACAATGTTACAAAGCTATAAAGAGATACTGGTAAAGGTTTATGATCCTTTTGTGCCTCTTTGAGTCCATATTAATCCATAATGTTTGAATAGGCCTTGAAGGTCCTATAACTACATGTGCATATGAAGAGGTTCAAAATATTGTCATCTCTGAGTGTGGTAGAAAAATCTGGGAAATATTATTTAAATGGTGACACAACCAAGTTGGTGGTCTTGAAAAATTTTATACAGTGTTATTCTAGGGGGCATCTTTCATAAAAATGAAGAAAGAGGACTTTCATCATCAATTCTTGTAAGTATGGTCCTATTGTTTATATCATGAGTTTCCTAGACTTATACATATTTAAAAATTATTATGCCTAAGAAGACTGTGATATAATCCTTCTAATGATTGAAGTTATTTCATCACAATTATATTAGTACATCAAGATAAGAAATGAGCATTTAGGTGTGTCAGGGTCTCTAGAAATCTTGTAATGACTCAAAGGTCTCAAGATTAGTGTTTAATGCATGACAATGTATGTATGATTTCCTCTATTACTTTATGGTTAAATATAAATTGATAGATTTCTCTCAGAGGGAGTCAATACCTATAGTGATTAGGTTAAAGGTATATATTGCATACTAAAGTTGAGAAGATAGCTTTACAAATGAATGAAAGTATGATTCAGGAAGAGATAAGTGTGATAGTAGTTGTAAGGTAGAGATCCAATTCTTATCCATGACTATGTAGTATATGAAATCATATGAATATTTTGAGCTCTTAGGATGAATACATTATGGCTATAGGGTACAATATATTGTCATGTATTGATATGATGACCTACATGTACAACAAGATCTGATGGAACAAAAATATAGGATATTATTCCTTCATAAATTATATGAGGTGTCTAGAAATTTTATTTGACAGGGTTGAGTGATTTATTGTAGTGACATTGAAAGGTAAACTTTTCAAATCTCTATCAATAGTACTTTTATGAAAAAAAGGCAAAAGACACTAAGAAATAACTTCAAAACAGGGGTACTAGTTTTGACCTATCTATAAAGCACTTGATCAAGGTATGAGCTCTTAATTTCATGTTATTACTTATATTTTGGTGGAATGATGATATGGGGAGCCATTATATGGTGTTTCATGAGTTAATTATGCTCATACAGCTGTGAATTTTTTTTCAAAAATAGATCGAAAGTATGTTTTAGGTATCATGGTCCTAAAATTTGTAAAGATAGTATTGGAGGAAGAGTTTGTTAACTTAGTATGAAACATGCCTAGAAGAAGGTATATGAAAAGTATGGAGACAAATTATGGTGTATATATTCTTATGGGGAAATATTTTCATGTTTATTACAGGTCCACGGATCTCTATTACCGCTAATGAAGAATAAAAACAAGTATAGTCCAAGGAGGAGTCATGTGATCACGTAAGTTGAGTTTTTGTGTTTTTTCATTGTTTCTTGTCATTTTCATGTTGATTAATCATTTTATCCTTTTTCATATATTTCAAAGGGGGAGAGAAGAATCGGAAACATGAAAAAGAGGTCTTGTAGGATTTTGGTCTTGTTGGTTATCATCAATGTTTCTGAAGGTGGTTATCATTAATGACAAAGGGGGAGATTTTTTTCCATTATGTCTTGGTGTTGTCATTAATGGAAAATTATTTTGAAGTGTCATATGAGTCCCCATGATTTGTTATCCATGTTTAAACATGAAGTTTAATTGGTAGTGTCTAATCATGATGTCTTGTTAGTGTCTTTTGATGGTGTCTACGAATGTTTTTGAGTATGATACAAGCATGTATGGTCATACAATGAGTTATAAAAGTTTTCATGAGGTCAAAAAAGGTTGGTATTATGTTTTAAAGTTTTCCAAGTGTATAAAAGTGATCAATAAGGTTTGTATAGGTGATGTCATGGGTTGAAGTGTTCATTTTAGGACTAATCCTAGTCTTAGCACAAGAAGAAAGAATTGGAGGCATGATGTATGGAGCAAGGAAGCCTTGTAAAAACTTATTAGATGTTTTTTCATGTTGTATGGTTACATCATGTATATGATGATTTTTAGGTCATTTTTTAGTTTTCTCATGCATGGTTGAGGTCTTTTTGAAGTAAGTTCTTGAAGACAAGCCAAGTAAGGACATGTAAGTCATGGTGGCTTGAGAGTTGTAGATGTATTTAATAAAATAGGTGAGTTGGGACTATTATAGGATGTTTTCATGATGCTTCATGTCACGTTTTAGGTTAGTTTGATGAATTTTTGTAAGATATGATTTTTTTGGTGAAATTGAGTTATATAGAAGCAAAAACTAGCTCAATATGTGAACTTATGATGCTCACTTTATCTCACACACTTTACATGGGATATTTTGGATTTTGGGGATAATTTTACATTGGGATAATAATTTTTTTAAAAATAATGAGTTTATTTAATCGTCAAAATTTTATGAACGAATGTTAACAAGCTAAGGAGGTCTAAAATCCTAGCAACAGAGAGACTGGAGAAAATGCATGGTATGGTATTAAAATAATGTTGGAAAGAAGAATTGATAATTTGGTATTGTAGAGAATTTTTTTGTGCTCATTTTGGAATAGGTTTCGTGATCTAGATATTTCAGAAAGGTATAGAAAGTCCCTCATTTTGTGTAAATTTGCAATTTCAAGGCTAATTTGAAGGTTTTAGGATGAAAATTAAAATTTTCTAGAATACTTGGGAGATTCACTAATGATCCATGAAAAAAATTACTTTTCTTTAGTGGAGAAAATGCAAGATATAGGTCCTCAAAGTTAGCCTACCGATTTTGGCCTTAAAGGCTAAAATGTTAGTCTTGAGGTTTGAGCTGAGTTTGATTTTTTACATGTTGGAGCAGTACTCTTTAGACTTGGATATCTGATTAATGCCTTGTATGATTTTTTTTAATCATTATAATGATATATAATTGTGGTTTTCAGTTGAATACCTAATGTCATAGATAGCCCCATTTGGCTTGCTTAGGACGGTGACTGAAACATGTGTACTAGATTGAATTTATCCACATGAAATATTCTTATTAGTGTTTTAAGATGTTTATCAAGTCTCATTTTATGTTTTCCATGCTTTGGTTGAGATTGGAAGTTTATTTTTAGGTTTTTGGAGCTTGATTCTCGAAGCCTAGATCTTGTGTCCTGTTTGACATTTTGGAGCAGTATCAAAGATTGGCTTGGTTGGAGGTCTTGCACTATGATTTTAAGATTGAAGTAAGTTTTTCTAGAAATTATATTTAGATAGATTTTCATTGATATAATACTTGAGCCTTAATGATGATTCTTTCTATGTTAACTCATTCATTTTTTGGGACTGAATTTTGGGTGCTTGAAGACCTATTTGGAGTAACTTGAAAATTTGTGTGTTCCAAGTTGAAAAATGTGCTTGAAGAGATTCTTGTGAATGCTTGAGATGCTAGAATTATGTCCCTAACTTGTGTGGAGCTGATTGAGTCATGAAAAAAATTATTTGTTCCCTTGAATATCATCACCCATTTGTTGGTGCTTGTTTTAAACTTGTTGATATGTTTTGGTGTTTGTTCTTGATGGTGTAACCCTTTCTGACCTAATTTGATCCTTTAAATTTATTTATATAATTTCCTTGATTTATTTTTGTGTTGGTATGACTGACCTACTTGGTCATGTCTGACCCATGAGTGTTTATGAGTTAATTCATGTATATAAAGCATGTTATATTTGTTTATTATCACTATTTGAGCCTATGGGGAGATGAGAAAGCTATGGGAGAAATAAGAAGAGTGGAGAGGGGTAAAGGAAATATCCTAGAATATTTATGAAGACCTAATAAATATTAAACACTAGGTATGTGTTGTCACATGGATCATACACCCATTGAATCATTAAATGATCTCATGCAACATGGGAACATCCCCAAGGTTTGAGACCTTTTTGCCTTGGGATGAATCTTTGGAGAAAGTTGAATTCCTTTTAAACTTGGTTCATTTGATTTAGGATCAAAATGAAAGGATACAACACTTAAAATAAAACTAATCTACTATATTCTTGGGAATAGGGATAGATGGATTATCATATACCATATAAAATGGTGATGCACTAAGAATCAATGGAACAAAATTATGTACTTCATTTGCATAATTAATATTGTGGAACAATACATGGAATGTAAATCTCCTAAAAATATTCTGAATCACTTAATCAATGTAACATAAAACTTTAAACAATAGAAGGGATTTAAGATTCTCCACAATTGAGATACAAAGATTTATATCACAACCTCACTAATAATTGAAAGAAGATAACTAATATAAAGGTAATATAATTCACCACATACAAGGAATCAAACATTCACAAGTATTGAATAAATTATAAAGTTGCACAATATTCTAGATATTTGACAGTAAAATAGTGTCCTGAATATAAAAAGGCATAAAGTTTATTCTTGGACTCTTCGAAATTTAGAGCCTCTTTACAATAAGATCTAAAATTATTTTTGGACATAATGCATTATCATATTTATATACTAAGGATATTGAGTGATTATAGCTCCATATTCAAACTACTTCCTACTAAAAATAGAATGCATTAATACTTAGGGAACAACCTCCCATGAAAATAGCAAAAATAGTTACACATGTTTGACCAAGTCAACCCTGAAACTTTCACTTTTTCATATATTTATTACATATAAATTATGAAATCAATTTTATATGGCGTAGAAGATGTCAAGACCATTTCGAAAAGTCCAATTTCATGAACATCAGAGCTTCAGAGAGAAATTTCTAGCCATTTGAAGTTCAGGGTGTCATACTACAATAAATTTCAGACTTTCAGACTTTTTGAAATTTTGGATTTCGGAATTTCAAAATTTCAAACTTTGTGGAATTTTGGACTTTTTGAATTTCAGATTTCAGACATTTGGAATTTTGGAATTTGGACTTCTGGAATTTCAGATTTTAGACTTTTGGAATTTTCAATTTTAGACTTTTTAGAATTTTCAATTTTGGACTTTTGGAATTTCAGATTTCATACTTTTGGAATTTCAGACTTTTTAGAAGTTTGGACTTCATACTTTTGGTAAATGTTTTTGGGTAAAAAATACTTATAGCTCTGAATTTCTGAAGTTCTAAAATCTGATTGGATCAGACTTCAAAAATTTGAATTCAACACCCATTTTGAATATAAAACATGAGTTGACTTCTGAAATCTAAAATTTGAAGTCTGAAATTTGATCCAAAAATGACCCTAAGGAAATTCTGAGAAAAAATTCTCGAAAATTTGAGGAATGGGAAGGGTAAACAATTTTCAAGAAAAATTGTAAGTCCTTTTTAGCAAGGGTAACTTGTACAGTTAACAGTGTGCAAGAGTAATTGATCTAGTTATCCTATGAAGAAGAAGAATTGAGCGAGTTACGAGAGGGTTTGAAGATATAGGGGCTGAATTTGAGATCACTATAAGTTGTGGGAGAAATATGTTTTTAGTGGTCATCCATTTTCAGGTGGTTGACTTGGTTCTTGATCACCTTATGGGGTTTAGCCTCCTTATAGGGTTGGTTCCCTACTAAACTAGGGGTTTCTGCTCCTTATAAGATTGGTGCCTCTCTAAATAAATATTGCATGATATGTAATATTTATGTAAGTCCTTTGTTTTTTGTAATATAAGTAGAGGTTTTTAGTGGGTTTTCTTCCCCTTGATGATTTCTCACTTGCATCTTGTGTCCATGTGTCTTATTATTTATTTCATGCACTAGTGAATGTTTAATACACACCTAATAAGCTCACATGGTTATAGATGTTAAATGCTTGAATTGAATGATGAATGTAAGAAATGGTAACTGAAGTAAAAATTATTGTATGACTTATTCACGCCCTATCAGCCATTTTTATTCTAAAATTTTGTAGGTATAGGGAGACTCATCCAATGACATGGGTGCCTCGACAATTTTATAGGTAGTATATTGATGCCCTTCCTACAGTTGTGATTGTATTTATGGGTACTAGAGAAGTGCAAACTAGTCACATAAAAATATTGTAGTGGATAGTAGTAGTACCTAGAGTACTGATTAGGACACATGGACTCATACCCAAAGAGAACCACTAGAGGAGAAGTAAGGCCATCCATGATGGAGTTAGAAGGAGGAGGTAAATAATGGCTCCATATCAGAGGAGGGGTTAGACCATGATTGGCAAGGTAGTAGAGAGGAGGAAGTAGCCAGGGATGAGGTTCTTCAAACTTAAAATTTTTAGAAATACTTATTTTGATAACTCCATTTAAGTTACAAGTTTTTTAATTTGGAACTTTTGAGTTTCCCTGATGTGCAAGGATAAATGGAAACTTTGAGAATGAATTGTTTACAATAATTGCTATTTATAGACAGTGAGTCTTAGGAAGGCTTACTATTTTTATAATTGGTTCTTCCCAATGTCATAATGGAATGAAATTGGGCCCAAAAAATTTTTTATTTCATGAGGATGTTATGCTCTAATTTTTTAGAGGATATCAGTTTTCAGAAGTCTGTAGATCTAAAAAATTCAGGAAACTTTGTATGTCCATTAAAAATAATATAGACCACCAATGGATACAAGTTTGGATTCATTTAAAAGTAAATTTTGAGTTTTTAAAATCTCATGGGGATCATATAAGGGGTTTAAGAGATATGAGTAACTTTTCATTTTTATCATATAATGCCTTTGGCATATTTTTAAGAGCATAAAAGCAAGGAGAATGAGTATTTGGAGGAACAACGAAGATTTAAAACATAAAAATTGGCTAAGTATTTTAATATGAATATTTTTTATTCTCAATTGCACACCTTAACTTAATTTTTGTAGCACCCTTTTTATAATTACTCCAAATTAGGAGATTTTTTTCTTTTAAAACAACCCCCTTAATCCCATTCAATTCCTTCAATGATTTATATCTAGCAATAATTATATTCCAACATAAAATAAAGTTTACAATCCATATGATAAAAATATAACCATGTGCAGATGTAAAGGTCAATAAGATCTACCCGATCCCCTTTAACATTACTCTAACCGAGTGTGTATAATCTATATACAATTGGTTAACCTTTTTAAAAAGGTCAGAGAACTAAGTGTAGTTCCTAAGTATCTACCTAAAAATCATTCAAAACTGAGTTTCGTCTGGCATCTTACACAATAAGTGTAGGAAACTTATTGAACTGACAGCGTAACAAGCTAGTTATACATTACTTAGTCCAATATTATTCAAGCAATAAATTGCATGCTTAGTTTGGTGACTGCACATAAGTCTATATGAAAAACTTTTCCAATCACCACGATAGTCCATCTTTACACATAGTTATTTGGATCACATTTCATTATATTAAAGATTTAAATTATTTTATTTCTAAGGCATAATGATCCTAGGAATCACCTCTCAATTTTCAAGAGTACGCTATCAGTCCCATCTTAGGACACCTATGTAGGAAATATAATGACTACTTCATGAAATTTATCATTAAAATAGTCATTAGCCTTCCCGTACAGCCATCCTATGGTAGATATGTATATGGTTTATTCTGAATGGATAAGGCTAGACTTAGAGCCCACACTTTCTTTACACATTATTATCTTAATATATGGTAGATTTCATCGTTTTAATGTTAATTCAAACTATCTGTTTATGAAAAATATCTATGGTAACTTAACTCGTTACTAACTTACGAAGTATCTCATCCCTGTAGTGTCGCAACATAATTTTAATGTTGCTAGGAATAGGTTATTTTAATCCATGTCCTCTTTTGTAACGATCCAATATCATCCTGATTTGTATAGTCTTATTCCCTCTATTTTGATATCTAAGGTGTATATATCCCTTTTAAGTAAATGAAGATATAAACAATTAAATGTTAGGACAATCTTAAGGTTGTCGACTAATGTAAATGTATTAATCATGTTATACATATATACTATCCTAATTCATAGTTAGGGAAATAGTACATACCTTATTAAGACATCAATATGTCATAAATAGTGTGTTTTTGATGTTGTGACAAGGTATGACTATGATTATAACAATGTGACTAAAAAATAATTGTACTATTGCATGTTGATTAATTAATTAATTATTCACATTGCGACTAAAGTTTTAGATGAAAAATCATTATCTCATATCTTCATTATTGCTGTCCATAATAATTTTGTTATAATTTTTCTCATTTATTTAAAGATGATAATGATATTGTTATGCACAGAGATGTAATCAATTCCATTCAGATTAATTAATGATGATGATGTGTCATTAACATACAATCATATTATTACAATAAGTGTAGTTTTGTACTTCTCACATCAATTTTTATCAATTTCAATATTATATACCCACTATTAAAAACATTGTAAAAGTATTATTACAATTCACACAAATATTACAAATAATAAATGTATGTATTAAACTCAATAAGGAAGAATCCTTATTTATATCATATATTACAATAGTTTCCATATAGTTATAGATAGGAAAAATGCCTTATAAAAATATGTGAAATAAGTGTTTTGCAATATTACAGTAAATACAATGATGTGATATTTGGATTTTCAAAAAAATATTACGTGATAAAATCGCATGTATAATATCCAACAATCATGTCACTTATCTACTCCATCTTGCATATGAAGGAAGAGAGAGAAACTATACATGGTCAATTAATCTGAACTGAGCATGAATTAACGACTCACATTCATATTGTTGTATTACGATCTAAATGAGTATAATGATGGTTAAATTATGATGGTAACCTATAGATTCTCACGACATATAGATCAAGACTATTTCATCCACTATATAATGCAATCAAGTGAAGATTTGGATTGACTATAATGTCAACTACATGAATCATTCTAAGATAAATATTCATGAAGTACTTAATCACTTGTTAATAACATATCCTAAAATCAGAGTTTGATTTTCACACCAATATCGAAATTATCAAACTACTCCTTTTAAGACATAATAACACATATTGTATTATAATGAAATTCATTAAACATGTATGGTTCCATATACTTGTCCCATTATTCAATAATAGTCAAAGGAAGAAAAATAGAAATTCATAACTTATCAAGCAAATAATTACATATTCCAAGTTTAATTCACTAGTTAGCTGGTAATTTGATTCCATGAAACAATCTACATTCCTTATACCCTAACTTTTCTATCATCTAATTAGTGTAAAAGATAAGTTAAATTTCATAGTTCAACTTCAACTAAGCACTTAATGTTTCAAAGTCTTATCTGGTAAACAGATATAAAAAATAAAACATAATTAATTTCTTTATGAATCTAATCTATCTTGGAGACAGATACTCAAACTCATTGAGCTTGTCAAGCCCATCTCAAATAAAACACTCAAACAGAAGGATCAAGTGGAACCTTCTAATCATACAAGCATTCAATGAAACCATTATCTTAAAACTTCAAATACACGGAATATAGTCCAATGGAGGAGTCAACTTCTTTCACTCTCTTATGACTTCAATAAGATGCATCGTATCGAAGATAGTTACATCTAAGTATAATAGCTACCCACAAGAAGAAGTAATTTATTAATTTCTTCTCAACATAAAATCGACAAGGTTCTCATATCAAGGGTTGAAGTCCATGACCAAGCTACCATTCAAAATACAATGGAGCCCATTAGTTGTATATCAACAGTGAAGGATATTTACTAAAAAGTCATCTAATTCCTCTTAAATCACAAGATTCCAATCAAAACCCATTAATCAAATGTTTCACGAAATTTCAAAATCTATTTATCCAATGACTCATAGAGAGTTTATTTTAAAAATATGAGAACAATAATTACAGTTACTTTATTTTAATCTTATAAGAAAACTCAAATATTACAATGGCCCCTATTTAACTGTAGCAACCCAAAACAACCTTACACTAGTATTCTAAAACACCCGTTTCTAGAAATTTAATCCAAATGCCATCACGGCCTGCAACTGAATCTAAAAAAATTCTTAATGCAAGAACCCTAAGTGTGCTATCAAGAATGATGTATTAAAATTAAAACTAGAAAGAGATACCTAGAACAAACCTAATTATAGATATCCCATTTCAAATGCCATCATAATTTGCAAAAAACACCAAATGCTGGGAAAAAATGGAATAACACTCATTATACAACCTAGCTTTGGTGATGAATACCCATTTAAGGAAAGATGTTATCTACTCCACATTCACAAATACCTATAAATCATCGATTCTTACAAATAGAGAAACCCCAATATTTCTATTTAGCTCAAAATCTAACAACCAGATAAAGAGTTAATAAAATCCATGCCTAAAGACTCCCAACGTTGTTACAAATCTTCCAATTTCTTCACCTAGAAATCAAAAAATTTGAACAACCAAATCAACCCATTAATCTCCATATTTTCGAATAGTAAGAGCCTAAATTTTCTCATCTTTATAAATTAATTAATTTCCATTGAAGCTCAGAATAACCACATCTATTTTTAGTAGAAAAACTCCTAAATAATCTCATCTACAAATAGCTTCTCAAACCTCCATGCACAACCCAAAAGAAGAGCTAAAACAACCAAAGAAGAGAATAAAAATGGTTTGTTTATTTCATGTGGTATATTTTCAAGGAAGCTTCATATTTTCCAAAAAAAGTAGTCATAATTTAATTCCATTCAATACCTTGCATGTTCCACATAGTGGCTTAGTAAAAATCGCCACCGCCCTTTTCCCTCCATCTGAACTAGTCAAAGATTATTTAAAAATAAATAATAATAATAATTGTTCACATGGTGTTTAAACGAATGGTCCAATATAATAACCAAACAATAAAATTCATATGGATATGGTTGAAGACCTTCCCACAAAACAACAAAAAAATTACCTTAGCCTTTTTGTTCTATGGTCGAATACCATCAACAAGTCAATATAATTGTTTGGGGTTTCAAACCATACCAAACAAAACATTCTCTTTTCCTTGCTTACCACAAAACATTATTATTTCATTTTGGTCTTAGACCCACATTTAACAAACACATCTATAAAAATTGCTTAATTGTAACCACTTATACTCAAACATTAGACTCAACTAAAAATCTTCCATTGTCTATGACCAATAAGTATAAAATAATGCAACTTCACCATTACTATGCCAAGCATCAAGGAAACGATTAGAGTCAACTTTACAATTGTAATTAAGGTCAATGATTAACCAAACCAATAATCATAGTAAACATACATTCAACTTACCCTTCTTTCCATTGACAATCAACCCAGCATTACAGTTTAATACCATTATTTCCGCATCAAGATTAAGCTAGCTTAGCAACAGTAATACTTTCACATTTATAAAACATTACCAAGTATGTTATTGAAGTAACATTTAATGTGATTATCAATAACATTACCAGTACAACAATGAAGACCATTTAATGCTTTTGCGGTCTATGACTGGTATAACAAATGTAAGAAGGTTATTCATATTATCTAACATTTATTACTTCCAAACATAAATTAACGCAAGTACAACAACGTAATAGTTTGTCATTATTTTGAAATCATCACACACAATAGAAAGGTAAGGTAAAATCATTCAAAACAAGTACAACCCAAACTAAGTTATGAATATTAAATAATCCACGAATGCATGATGATGAGCATGGTTACGTTGCTTGGCATGCAATTACGCATAAGTATATATATCCTTTCAAGATATATGTATGTATTTATAATTAAAAATAAAAATATGTAAAAGTATTAATCCTCTTGCATTCATAAATTATTTTATACAACATAGCTTATTTTCATAACAAAACAAAATGAAAATGCGAGGTGTCATAATTTTGACTCAAACGAGCTTGCTCGACGATGGATGAGAGTTGAAGAGGAGATAATTACTAAAAAATAGGGTAAGAGGGAAAAGGGGGGAAAAAGGGACACAAGGGCAACAAAATTGTGAATTTCACCATATCTGGACAAGTGTCACCTTGTAGCTTCATGTGAGTGAGATGTAAGGGACTATAAATTACCCCTTGGTCCCTCGAAAAATAACCAACTTGAACACACTCACCTAACCATGGCCCCTTTCACCCCACTCTAATATTAATTTAATTAAATTAATTCATGATCTCATAATATCTATTATTTAAATATCCTAATTGAGATAATGCCCACACACCCACCTCACCTATACACCTCATCTAGCCACCTCACCCTAAGACCTATTCTTAGTATGTTGCCATAACTAACTAAGACCTACCTAAACCCTAAAAATCAAAGCCTACATTCCCTCTAACCACATTCCCACCTGTTAGAAAGGAAGTTTCAATTCTAATCCATGGAAGAAAATGAACGAGATCCAAGAAATCAAGGGGATCTGCCCATTTTAGTAAACCTAGGAAATCCCACCCTAACCGACGCCGGTCACCCTAAACCACTGCCGGTCAACCTGAAACCATCGTCGGTTACCATTTATTCCCCAAAACAACCTTATTTCGAGGTTAGCACATTTCTGAGAGCGAGGGACAAAGCCAGGGCTGCATGCAAGCAGAACTAGTATTTGTACATGCATCAGAGCATTCACAACCAGCATCAAAAGTGATCACAGAGCCATTTGCATTCACAGAAGCATCTGGGGAAGCACCATCACCACATCAAACTCCATCCATCTGATCAACTTCCATTTCCATCCAGCCATCAAGCTCATACAACAGTAAGTGTTTTATTAACCAACATTCATCTACTTTTGTTTTAGTAGGCTCTGTTACCTTTCGTTATCAGTTTCTACTCCCACTCCCATTCTCCCACCATTTACCTTCATGCAAACTTGATCATTCCTTCACCCACACCATTAAACTTCCCATACCTGACTTTTAAAGATCTATGAGTATATCCAAGATCTCCATAGACCTTGTCATTGCCCTCTCCATTTCCATTTAGCCTCATATTTTTCCTCACACTGAGATTTTAATAAGTTTCCTCTACCCTGACCATACAGACGTCGGTTACCCACAATCGTCGCCAATTCACTTAAACTGACATCGGTCATACCAGACCAACGTCATTCTCTGTGTTTTACCCTCAAACCAAGAACAGAGCCTAAAATCCCCACCAAATACCCAAAACAGCCCAGAACCAGACCCTGACCAGTACCAGTACTCTGACAAAGACCTTGACCTTCAGATTCAATCATAGCTTAGCCTGTTGTGAATGAATCTGCTTATTGTAGTCGAATGAGATACCTAAATCATTTTAACTACAGTAGGATTTCATTTATTATTAACATTGAATTGTTTTAAACAGTGGATTGACAACCTTCTAGGGAGTATCACACTTCCTGGATCTAGCATACGCTAGGCAGTCCACTGCATATACTATTTAACTTCTATTTGGTGGTCTTGTTTTCTATTTCAGGTAGTTCCTCCTAGCCAAAAGGAAGCTCTCACGATCAGCTGTGGATCAAGAAGTCATACGCGTGCAACAACCTTCAACCAACTTTAACAGGTATTCCTCCTAGCCCATTTACCCTTATCTGTTTCGTCAATATTCAAAGAAACGCTCTAAGAATCAGGTGAAACATTTTGGCACGCCCGGTGGGACCCATTCAGGGTTCCTTGCATTTCTTCATTTCTAGGTGAAAATTTGTATGTTTGTTTCTTTTTTGAAAGGTTCTCACATTAAAATTCTTCCCTGGAATCTTCTATTCTTCTATTGTCTAAAAGCAATCATGTTTTGGTGCTTTAAAATGAACATTTCTTTCCTTTCATTAGTATCACATTAGTGAAAGAGAATCCCTTATCATGTTCATTTCTTTATGTCATCAAATTCAATATTTTGATTTGGGCTTAAAATTAACTACATTTCATTATGCTTTACTGCATTAGCTCACATTAAATGAGGGCAACCTATACGCTGGAAGTCATGCCCAGCTGATGGTTGACAAACGAATCATAGAAAAGCACTTCCTTTCTCTTCTTCTCTCTCTGAGTCTTATCCAAACATCACAAAATTGAAAAATATACACATTCTTAAACAACATCTTACCCAGAAGAAGTTGTAGGTGATCACACGATCACGACACAGTGGGAACCCAACTTGTTACTTCTGTCAAGTCATTATCTCAGAGGATGGCCCGCCCCCACCATAACATACCTGAAACCTCTCCTTATAGATCTCCTTCTTCGTAGGAAGCCTTCCTCACCAAAAACTCTATTCTAAAGTTCATGAGTCAGTCTTCTAAATAGCATAAGCTGAACAAACATAATTGAAAAATCACTCTTAGGATCGTACATTTCTTAGTGTTTCTGCTTGGCTTGCGTTTTGAGGTGAGAAGACATGTTCTTCATCTTTTTATTTCTCCTTGCACGCTCCTCATCATAGTTGGTGTATTCCAGCTTCATCTGAGTGTGCCTGGACCCTATTTTCATCATTCTTAGAATTTTGGGTTTGATTCCACATTTGATTTTAACTCACAACCACCTTTTCTTCATCTCTGTTTCAATTTCACAGTAACCAGTGTCGGTCTAGCGACTATCGTCAATTACCCTCTGACCGTCATCGGTTTTACCCAACCGGCATTGGTTACTATTCTTTTGGTTAACCTACCCAAAAGGACACCTGCTTCACCTTCTTTACTGTTCAGAGTCTCTATAACTCTCATCATCTTCTCTATCCTGATAAAATCCATCAGCATCTTATCTACTTGGCAGATTATTAGCCTTTTGCCTTGTTTTGACAAACTGTCCATTTTTCACAGTGACCGACCATGGTTACCTATGACCGACGTCAGTTTACCCTAACCAGCATCGGTTAGCCTGTTCAAATTTCTAGCTGACATTTTATACCTAATCCACCAACCACCACCTATTTTTCCTATCTTTGTTGTATTTCTGTGTCATTTATAGAAAGCAGTCCTACCACGTCAGTACTTGTTCACATGGTGCTGACGCATAGCCAAGAAAACACCCTCATATTCCATGCTAGTTGTCAACCACTCCCACCTAGTCCTTCACCACCTTCTATTTTATCACCCATGGATCCTACCCAACCTATCACTATCGCCACAGGGGATGAGGAGTTCACACGACTCCTTGACCATAACCCTTTCTCCTTATAGTTCTATCTTTCCCACTCATCCACTCGAGATGTCTCGGGTCAGTTGATATACGACATGCCCGTATATACCCCCCCGAAACTCACTCCTACTTCTGTGCCAGCCCTTCTAGCTCCACATTACCTGCACCTACCTTGCCCCCAGTCATTTCACAGATAGGCCCTATACCTTGCTATGACCACCACATCTGCCACATCTATTGCACCCGCAACATCCACTATACCTTCTTCCACCACCCAAGAACGTAACCTCATCTATGCCTATTGTCTCACATATACCCATAGCTACACAACCACCCCCAGTGTCGATGACCACTACCCCTTTTCAAAACATTGTCCTTTCTATTCCACAGTCCTTAGCCCCCATCACTACTAGAGTCACCTCGACCCTTCCACCTCCATATATGTACTATCAGCAGCCTCCCATTTCATCTATCATTCATTTTGGGTACGTACCCCCTATCTCACTCCCTCCTTCTCAATCTACCTATACGGCATCGCCATATACTGGAATGCCACCTCCATCATATGTCCAACGTCAACCTCCTTATGCTATAGGAGGTACCCATCCATCACCACCTACCAATGACCTAATCAAGTTAATGATGGACAAGATGCAGACACTGGAGGCATCGGTTTCCGGCTCACGCAACTCTCTCACCTACGATGAAATTTGCAATGAGCCCATACACCCATCTATTCCTATTCATCCATATCCCGTACATTGGGAAATGCCTAAATTTAACCACTTCAATAGCAAAGAGGACCCGCAACAACACTTGTGGTCTTTCAAACATGGTTGTTATCTAATCACCCATGATGATGCTTTACTTTTGAGGACCTTTCCCATGTCTCTGACCAGGGCCCACATTAGATTGGTATAGTGGGTTACCTAGACATTCTATCTTCTCATTTAATCAGGTAGCCCAAGCCTTCTTGGATCACTTCTCCATCAACATTGTTAAGAAGGTTACCATGACTGACCTCTACTCTACGTGTCAATATGACGACGAGTCTATCATAGATTTTGTCACTCGTTGGCGTAGCCTGATCAATCAACTCACATTCTAATTACCACAAACCAAGCTCATAGAGCTCTTCACTCGGCTTGTGCTAGACATATCTCACCAACCCTGTAGGTCTAGACTTTCCAAACCTTCGATGAGGCATTCACCATGGCACAAAAGCTAGAGATTCGGGCCATTGAAGAAAAGAAAATTCAACTACGCAATAAGAATTCGACATTTAAGTCAAATGATACCTCTTCTTCTTCAAAACCATAGAATAATTATTCAAAATCCAAGGGAACCACTAACGCAGTGGTACTCAAGGCCGGCCTAGCTCATCCATCAAATCAGGCTAACCCCTCATCTAATCTTTCTCCTGTCCAGACCTTTCAATTCAGACAAGAACAATGGAAATACACCCCAATTGGGGAGCCTTATTCTTCTGTCTTAGAAAATCTCATTAAAGTTGGGGCCATCACCCTTCCTCCCATAAAACCACACACTAGTTTTGATCCTACTCGCCCCACACCCATATGGTACAAAGAGCACAACTTCTGTAACTATCATCAGGTAAAAGGTCATAGTGACAAAAATTGCATCACTTTCAAGAACATTGTCCAGGAAATGCTCAAGAATGGCGAGTTAGTCTTGGATAATCCCAATGCACCTGCCAATCAAAACTTACACATCTTCAAGAAACCATTTCCTAATCACACCCCTTCTTCTGATCAAACTGGAGAGACCTCAACTAATGATAGCCATACCCATGAGGTCCATGCTATTTTCAGTGATGCACCAGTTACTTCCCAATTACCTCATATTCCTTCCATAGAGGAAATCCTAGCCCGAAGTCCTCCACCTACACATGAACCCACTTCACCTATTCCTCCACCCACAGAGGAACACCCTTCATCTCCTCCCTCACCTGTGAAGGAGCCTTCTGTTAACATCGAGACCGCTTCACCTTTGGCTTCTCCACCTAGAGAGCCATCACCAGCAGTACCTCTCTGACCAATGGGAGACACTTGTTTATCTCCTTCACCCATAGAGGAGCACCCGTCATCTCCTCCACCTATCAAAGATCCAGTAGAAATGTTGTTACCTCTAGGTGACCATTCTCCATCAGCCACCCAAGATCCTGTGGACTTACTTTCGGCTCTCTTACCCACAGAGGCTGAAGCTAGCAAATTCCCCATTTCTAAGACACATTTTACGGGAATCACCATTGGATCCACATCAACCTCACCCACTACAGTGTCATTCTCACACTTAGCCAACCACCTGGATTATGTGGATAGAGCCTTACTTTGGGGGCGTCTTCTACTTCCTGTCTCAACACAAATGCAGATGTCACTCGTTGACACTTCCACTATCTATCCAAAAATATTTCATCCGATCGAACCAAACACAACCACAACTATCACAAATTCTCCCATGATACCACTCATGGCTCAACTCACACCTCTACCCATAACTCAACATGCTTCTACATCCAAACCTACACCTACATCATCTTCCTTGCCTAAACCTATTACTACCTTAGGGGTCATCCCAACGGCCATCCTTACTCATCCACCCATCAAATTAGATTTAGCTACATCCTCCAAAACTAACACCAAACCTAATCCAGCCCCCAAACAGAAGAACCAATCCCCTAGATCTCATACCCCAACCTCACTGATCACACCTTCATCACCTTCACCCCTTTCATCCATCTTAGGACCTCACCCTTCTATCCTGGCTAAGAAACCTCCACCCGCCGGTAAACTAAAAATGCAATAGCCCATTCCTCCCTCGCAGACCTCTAACATACCCAAACACTTGACATAACTTCTGCCTACACCTATGAAATTTTTACCACCCATACCTCCCATACCATCGATAACTTCTTCACTACCCATGACACTTCAGTCTCTTTCCCTCACACCTCCTGCATGACCCATGCCATCTACCTCCACAGCACCTCAGTTATCCCCATGGGTAACTCACCCTCTTCCACCATCCACTTTTCCCTCTAGATCTTGTGCGCCCATATCACCTTTACCCAAGAAGGTGCAACCTAAAGGAAAAAATCCACTACCCTCCAATAAGGTAGTCAAACCAACCACACACTCTATTATCCAGTTCATCTACCATGCCCCTACCCAAGTAGACACGACCAACACCTAAGACCACACCAGCACCTAAAACCGTAGCTTGACCCACTCCCCCTCTTGCAAAGACCCTTCCTATATAGTCAGCCGCACCTACACCCAAACCCACATTCACTTCCCATTGTGATCCACTAGTGGGATCCTATGCCAAAATTTTAACCAACCTCCTTGAAACTTCTGTCATCACATTACCCCCTCTTAGACCTTATGACCCACTCAAGCCCAAACCAAAAGGGTTTGACAAAACCAAAATTTGTGCCTACCATCATGTGCCAAGGAACTATGTAGAGGACTGTAAGGCTTTGAAAACCGTTCTTATCTAGTTGTGTCCTCCTGAAGAAAACTTTGATGATGATGACCTTCTCGATGAGGACCCCATTTCGCCAGCACCAATTTCCACAGTTCTTCCTTCATTTCCTACTCAACAACCAATACCTCCACCCCCACAACTCTTAGAGCCACCTCCGAGATTTGAAATTAACATGGTGCACATCAGAGAACTTTCCAAACCTCCACCCAAATGTCGGTGTGCCCAACTTATATCACAAGGTTCCTTCTACCACTTGGATTTTTCCCTTCCTGTCACTATACCTTTCATGGCTCACCTACTTCACCTACCTCCCCACCTCAAATCAACATGATCCACGTTGCTACCCACACAAAAGGATAAAGGAAAGGAAAAGGAAACCAACCCACCAACCAACCCTATACCCAACATACCATCTACACCCACACCTAAAGTCACTATCCGCGGCCCCACATATCCTATTTCTAATGGGTTACACATCACGCAATGCTCAAATAATTACACCAATCCTCCCTCAAAATGTCCCTATATGACCTCATCCAAACCTCTGAATCCCATCGCCAAGCTCTCATGGAGGTTCTTCAGTATATTGAGGTCTTACCCAATGACCCTACACCTGTAGCCTCCATTATTACACCTCATCATGTAGCCTCTCTTACCAAATTACCATCTTCTTCTACACCTCCACCCACTCACCAAGTAGCCACCCTTAGCTTTTTAGATGAAGAGATCACACCACACCAAACCGATGACCCAGATCCAGCCCTTTTCATCTCTGTCCACATCGATGATATACATGTACAACATGTTATGATCGATGGGGGCGCTAGCATTAACATCATCTCCTCCCATGCATTCAACCAAATGCACATACCCAAAAATTACATGCATAAACATCCCATCATGTTGCGTTCATTTAATGACGTTATCACCTCTACACTTGGCACCATCATCCTCCATGTTCACGTGGGCCCCCGCACTGTTCCAGAGTTATTTTACATCTTGGAGGGGGAATTTCAATATAACTTGTTGCTTGGTAGACCCTGGATTCGTGTCATGGGTTGTGTTCCTTCCACTTTACACCATTGTGTAAAGTTTGAGCATGAAGGACACACCTATACCATTCTAGATGACCCATCACCTTTCAAAACCTACAACATGCTTTACCAACCCAATGACATGCTCATACCCATTAAAGTGTCTTCATCCATGACCACTTCCTCTTCACCTACACCTCCACCCACCAATGCCACCGCTACATCAACCACACCTAACTCCTCCATCCCTACCGCCGCCACAACTTCCACTGCTGACCCATCAGCCTCCCAATCAGCTAGCTCCACCTCTGATCCAATCTCTAACACATCATCTATCCCAGCCACCCACATATTGACCACCGATCCCTTGGAAGGCATTTTTCAATGCCTCACTCTGGGGGAGTATCGCCTATATAATGTCAACACATTCCTTACTCCACAAGAGTATGGAAGCCTTCACCAACACCCTCATTATGATCACTGCATAGGAGAGCATCTCCTTTATGGTCCTCCCCACCTTCGCACCAATCTCACCTATGGGGGACTTGATACTACCACTTATACACCTGAACCACCATCACAAACCCACCCATTTTCTACCGACCTCCAGTCACTCACCAATCACCGTTTCACCCACACCTTCCTACACCGATGTGCATGGAAGGGTTTTGGTTTTGGATTTTATGAGCAAGGCCATCATATTGTTATTCCATGTACTACCCACAAACATAACAACCATAGTGGTATTGGCTTTGTTGAACCACCTACCAAGAAGGCCCGCATCAAACTCATTGAGGACATCAGCCCTTCTCCACCTTCTTCACCACCATCACCACCCTCACCGACAGAGTTGATGGATCCAAAATCCATTCCTCCTAACTTTTTTTTTCATAAACACCATTTCCTTGGGGCCTCTAACTTATCAACGCGAGGGTGAGGCTCCCTCTTCTCTTCCCTTCCTGTATCCTGAAATGATCAATGATGATACACCTTCTATTAATGTCGTTCAATGTCAGGATGATGAATCTATACTCACCTACCTTGGTAGAAGACTCATATATTCATCGGTCATTACCATCTGAGATGCAAACCATGTTGAAGGAATCGAACTATCAAAATCAACATCCATACTCAGGATGACCCACACATTCTAAAGATTATCCAATCTTTAGATACTGCTGAACAGGAAGCCATCACTTATTTTCTCAAAGATCATAACCATGCGTTTTCTTGGTCTTACGCAGACATGCCCGGTATTGACCCCACCATAGTGGTCCACAATATCATAACCATTCCCGATGTCAAACCTGTAAAACAAAAGATGAGGAAAATGCACCCTCGCATTGCTCTTCTAGTCAAAGAAGAACTTCAGTGCCTTCTTTCTGTTTCCTTCATCTTACCCATTGATTATCCTCTGATGGATTTCTAACATTTTCCCTATCACTAAGGTGATAGGGGGACTCTGCATTTGCATAGATTTCCATGACCTCAACCTAGCTTGCCTGAAAGATGACTTTCCTCTACCTGGTATTGACCAACTGGTTGACCTTACCGCTGGTCACAAGATGCTATCACTCATGGATGGTTTCTTGAGTTATAACCAAATCTTGCTTGCTCCAAAGGATCAACACAAAACCACATTCATCACCCCTTGGGGGACCTTCTACTATCGAGTCATGCCTTTTGGCCTTAAAAACAATGGTGCCACATATCAGCGGGCTATGACTTACATCTTCCATGACATCATGCACCATATATTGGAAGATTACGTAGATGATCTCCTGGCCAAATCTAAATGCCACTCCGAGCACCTTGTCATCCTAAAAACCATCTTTGACTAGCCTCATTAAGTATTGTGTTCACCTTCAGCCCAAGAAATGTGTCTTCTGAGATTCTCTCTGGAAAGCTCCTGGGATTTATTGTTTCCTTACGTGGTATAGAGGTTGACCCTACTAAATTCAATGCCATTCTCGAAATTCCTCTACCCACTAATCTGTGGCAGCTCCGTAGCTTGTAAGGTAAGTTGTAGTCTATTCGTTGTTTCATTTCACAACTGTCTAATCGGTGTCAACCATTTCATCACCTTATCAAAAAGGATGTTTCCTTTAAATGGGATGAGGACTTTCATGAAGCTTTTGAAGCCTTAAAACAATACCTTCTCCAACCACCCACACTCATTCCACCTAAAGATGATCAACCCTTCTACCTATACATCTCAGCTACCGATCACTCCTTGGGGGCCATGCTCACTCATCGCGATGAACAACACAGGGAGCAGGCAAGGTTTATTACATAAGCTGTACTCTTTTAGACTACAAAACCCAATACACCCATGCCAAAAACTTTTCTTAGCCTTAGTTTTTGTTGCTACCAAACTCTTCCACTATCTACTTAACCACAAAACCTATGTTGTGACCAACACCGACCCCTTACACTTCATGTACGCCAAACCTTACCAAAATCAACGAGCTACACATTGGCTTATGCTTCTGGCCGACCTCGACCTCAAATTCACCCATCAAAATTCCATCAAGGGCCATGCTATCATTGACCAATTGTCCAATGCACCTATTTTCAGGGACTAACCCTCTAACTTTGACTTTCTGGATGAGTCTATTGCTACCCTTTCCTTGGATGAACCCACGTACCAAATGACACTCTTCTTTGATGGTTCCAAGTGTTAGCGTGGGGATGGGGATGGTGTTATCCTCATTCTACTTGATCGTGAACCCATGCCTTTGTCTTTCAAACTCAATTTTGATTGTACAAACAATATTATTGAATACGAAGCACTCATATTGGGTCTCCAAGCTTCCTATGCCTTAGATGTTAAGTCAATCAACATCTTTGGTGATTCTTAATTGGTCATAAACCAAGTCAATGGTATATACCAATTTTGTAATGAGATACTTCAAAATTATAAGCATCATGTGGACATACTTTTGACCACCTTTGATTGTTACGCCCTTCAAACCATCCCATGTTCTACCAAAAAATTTGTAGATACCATGGCCTTCTTGGCTTCTCAAATACCTGCTTCTCCCACCAATTCTAAAATCTTTGTCACTGTACAAAGACTTCAATCACCCTCTTATTTACCTCATGAAGTTTACTCTATCGGAACCACTACTCCTGACCCGAGTGACCTTTGGTATAAAAAATACTCAGACTATCTTTCCCTCTCCATCTTACCTCTCGACCTCACTTGTAATGGACAACATGCCTTTCTTAAAAGGGTCTCTCATTACGTCATCATGGGTGGCCTCCTCTATAAGTGTGGCTTTGATGGTATTCTCTTACGGTGCCTTACGAGTTCTGAAATTCCTTATACCATTAAGGAAGTTCATGATGGCATATGTGGAGGTCACTTCAATGGCCTTGCAGTTGCTAAGCGTATTCTTCGCCTAGGCTATTACTGGCTGACCCTTAACCATGATTTTTGTGACTAAATTAAGCATTGTGTAAAATTCCAACAACATGCCAACCTTCATCATACACCCAGTCATGCCTTACAGGTCACTCGTGACCTTTGGCCCTTCTCTCAATGGGGTTTGGATCTTGTCAGAGAGATCAATCCCCATTCTTCCCAGTGACATCAATGGATAATCACCACTACTGAATATTACACCAAATGGGTTGAATCCATACCTCTCATTACCATAAAAGCTGATAAAATATTTGATTTCATCAATCATCACATCATTTGTTGCTTTGGTGTCCCACATTGCCTCATCACTGATAATGAAAAACAATTTAAAAATAAAACCTTGCAGAAAATTTGTGACGCCTTTGGTATTGAACTAAGTTTATTGTCACCATATTACCCATAAACCAATGGCTAGGCCAAATCCACTAATAAAACCTTAAAAAAATTCTCATGAAAGTGGTTAATGATACTGAGAAGGACTGGCATTCACACATTCCTTTCACCTTGTGGGCGTACCATACTAGTATTTGTACTTCCACTACTGCCACACATTTTTCTTTGGTCTATGGTACAGAGGTTGTTTTACCTCTCGAAGTATAGATTCCCTCACTCTACATTTCTCTCCATGACATGTTCAATGATGACGACTTTCATCAGGACCATTTAGCACAACTTGAGTTATTAGACGAATGTCATCTTAATGCTCCTGACCATATTTAGTTTACTAAAAATGTATCAAAGGTTCCTATGAAAAATGTGTCCATGAACGAACCTTCCAAGTCGGTGACCTTGTCCTAAAAGAAAATCAACATGTAACCAAAGCAGAAAAAAGTAAACAGGGAAAATTTTCTCCTAATTTTCTTGGACCATACATCGTGACTCATACTTATGGATCATGTGCTTATCATTTATCTTCACTAAATGGTAAACCCAAACCTGAGCCCATTAATTCATTGCATCTTCGACCATTCTACTTTTGAATTTCAGTCCTACCTCACCTTCTGCCTATTTTCATGCTCGTCCCTTGAGTACTTTTCATTTCCCTCCTCTCACTATGCCATCCCTAATGATTAAACAAGAATCTTGTGCATACCCGTCACTCTTTTATCTTCTCTTAAATATTTGTACCACAGCGCTTCACATGGCATGATTCTCATGGATACTTTTTATCTACTTTTAGATGAGATCCCATGGTCATTTCACCTTGCTTTCTGAACAAGAATATGATTTTTCACCTTATTCTTTTCTATGACTTAAAATCCCTCACATGGAATCTAACTCCTTGAGTCAAACTTCAAATAAAAAGATGACTCCCTCAAAAATGACATCTTTCTCTCTACATCGCTGTTTTAAATAGACTGCTCTCTCGAAGGATAGCTATGTAAAGCTTGCTAAAAAAAAAGAATCTAAAGCTTCCCGCATCGATTAGCTTCACGAAGACCTCAAGGAGTTAATTTTCTCATCCCATAAAGACTTCCTGTGTTGATCATTCTATCTCAAATATAAGTCAAAAAAGAAAAAAAACGTCATGGACTCACTCATTGTGATCTTGGATCTCTTGCCAAAAGGCATGCTACCAAATACCATATAAAATAACCACTTTTCATGCTCTTGTCATTTGCACTTTCTTTTCCTACCACCTTAAGGGACCTACTAGAACCATGACATTTGGTGATCATGTGACTACTCTTCACCTTTAGAATAATCAATCATGTAATGTCTTTAGGGTCTTACGTTCATCAGCCTATCCAAGGTATGACCCACCCATTATGATCCTTACCAATCAAGTGGCTTTCTTGCCTCATCTTATCTTTTAACCCTCTTCATTACGTATTGATCATCCTATATAGGACTAAAGCCTCGACGCTTATCTTTGGGTAATTTTCCTCTTTTGCCACAATCAACTCAAAATCATCCATACCAATGTGCCCACAATTCACCCATACCTAAAAGACCTAGACTTGATCATGCCTAAAACATACCAACCCATACTCATACCTCCAATTTTTCCCTGGCTTATGGGAAAACTACATCGGCCCAAGGTTCCTTTTCACTGGGACTATGTAGGTAGCACTCTGAGGGCATGGGGCCCTTAGAGGTTAGCTCAGCCACTCTCTACCCTAACCAATTCCCCTTTCCCTTTCCTAATCACATTCTACCCTAGTTAGTTTCCTTTTTATATCAATAATTGGAAATTAAACCAAACAAACAACAAATTGCTTCACATTTTTATCATCATCATTCATAAATTCATTATCTCTACCATTTCTTTACCATTATCATGCATGTTACTATAAAACATCTCAATGTGACCCATATCATCATTAATTGCAAAAATTAATGAATTACAAACTCAACCCATTTCAACTCAACCATCCCTAAACCAACCTGACTCAATCGATGCCTAAACCTAATTGACTCAATCCATGCCTATGACCTGACTCCACCATGCCTAACACACCTATCATCTATCCATCTATGCATAACAATCAAATTCTATCAACACAGATACATCATCACCAAATCATCCATCTCATCATATAAATCTATGTATCCATTTAATATACATTGATACCAAATAATATGCATCTCTTAAAAACTCTCATATACAACCTCACCATCTTTGGCACACAGGCCGGTATATATTGAAAATGAATAACTACATCAAAATGGAGGGACATATATCACACATCATCCTGCCATATATCCTCTATATCGGTCTCTCATGTCTCCTCCTCCTCCTCAGCTCCTGTACGGTGGCCTACTAACATCCCACCACCCATCATGGGTCGTGGCCGGGTCCTTGCCAGTACATCACCTGGGGCTAGCCTCCGTGAACTAGTGGCCTCACCCTAATCATGTCTCAGGGCTTGATGGCACCCTGTGCTCTCCACGGTATGGGTGCAAGATCTAGCCCTCTCACTTGAGGCCTTTTGTTCCCTATATTCTCTATAGGATAGAAAATATATCCCTGCCACCATCAAATGGTCCTAATAATACCTAGCCTCACCTAGGGCATCCCACAATCTGGCTATGGGTACTGTCTATGGTGGCCCCATCAATCTCTAACCCTGTACCTATCCTGTGGGACCCTATCTGGCCCCTGCCTATAAACTAGGACCCTGTCCCAATACCTGTGGTGGTGCCATTGGCCTCGCACCCTGTTCTTCTATCTGGGCCTTTAGTGCCTCAATTTGTGCCTGTGTAGTGGCTAACTGGACCTACAAACCTGTAACCTATGCCTATAGGGTGACCACCTTATCATCATCACCATCTCTACCCTAGGCCATCTAGGCCTGTAAACTAGCCACCTGTGCATGCAAAGTGACCACCTCCACCTTTGAACCTGCCAATTGTCCCTGTACTATCCCCAACTGTGTAATCAAGGTCGTCACTTGCCCCTGTAGGGTGTCTCTCTTAATGGTGATGATGGCTAAATCTAGCTACCCTGGCCTAGGTGGTACTACTTGTAAATGAGCTACTCACCAATGTCTATATCTATCAGTCACCCTGACATCATCGATCCATCGGTCTCTCACCTACTCCTCCTACCCTGTAGGTATTGTCGGGTGTGGTAGTGGCAGTTGTCTCTCCACATCATCTCTCTGATACTATGGGAAGAGTGGGGATATGTCCTATAACATCCCAAACTGCCATCTGACCCTATCTATAGGAACCATCTCATGCTCTCCTACATGGTGCCCCTCTATCTAGCTAAGTAGCTATAAGTCATCTAACTCATCAGCCATCTGTCTATATGAAGGATAACCCGCATACGGTCTCCAAATAATGTCCACACCGGAAAATCCCTCCAATAACCACCTGTAATATGCTATATCATGAGAAGCCATGTCTACTCGATGCTCTCGAATCATAGTCACCCATCACCTATAACCTACCTGAACTAAACCCGGCTCGAACACATCCACTCAGGGCATAGTAATCAGACAAACTCACACAATGTGCTCATAGGCCCAACAGTGTAAAACAAATGTACATCATAAGCTGAACCTGTGAAGCCGCCCATATGCCCATAGCTCTCTATATAGCTGAACCAAGAATGTTTGCACCCATGCAAAGCAGGTCTTGTCCATCACCATATCATGTATTACCCCCATCAATGATCATGGGAATCTCTCACCCTCTGCATCTGGTAGTGCAAAATAATAGAATGCCTCCATCAATAACACTACTAGTCTCGTCTCCTCTGGATGGGCTAGGTACATCTCTCCATAGCTCATGTTGACACTATGGAATTTCATATCTACCAGTCCCTCCCCAAATACTGTCACCATCAACACCTTATATGCCTTTGAGGAGATCAAGTATACCTGCATCCTCAATATCGGTAACCGTAGGATTATGTAAACATCCTCCAGGGTGACTGTCATCTTCCCTGTCGGTAGGTGAAACGTGTTGGTCACCAAATCCCATCTATCGATGAGGGCAATCATCAAACTCAGCTTCCAGACTACATGTCAGTAGCATCTGACCCCACTCAAGCCCACATCTACCACATGTTGCCACTGCTCAACCATCGTAGCCCCACAAACTATCAAGAGCAGGGGCAATACCCTGTCTCACATCCACAGCTGATCTCTCACCTACATCTAGCAAAACATCACATTAATACACCTTAATCATAACCACCATCCCACTTAACACCTCACCTATACCTACTACCCTACCCTTTTTCCCTCCCAACCTACCTTTGTATCACATATTCTATCTACACACCTCAACCCTAACCCATTATCACTCACCCATACCACTTTCACCCCCTTTACTCATGTAGCATCTTTCACCACAACATCTTCTCTTACACGTACCTACCTCACCCACCCGACCTCGGGTACTTTTCCCCTAAATCGTGACTGGTACCGATTATCTCCAACCAACCCCGGTCTCCCCTAAACTGGCATCGGTCACTTGTTTTGTGACTGATATCAGTTCTACGTCACCGACGTCGGCTAACCCTCGACCGACGCCGATCACTGTCGTGCCAAAAACCGTGACACCCAAAAGCCCCCTTTTCCCTAAACACTCCCTTTCTCTCCCTGCTACCCACCCATTTCTACCTAAATCCAACCTCAACCCCTTCCCACCCCTGATTCACTGAACCACCTCCCTCCCCATTCCTATTTTACCTTATTTTCCCTCCCATAATTCAAATTCTATTTTGTCCCCCCCAGGATTTCCTTTATTTAAAAACTTGACATCTAAGTTGTTCTACGTCACCAACAAAGAAAGGGACTGATAGCTTACCTCATCATGTTGAAGTATCACAATTCCTGGCATACCAGGCATACTGCTCCAGTAGTCCACTGCATATACTGTATAACTCTCTCTACCTGGGCTTGTTTTCGATCACCCAATAGACCTCCTCCCCTCCAACCAATCGAATCACTCAATCCGATCTCGTGGACTCGCCTATCGACTGCCAAACACCCGCTACAACACCCGCCAACTTAGCTCTCTGTTGTATTTGGATGCTTTTCCTCTTCATTTTTCTTTCATGTCATTTTCTCCTATTTGACATGAAAAAAATGATTCCATAAAACATGGAATTTCGCTTTTTTATACAAACCCCGACCTGATCGACATCAATTTAACACTAACAAAAATCGGTCATATGCCCTATCTTATCGTTATCGATTATTCTTGACCATTGTTGGTTATCTCTCCCATCACATTGACACCCATTTCACCTATCAACCTGCTCGTCATTTTTTAACCCAAATCTTACCCTGATGTGGACACTTCACTTGTCACTCTTGACCTAATCATTTTACCTCACCTCATCCTCATTTGGACACTCGTTATTTTACCCATACCTCAGCCCTACCCATGCCGTGACCTAGTTACTTGGACCTAGAACATTGCTAGTGATGTGTGACCTCATATGCTTGCTATACCTTGTGGTAGTGTTCCCCATGTTGATTGAAATACTAACCTTACCTTGCCTCTTGCCATGACCATTTATCCTGACCCAACCTTTGGTGTACTGGAACATACCTAAACCTTCCTACACCTAACCTACATCATGTTTCCTGACCATATCTTATACCTTGGATACTGGAATCACCTCAACCTTTTTTGGATAAACCTATCGACTTTAGACAATGTATAGTTTACATGCTCTTCAACTTTGTACCATGTTGTAGTTATACATGTGCATGCATTGAATGTTACTACCTTTGACCCTGACCCATTACCTAGATTACCTTATTAGACCTTTACCCCTCCTTACCCATGTTTCCCACCTTCCTCTTCATCACATTCACCTTTTATCAAACCACTCACTGATTCTTCCTTCTGCCTCATCAGTTCCTAGTTTGAGGGGGATCACCTTCACCCACACATGGGGAAACCACATCTTATTTTTTTCAGTGTTTCTTACCAATACAAGCTACGCAACAAAAAGGGGAAAAATGTAGACACCAAAATTGGGTCACACTCCCCTTGGTCCCTTGAAAAATAACCAACTCAAACACACTCACCTAACCATGCCCCCTTTTACCCCACTCTAATATTAATATAATTAATTAAATTAAATTAATTGATGATCTCATAATATCTATTATTTAAATATCCTAATTGAGATAATGCCCACACACCCACCTCTCTTATACACCTCATCTAGCCACCTCACCCTAAGACATATTCTTAGTATGTTTCCATAACTAACTACGACCTACCTAAACCCTAAAAATAAAAGCCTACATTCACTCTAACCACATTCCTACCTGTTAGAAAGGAAGCTTCCATTCTAATCCACGTAAGAAAATGAACGAGATCTAAGATATCAAGGGTATCTGCCCATTTTAGTAAACCATAGAAATCTCTCCCTAACCGATGTCGGTCACCCTAAACTGCCGCCGGTCAACCCAGAACCATTTTCGGTTACCATTTATTCCCCAAAACAACTTTATTTCAAGGTTGGATTATTTTCTGAGAGTAAGAGACAAAAACCAGAGCTGCATGCAAGCATAACTAGATTCCTACACTCATCAGATCATTCACATCCAACATCAAAATCGATCACAGAGTCATTTGCATTCACGGAATCATCCAAGGAAGTGCCATCACCAAATAAAACTCCATCTATTTGATCAACTTCCATTGCCATCCAGCCATCAAGCTCATACAACAGTAAGTGTTTTATTAACCAACATTCATCCATTTTCATTTTAGTAGGTTTTGTTACATCTATTATCAGTTTCTACTCCCACTCCCATTCTCCCACCATGTACCTTCATGCAAACTTGATCATTCCTTCACCCACACCATTAAGTTTCCCATACCCAAATTTTAAATATCTCTTAGTATATACAAGATCTCCATAGACCTTGTCATTGCCCTCTGTAACATCCTCATTTTAGACAATAGAACAAGTCATTTTTTTTTTTTTTTGATAAATGCTTCCTGGTTCTAAATACATAATTTAGAACTCACAAATCAAATAACCATTCATATAATAGATAACCATATGCAGCTGTAATGACTCGGAGTACCTCCGATCTATTCATTCCATGACTCGGCAATCTACCGATCTATTCATGCGTGATAAGAGTTGGCGTTTTTATTTAACACCCCACTCTTGCGGTTCTCTTCCCTATTCTGGGATTCAGAATGCTCTGTCCAAGGAACCTAACTGAATAACTGTTACCATTATTCATCGGCATCTCATTCCTTAGACCAGGTGACTCAGGACAACGCAATCAGCAGCTTGCGATACTTTGGCCAAAGATTTGAAACATACTGCTTATGTCTCGTATTCCTTAACGGCATACTCGTCAATCTGGAATACATCCTTCACCCCATTCTTATGTTATGTAGAATGTCTTATACCGACTTCTGTCAGTCCCTCCTATCCCAACTTATTCACTCAGAAACGGATTAGTAAGGTAAT
Organism: Taxus chinensis; assembly: GCA_019776745.2. Classification (NCBI taxonomy): domain Eukaryota; kingdom Viridiplantae; phylum Streptophyta; class Pinopsida; order Cupressales; family Taxaceae; genus Taxus; species Taxus chinensis. Next base: position 359,484,940 of record CM034156.1, on the reverse strand, counting down.
AACGTTATATGGATGCCCATGAGGACTAGGGATACGATGACATACTGGTTCAACCCTAGTTAAACCAGTGTGTCAAGATACCCCGAATCTCCTAGGCAGCCTTATAACGTGACCACATTCCTAATCGGTCCCTGAGTAACTCGTTCGAGATCAAGATGTAAATCTTAGCGATCAATGCAAAGGGTGTCGTCATAAGTCACCTGCATTGTTGTAACTTCGAGAAGATCCTAATCTTCTCGGAGGTACAACCCCGCAGTTGACTTGTGCCGTCAACCTTTAAATCCACCTCGAAAAGATCTACTTATTGATAAGTGTTACGCACACTAAGTTTAAATTACATTAAAGACGTTCCCCTAAGGTTAGCCTTTCCGAATCCCTGGATTCCTCATCTTAGGATGACCTTTCTCAATAAAACCCATTACACAGAGGAGTTTTTAAGGTCAAGGTCTCATCAAGGAGTTCATAGAATATACATAATTCTAAAACAACGGAATTGGACAATATCTCATAAACTTCACATGAGATTGCCATCAGAACCCCATTAGGTTTATATCAGTTCTCATAACTGAATTTATATCATACTTATTAGTATCAAGATATAAATGATTAAGAATCCAATTAAATGTTGTCCTGTCATAACCAGGTCTAGGGATTAATAATTTAATTCAGCTTGTTTAGCGTTCTGCTTAGGTATATTTTAACCCTATCTTCCAAAAAGACAGTGATCTAAATTTCAATTTAGCCTTCGATAGAACATACAAGAACTGCTAAACACTCATAAGAATTCAGTCTCATTTTCTTGCAAAGCTTACATTGATAATCACCAAAGTTTCCAAATATATACAATAATAACAATGCTCTCAAGATATTTGAACCGAAGAAGGTCAAACTATCAAGATAAGAATACAAACACATAATTAACAAATATCACTTTCCATCCCTTTCAGAATTAATCAAATACATTTTATGCATTCAGCATACTTGATACAATACTCAACGGAAGAAGAACATCTTTCCTCAAATAGTACATTTAGAGAATCAAACTGTAATTCATCATAAACCAAGTTAAACAATCTGAACATCCTATCAGATCTGCATGCTTTTACCACTTACGGCGACCATCTGCAAAATTTGTCAACATGGGTCAGTTCGATGAACTGAGCATGATAAGCACTAACTCTTAAAACAATTGCAATCCACCAACTGTTTTCATTAAACAACCTGTTTAAATGAGATCATTTCACCAAACTAGTATACATATTTCAGACTATGCTGATGTAATACAAAAGTGACCACAAACGTGTAACTCTATTATCATTACAGAATAGTCCTAAATACTTCCCAAATATTTCATCACAATATTAGAAATCAAGAAGAACGAAAGTATCCATATCATCTATCCATCTGAATTCCAAAAACAGCAAACTTCAGACAGATCATTTCATTCAACAGTAAAAGGAATATCATAATAAATCATGATTCCGTAAATAGGTTTAAAACAGTTCCAACGGTTAGATAAAAATATCATCATATATTTTCATAACAGAAGAGAAAGAAAACAAGTCATTCAAATTTCCCTTCAACAAGCTCATGACTGTACCATCTCCTTAAATGGAAAACATTCACCTTACATGCATACGAAAAAGTCAGACGAGTCACAAGAAGAATCACTGTTTTGTTAACATCAAATATAACAAAACTTCTGTACAGTAGCTATCACGCCAACAGTGATGACTATCTACCAAACAGACTCCACATGACCTTCCACATGAAACAGCCAACAAGAAGATATTCCCCACATCGCCTGTCGAGGTGCAGTCGATGGCTCATAGTTCAGTCAAGCTCAAGGCAGGATAGTCATGCAACAGAATACGTAAACATGACTACAATCCCATACATCAACCTACAGTCCCCTTCTAGTTCATAATAAACACTACAAGGCTTTCGGACCCAAGGTCGAAATCAAAGAGCTTCAATTATTCGCAGTCAACAATAGACTCCTCAACACTAAGCAACTGATGTTTCCCTAAGACTATGCCGAGATAATCACATAAAATTTCCACAACATGCACAGCCTTATCTAACTGAAATAATCAGAAAGGAAACATGACATACCGTAATCTCGTCAAGACACATTCAGGGTTTGAAGTGTGGTATTCACGACCCATTTTTACAGAGACAAGTTACATGATAACTAACTATACTCATGGAATCCAATAGTGCCAAAAACAACAAGTGAACCAATCAGGTTGACTAGAGGCAAATACTATAGTTACCTGTCAAGGGTTAAACTGAACCCGAACAACAGTAACAAGATAAAAATAATAAACGATTCCAACTGTGCCAATCAATATTTTCACACAATCTTACACAGAAAGGAAACATAACATACACTCAAGAGTCTGTACCAAAAATTCATACAACATAACATAGGTTGTATACCTGTTACTCCTTCAGGACTCCAACAAAATCAAATTACCAATACTCAAATATATAAACCTATAGATTCAATAGAGGTCCATAATACACGACTCAATCAATGGATTCTGCAGAGTTGTTTCGAGTACAATAAATAAATATATTGCATACTATCAACGGGTTGCATCCCATAACCACAATGCAAGGGAAAAACAACTTCAGAACGGTCTCAAAGAAGTACTGTAACACAGCAAGTTATCCATTCAACAAATCCTAAATATCATAGCTGAACCCGAACAAGATTCAATAACCACTACCTTAATAACCTCAACAGAGTTACAAAAAGTTCAATTAAACTGAACAATCAAACAAATGTCCAGCAGTATCCCTTCCGACGAGTATCAACAACAAGCATCGACGACAAGTATAAATCAACAAGCATCACAGTAGCCTGTACCCATCACGAGAACAATTCATGGGTTCTCACAGAGCAGGCCTAGCATACATTCATTTCATATATTTTGCAAACTAAAAGCCGGAATGCAAATCACAAGGAAATATAGCAACAGTTTGAAATACAATAAACACCCATCAAGGGTTAAATTGAAAAACCAAACCAGCATGAAGATACAGTGCCAAAAATCACACAAGACTACCATAGAAACCAACCAATTCCAAAAATCATCTGAACAGAGTTGTTCTAATGAAATCACTTGAAAGACAGCAAGATTTTTAAAGGTTAGGGCCTAACATGCCTGGATATTTGCTCAAAATTCCGAAGCAGACCACTGAAAGAGCTCGATCCTTCTCTTCCTTTTCCAAGTTAGAGCCACCAACAAAAATTTGCTATTTCCATGACTTATATATTTTCCTTGCCAGAGGAAAGAGCTAGTTACGCTCATACTTGCCATGCAACACCAAGAAGACTGGTGCGAAGAACCAGTGAACAGACAGAAGGAAAACCGGAGCGCATGCAAAACCAAACAAACAATTAACTTTCCATTTTGCATGCTTCCCCAAGAAATCCGAGCTCGAAGCCCGAGTTCATTGATTGCATTAATTCCTAGTTTCCCGCTCAAACTCCACTGCCACCGACCGCCATAATTGGCGATGGAAAAATGCACATCATAGATCATTTCTAACTTTGGTGACCTACCACATCGGTTCAAGTTATCCGTTTTAAAACTTCCACCAATTACCTGTCCCTCATGCTTATCCACGCATTTAATAACATAGAAACTGCCGCCCATGGTTCGCACCCCTCCATAGGTCCCCTTATTCTTTGCTCAATAGTTAGGTTAGTAACTTAGGTTAGGATTTAGGATAACACCTAGTCTAACCACTTAGCACATAGATACTAACTTAGAACATTAGCTCTTAGCCTAGGTCTAGGTTAGATTAACACTAATCTAACCCCTAGGTTAAGTTTAGTTTTAGGTTACTAACATTAATAATTCCAGTTAGGTCTAACATTTCATATACTCAGAAAAAGACCTACAACATGCATTCTCGAACAGGGTTCACTCCTGTACTGCCATTAGGCTACAGAATTATATGTAACAGAATTATTACCTGGTCCACGATCAAGACCTTCCAGATATACTTTGATATCGGGAACCATTCCATTTCACACGATCAACCTGAGTTAGACTCGGGATTGACTTTATTCAACGAATTCAGACCTTGCAACCTGTGAAAGGTTTATAATTTTTAATTCATCACAAATAACTTAAAGCACCACTTGGATCAATACCACTGATCCAAGGCTAGGTCTTATAGATGAATAACTTCATAATTCTTTCCGAGATCAGATTAAACTCAGATGCAAAATGAAATAAATAAAAGAGTCCAATCATAATCCGACTCAGTCAAAGATCTGCAATCTGCAAAGAAGATACAGTACATATCAAGCATGACTTCTCAATCAAGGAACACATCCTTTTACAAAGAAATCACATATCAACACTTGTATGCTTAGGAGGAAGTAACTACAATTCAGGGTGTTACATGCTTCCCTCCTAAAAGATTCATCGTCCCGATGATTACATATTTAATTAACCTTCAAGTCAACCAATTTATTAGTTCACAAATCAATGCGACTATTTTCCAACTTGAATAGTTCCAGAAATCAATGTCACAACACATTTTATTCAACTTGAATAATGTTTGCCTCCATCCGGCTTTCATAAATACTTTAAAAAAAATAAGTTCATAAAAGAATGTTTTGTCAACAGATTTCATTCTGTTGAAAAAGAGAAGGAAAAGCAATTTTCATCTCTTCCAGATTTTCCCAAGTTGCACTTTCTTCGTTAAACTGGTCCCACTGGACCTTACATTGCTGTATTTCATGATTTCTTAAATGCAATTGGTGAGTTTCCAGCACTCGTGTGGGTTTAACCATGATTATTCCTGGGTCTTGGACCTGCAAGGAATTCCAATTTAAAACATGTGACAGATCTGAAACGTATTTCTTAAGCAAAGAAATATGGAAAACATCATGCATGCGAGATAAAGCAGGTGGTAATGCTAAACGATAAGCTACAGGATTGATTATTTAGACAATTTTGAAAGGTCCCACAAATCGAGGTGACAACTTGGCAGCCTTGCCAAAAGTTATAGAACTCTTTCTGGGTTTAACACGAAGAAAAACCTTCTCACCCAGTTCAAACTTCCGATCAACCCGCTTAAGGTCAGCATAGCTCTTCTGGCTATCCGCTGCTTCCTTTAATCGTTCATGAATCAACTTAACTTGTTGTTCCATTTCTGTGAGAATCTCTGGTCCAATTACCACTCTATCCTCAACACTATCCCAGCTAATAGGAGTTCTGCACTTTCTTCCATAAAGTGCTTCAAATGGTGCCATTTTAAGAGATGAGTGATAAGTGTTGTTATATGCGAACTCAACTAATGGAAGATACTCTTCCCATTTATACTGTTGATCCATGTAATACATTCGCAACATGTCCTCCAACACTTGATTTACCCTCTCAGTTTGTCCATCCGTTTCCGGATGATATGCAGAACTGAAGTTTAGTTTCGTGCCAAGAGCTGTATTAAGCGTTTGCCAAAACCTTGACGTCATTCTTGGATCCCTGTCTGATATAATCAATTCTGGTACACCATGCAATCTGAAAATTTCGTGTATGAATCTTTTGGCCAGCACTGGTGAATCATCCTTTAGATTTCCAGCGATGAAATGAGCTACCTTAGTCAGTTTATCTACAACTACCAGGATAACATCATGTTTATTCCTGGACATGGGTAATCCTTGTACAAAATCCATGGTTATTACTTGCCATTTGTACTGCGGTATGCTATGAGGATATAACAGTCCAACAGGGTGCATATGTTCTGCCTTAACCCACTGACACTCCAAACAATGGGTCACAAAATTTATGACATCCTTTTTCATACCTTTCCAAAAGTATTGCTGTTTCAGATCAGCAAGCATCTTTGTGATACCCGGGTGTCCAGAGAAAGGTGAATTATGAAATTCCACTAACAACTTCTTCCTCAAGTCATTCAACATAGGTACATACACCCTGTTTTCATAACGCAAGATTCCTTCATTATCAAAATGAAAACCCTTATACCTTTCATCATTAGGTTCTGCAGCAAGCGCTGCTTTTACTTGCTAAAAGTATGCATCTGATTCTGAGGCACTTTTTACCTCATCCTTGAACTAAGTTCTTAATGTTATAAGAGCAGAAATGTGCCTCCTACGACTTAGAGCATCAGCTACTCTATTCTCCTTCCCTTTGATATAGCTAATATCAAAATCATATTGTGATAAAAATTCTAACCACCTTCTCTGTCTGGCATTAAGATTAGGATGAGTGAAAATATATTTCAGTCCTAAGTGATCAGTTTTCAACTCAAAAGGTTTCCCAAGTAAGTAGTGTCTCCAGACTTGAAGCGCATGAACAATGGCAGCAAGCTCCAAATCATGAGGGGCATAATTCAGCTCATGTAACTTGAGTTTTCTACTTTCATATGCAATGACTTGATCATTTTGTAGCAAAACACCTCCAAGGCCTTCCCCAGAAGCATCCGTTACAACTGTGAAACTCCCATTAGGGTCTGGTACAGCTAAAATAGGTGCAGAAGTCAACTGGTCTTTCAGACTTTTGAAAGCCGCTTCGCACTTGTCATTCCATATGAATTTCTTATCCTTCTTTTGCAATGAAGTTATTGGTGCAGCTACCTTAGAAAAATCCTTTACAAATTTTCTATAGTAACCAGCAAGACCCATGAAGCTTCTTACTTCATGCACATTCTTTGGCACAGGCCACTCAGTTATTGCCACTATTTTTGAAGGATCTACAGCAATTCCTTCTTTACTTATAACATGACCCAAATAGTGAACTTCTGAATCAAAGAAAGAACATTTGGATAACTTTCCATACAACTTTCTTTTTCTCAAAATACCCAAAACTATCTTCAAATGCTCATTGTGCTCCTCAACGCTTTTAGAATAAATGAGAATATCGTCCAAGAATACAAGTACAAACTTGTCCAGATATTCTTGAAAAATATTGTTCATTAAGTTCATAAAGGCTGCGGGTGCATTAGTTAATCCAAAGGGTAGAACCGTGAATTCATAATGTCCGTACCTTGTTCGGAAAGCTGTTTTATGAATATCTTCTTCTCTAATTCTTAACTGATGATAGCCAGATCGAAGATCTATCTTAGAATAAACCGCTGCTCCACGCATCTGATCAAATAGATCGTCGATCCTTGGAAGAGGATATCGGTTCTTGATTGTTGCTTTGTTCAACATCTGATAATCAATACACAGCCTAAGTGTTCCATCCTTCTTTTTCACAAATATCACAGGCGCACCCCAAGGTGAAACACTTGGTCTAATCAAACCTTTTGTCAAAAGTTCTTGCAACTGTGCCTTAAGCTCGACTAACTCTGTAGTAGTCATCCTGTAAGGCGCTTTGGAAATAGGTTCAGTTCCCGGTTTGATTTCGATGGTGAAGTCAAATTCTCTCTTGGGTGGTAACCCTGGTAATTCTTCAGGAAAAACATCCCTGAAACTTTGTAACAGAGGAAATTGCTTCATGTAATCACCATCTTCTTCTGAAGATTCAGATATCTTTACTGCATAAAGGGTACATCCTTTATTCTTAGCCTTTTTAAGCTGCATAGCTGACAGTTTTCTAACTGAAATTTCCCGTTTCACACCTTGAATCTCTGTTGTTTCCAGCTGATCATCCAAACATTTTATGTTCTTTTCATAGCAATCTACCTTTGCTTTATGGTCAGCTAACCAATTGACACCGATGACAATGTCATACGATCCTAAAGGTGTAACATAGAGGTCAACTTCCGTGGAAAAGTTAGGTAAGTCAAGGACTGCCCCAAAAAGACACATACTCACTGTATGAACAGAGTTATTACCATACTGTACAGTCCAAGATTTATCCATTTTCCCAGCTTTTCTTTTAAGTTTAGAAGCAAGTTTATTAGAAATAAAACATTCAGTAGCTCCTGTATCAAAAAGAATAGTGACAGGTATGCCAAATAACTTACCCGGAACTTCTATAGGTGTTACTTGCTTTTCAGCTTGCTTGTCTGCTACTGCAGCATGTATCTTATGCTGCTGATTACGATCATCCTTCTTCAAAGGGAACTGATTTGCGTAGTGATCTTTGCCACAATTGTAGCAGCCTCCTACAGGTCCCTTTTTAGGCTCAGAATTGCCTCCAGCCTTGTAATTGTCACGTTGTCCTCCATAGGGCTTCTGCCCATTGTTATAATTTTTAGCAAAATTATCCCTTACATTTCTAGCAGGCTTATTTACTGCTACTTTCTTACTGTTATCTCCTGGAAACTTACTCTTGTTTCCAAACTTTTTCCATGGTCCTTTTCTGGGTGCAAGAGAGGTTGAAGAAGGATTTGCAGTCTTCTTTCGCACTTCCTCTTTATGAGCAGAAATAGCCTTTAATTTATGTTCTTGCCTTATGGCCTTTTCAACAACTCCTTCCATAGTGGTTGGACTGTGAACATCGACCTCTCCCCCTATCACGGGATTCAATCCCATGATGAATTTCCGTATTCTGAACTTCTCGTCAGTTTGATACTGCGGTACATACTTGAGGAGTTTTGTAAACCGCTCCCAGAATTCAATTACCGTTAGCTTCCCTTGAGCTAAGTTCTGAAATTCTGTCATTTTCTGATCATAGAAAAGTTGTGGCAGCCAACGTTGCCTAAAATAGCCTTTAAATTGATCCCAAGTAATATTGGTCTCATCAATGTTTAGTTCAGCTTTATGGCTATCCCACCACGAAGATGCTTCGTGGGAAAGCTGATAGGCTCCCCAAATAGCTTTGGTTTCCTCTGAGAAGTTCCTTATTGCAAATTACTTCTCCATTTTACTGAGCCAGTTCTCAGCTCCATCTCCTAATGTGGTGCCATCGTACTTAGGTGGGCTTATCCTTTTTATATCATTAGTGAGTTCTGTTGCCAACCTGGCCTTTTTGTTTTCTGGTTGGACTGGTGCATTTACAACATTAACATCAACACCCAAACTGGGGTTGTCCTCTGGAGGTGGCTGATTGTTATTACCAGCTTCTTCATCCTCCTCATTTCCCATCACCTGCTGCTCAAGTACAGCTAAACGATCTCTTGTGTCCAACAGGGCAGCAAGGATCTCATCAAGTTTCTGGGTTGTTGCCGCCCCTCCCTCAGGTGGAGCATTATTTGCAACGTTCCCCCTTGTTCTAACCATTTTCTGTTACAAGAAAATTCAGGTTTTTATCAGATTATGGACACAATAGGTCCAAGAGCTGCAACCTTCAGCTCTGATACCAAGATGTAACATCCTCATTTTAGACAATAGAACAAGTCAATTTTTTTTTTTTTGATAAATGCTTCCTGGTTCTAAATACATAATTTAGAACTCACAAATCAAATAACCATTCATATAACAGATAACCATATGCAGCTGTAATGACTCGGAGTACCTCCGATCTATTCATTCCATGACTCGGCAATCTACCGATCTATTCATGCGTGATAAGAGTTGGCGTTTTTATTTAACACCCCACTCTTGCGGTTCTCTTCCCTATTCTGGGATTCAGAATGCTCTGTCCAAGGAACCTAACTGAATAACTGTTACCATTATTCATCGGCATCTCATTCCTTAGACCAGGTGACTCAGGACAACGTAATCAGCAGCTTGCGATACTTTGGCCAAAGATTTGAAACATACTGCTTATGTCTCGTATTCCTTAACGGCATACTCGTCAATCTGGAATACATCCTTCACCCCATTCTTATGTTATGTAGAATGTCTTATACCGACTTCTGTCAGTCCCTCCTATCCCAACTTATTCACTCAGAAACGGATTAGTAAGGTAATAACGTTATATGGATGCCCACGAGGACTAGGGATACGATGACATACTGGTTCAACCCTAGTTAAACCAGTGTGTCAAGATACCCCGAATCTCCTAGGCAGCCTTATAACGTGACCACATTCCTAATCGGTCCCTGAGTAACTCGTTCGAGATCAAGATGTAAATCTTAGCGATCAATGCAAAGGGTGTCGTCATAAGTCACCTACATTGTTGTAAGTTTGAGAAGATCCTAATCTTCTCAGAGGTACAACCCCGCAGTTGACTTGTGTCGTCAACCTTTAAATCCGCCTCGAAAAGATCTACTTATTGATAAGTGTTACGCACACTAAGTTTAAATTACATTAAGGACGTTCCCCTAAGGTTAGCCTTTCCGAATCCCTGGATTCCTCATCTTAGGATGACCTTTCTCAATAAAACCCATTACACAGAGGAGTTTTTAAGGTCAAGGTCTCATCAAGGAGTTCATAGAATATACATAATTCTAAAACAACGGAATTGGACAATATCTCATAAACTTCACATGAGATTGCCATCAGAACCCCATTAGGTTTATATCAGTTCTCATAACTGAATTTATATCATACTTATTAGTATCAAGATATAAATGATTAAGAATCCAATTAAATGTTGTCCTGTCATAACCAGGTCTAGGGATTAATAATTTAATTCAGCTTGTTTAGCGTTCTGCTTAGGTATATTTTAACCCTATCTTCCAAAAAGACAGTGATCTAAATTTCAATTTAGCCTTCGATAGAACATACAATAACTGCTAAACACTCATAAGAATTTAGTCTCATTTTCTTGCAAAGCTTACATTGATAATCACCAAAGTTTCCAAATATATACAATAATAACAATGCTCTCAAGATATTTGAACCGAAGAAGGTCAAACTATCAAGATAAGAATACAAACACATAATTAACAAATATCACTTTCCATCCCTTTTAGAATTAATCAAATACATTTTATGCATTCAGCATACTTGATACAATACTCAACGGAAGAAGAACATCTTTCCTCAAATAGTACATTTAGAGAATCAAACTGTAATTCATCATAAACCAAGTTAAACAATCTGAACATCCTATCAGATCTGCATGCTTTTACCACTTATGGCGACCATCTGTAAAATTTGTCAACATGGGTCAGTTCGATGAACTGAGCATGATAAGCACTAACTCTTAAAACAATTGCAATCCACCAACTGTTTTCATCAAACAACCTGTTTAAATGAGATCATTTCACCAAACTAGTATACATAATTCAGACTAGGCTGTTGTAATACAAAAGTGACCACAAACGTGTAACTCTATTATCATTACAGAATAGTCCTAAATACTTCCCAAATATTTCATCACAATATTAGAAATCAAGAAGAACGAAAGTATCCATATCATCTATCCATCTGAATTCCAAAAACAGCAAACTTCAGACAGATCATTTCATTCAACAGTAAAAGGAATATCATAATAAATCATGATTCCGTAAATAGGTTTAAAACAGTTCCAACGGTTAGATAAAAATATCATCATATATTTTCATAACAGAAGAGAAAGAAAACAAGTCATTCAAATTTCCCTTCAACAAGCTCATGACTGTACCATCTCCTTAAATGGAAAACATTCACCTTACATGCATACGAAAAAGTCAGACGAGTCACAAGAAGAATCACTGTTTTGTTAACATCAAATATAACAAAACTTCTGTACAGTAGCTATCACGCCAACAGTGATGACTATCTACCAAACAGACTCCACATGACCTTCCACATGAAACAGCCAACAAGAAGATATTCCCCACATCGCCTGTCGAGGTGCAGTCGACGGCTCATAGTTCAGTCAAGCTCAAGGCAGGATAGTCATGCAACAGAATACGTAAACACGACTACAATCCCATACATCAACCTACAGTCCCCTTCTAGTTCATAATAAACACTACAAGGCTTTCGGACCCAAGGTCGAAATCAAAGAGCTTCAATTATTCGCAATCAACAATAGACTCCTCAACACTAAGCAACCGATGTTTCCCTAAGACTATGCTGAGATAATCACATAGAATTTCCGCAACATGCACAGCCTTATCTAACTGAAATAATCAGAAAGTAAACATGACATACCATAATCTCGTCAAGATGCATTCAGGATTTTGAAGTGTGGTATTCACGACCCATTTTTATAGAGACAAGTTACATGATAACTAACTATACTCATGGAATCCAACAGTGCCAAGAACAACAAGTGAACCAATCAGGTTGACTAGAGGCAAATACTATAGTTACCTGTCAAGGGTTAAACTGAACCCAAACAACAGTAACAAGATAAAAATAATAAATGATTCCAACTGTGCCAATCAATATTTTCACACAAGCTTGCACAGAAAGGAAACGTAACATACACTCAAGAGTCTGTACCAAAAATTCATACAACATAACATAGGTCGTATACCTATTACTCCTTCAGGACTCCAACAAAATCAAATTACCAATACTCAAATATATAAACCTATAGCTTCAACAGAGGTCCATAATACATGACTCAATCAATGGATTCTGCAGAGTTGTTTCGAGTACAATAAATAAATATATTGCATACTATCAACGGGTTGCATCCCATAACCACAATGCAAGGGAAAAACAACTTCAGAATGGTCTCAAAGAAGTACAGTAACACAGCAAGTTATCCATTCAACAAATCCTAAATATCATAGCTGAACCCGAACAAGATTCAATAACCACTACCTTAATAACCTCAACAGAGTTACAAAAAGTTCAATTAAACTGAACAATCAAACAAATGTCCAGCAGTATCCCTTCCGACGAGTATCAACAACAAGCATCGACGACAAGTATAAATCAACAAGCATCACAGTAGCCTGTACCCATCACGAGAACAATTCATGGGTTCTCACAGAGCAGGCCTAGCATACATTCATTTCATATATTTTGCAAACTAAAAGCCGGAATGCAAATCACAAGGAAATATAGCAACAGTTCAAAATACAATAAACACCCATCAAGGGTTAAATTGAAAAACTGAACCAGCATGAAGATACAGTGCCAAAAATCACACAAGACTACCATAGAAACCAACCAATTCCAAAAATCATCTGAACAGAGTTGTTCTAATGAAATCACTTGAAAGACAGCAAGATTTTTAAAGGTTAGGGCCTAACATGCCTGGATATTTGCTCAAAATTCTGAAGCAGACCACTGAAAGAGCTCGATCCTTCTCTTCCTTTTCCAAGTTAGAGCCACCAACAAAAATTTTCTATTTCCATGACTTATATATTTTCCTTGCCAGAGGAAAGAGCTAGTTACGCTCATACTTGCCATGCAACACCAAGAAGACTGGTGCGAAGAACCAGTGAACAGACAGAAGGAAAACTAGAGCGCATGCAAAACCAAACAAACAATTAACTTTCCATTTTTCATGCTTCCCCAAGAAATCCGAGCTCGAAGCCCGAGTTCATTGATTGCATTAATTCCCAGTTTCCCGCTCAAACTCCACTGCCACCGACCGCCATAATTGGCGATGGACAAATGCACATCATAGATCATTTCTAACTTTGGCGACCTGCCACATCGGCTCAAGTTAGCCATTTTAAAACTTCCACCAATTACCTGTCCCTCATGCTTATCCACGCATTTAATAACATAGAAACTGCCGCCCATGGTTTGCACCCCTCCATAGGTCCCCTTATTCTTTGCTCAATAGTTAGGTTAGTAACTTAGGTTAGGATTTAGGATAACACCTAGTCTAACCACTTAGCACATAGATACTAACTTAGAACATTAGCTCTTAGCCTAGGTCTAGGTTAGATTAACACTAATCTAACCCCTAGGTTAAGTTTAGTTTTAGGTTACTAACATTAATATTTCCAGTTAGGTCTAACATTTCAAATACTCAGAAAAAGACCTACAACATGCATTCTCGAATAGGGTTCACTCCTGTACTGCCATTAGGCTACAGAATTATATGTAACAGAATTATTACCTGGTCCACGATCAAGACCTTCCAGATATACTTTGATATCGGGAACCATTCCATTTCACACGATCAACCTGAGTTAGACTCGGGATTGACTTTATTCAACGAATTCAGACCTTGCAACCTGTGAAAGGTTTATAATTTTTAATTCATCACAAATAACTTAAAGCACCACTTGGATCAATACCACTGATCCAAGGCTAGGTCTTATAGATGAATAACTTCATAATTCGTTCCGAGATCAGATTAAACTCAGATGCAAAATGAAATAAATAAAAGAGTCCAATCATAATCCGACTCAGTCAAAGATCTGCAATCTGCAAAGAAGATACAGTACATATCAAGCATGACTTCTCAATCAAGGAACACATCCTTTTACAAAGAAATCACATATCAACACTTGTATGCTTAGGAGGAAGTAACTACAGTTCAGGGTGTTACACCCTCTCCATTTCCATTTAGCCTCAGATCCATCCTCACACCGAGATTTTTATAAGTTTCCTCCACCCTGACCATACTGACACTGGATACCCATAACCATCATTGGTTCACTTAAACCAACACCGTTCATACCATACCAATTTCGGTCTCTATGTTTTGACCCTTAGACCAAGAACAAATCCTAAAATCCCCACCAAATACCCAAAATAGCCCAAAACCAGACCCTGACCAATGCCAGTACTCTGACAGAGACCTTAACCTTCATATTCAATCAGATCTTAACCTATTGTAAATGAATCTACTTATTGTAGTTGAATGAGATACCTAAATCATTTTAACTACAGTAGGATTTCATTTATTATTACCATTGAATTGTTTTAAATAGTGGATTGACAGCCTTCTATGGAGTATCACACTTCTCGGATCTAGCATACGCTAGGCAGTCCACTGTATATATTGTTTAACTTCTATTTGGTGGTCTTTTTTTCTATTTTAGGTAGTTCCTCCTAGCTAAAAGGAATATCTCATGATTAGTTATGGATCAAGAAGTCATACGCACGTAATAACCTGCAATCAACTCTAACAGGTATTCCTCCTAGTCCATTTACCCTTATCTATTTCGTCAATATTCAAAGAAATACTCTAGGAATCAGGTGAAATAAGGGGGTCACACTTTTTTATCCCCCTTACCTCCCTTTCACCTTAGGGAAAATTTGATGGGACATCAAGGGTGAAAAAGTGCGACCAAGGGGTCCTTATCATGAGAAAGTGGTCTATTTTTACATTCTTCTCAGCTAACCACTAAAGTCACAATTTTTAAGTGAATAAAACATATCATCCATAAGGGGTCATACTTTTTTTTCCCCTTGTCCACTTTTCACATTAGGGACAATCTAAGGGGACACCAAGGGTGAAAAAGTGTGACCAAGCCATTTTGAACGTTTGATGTAGGACATTGGGAGAGCTTATTTTACCCTAAGACCATGGAAGGGAGTTTTGGGGTCAAAAATTATATTATTTTGACTCAAAATAACCTTTTTATATCATCCCATTCATTATCAACAACCAATTATACCTTAACTTTTATTTTTTTCACCATCCACCCTATCATCATGAAGGAGCGATAACAGTGACTTGAGATATCATATAAAATAATGAAGACTTGGGAAAATATTTATGTTTCTATCATGTGGATAATTCCAATACCTTTCCACTTAATATTTTATGACCTTCCAACTCATCCCATAACTCTCATAATCTTCTGAACAAATTGAATTTCTTCATTAGAGCCTTAATTCCCATGCCCAAAAATGACCCATTTTTTCTTAACTTGTTACTGAAACCAATTTATGCCACATATTTTCCCAAAACTACCTCATATAGATTTATTTATTTCCTACACAAATCATAGATGGTTTGAATATTTTCTATAATCTTTTAGAGGGAGTTCACTAGTTGAAAAATGGCCGAAATTTCCCTTTCTAGGCCTCTAAAGATAGTTGTTTCTCTTTGAAACTTAGTGACTTATTCAATCACATTATGCATACATATTTTTCACATTAAACACACTTTAAAATCTTATTATCATGTTCCTCTTACCTAAAATGAGGGAGAAATTGAGGAGAGGCTAGGGGAAATTTTTAAGTTTTCATGTTATAGATTTAACATGATAAAAAAATGACTCTAGCTCAGGAATATCATTAGACCATGAGGGGTAATGAATAACCTCAGGAATATCATGGAATAATAGATCATTTCCTTATCCATTGGGACATCTATTCACTATATTGAAAAACTAGCAAAGCTACAAACACAACCAAGAAACAAACGGAACAAACACACACCAAGGAATGGAAACACACAATGGGAAGGGGAACACATGACAAAAAGGTAAAATAAACCAAAAAGGGAAACCATGTTAAAATATACATAAATCATATATGGTACATATGGAGGAGTACCTTCTTTCATTGTAACACTAATTATCTACTAAATTTTTACCCATGCATGGGTATCACTCAAATCCTTTACTCCATAAATACATTGATGGGCTCACTAAAATATTACTCCTTTTTCAATTTTTTGAGAAAATTTCCATGATTATTCTGGTAAGTGACGGTCCACTTAGATGGTTCATTTCCTTTATTTCTTTGACATCTTGTTTTCATCTTCTCATTTATTTCCAAATTTGTTCCTATTGTTGATTTTTTATTACTGCTACAGGAATGAGTCTTGATCATACAAAGCTTACTTTTTTCTATTGCTTCCAAGTAGAAATATATGAATGAATCTTGGCATATGTGTCTAGATCAAGCTAGTATTATAGATCATGCGTGTAGACCCAAGAAGAGTACCAGAGGCTGCAAGATGTAGATCTGACATGGACTCATGATGTGGATCATTGGTGGAAATGTGTGTTGGCTAGCTACACTTTGGAGTACGCTATTTCTACATATTATTTTTCGGAAGTTGTTGAGTTTGAATTTATATGAGATCCCAAAGGATCATTTCTATGTAATATCCTTTTAGCAATGAAGATCTTGATTATTACCTTGAGTTTAGAGACATTTCCAATGGTCGTCTAAACCATTCTGAGCACTAGACGAGGAAGTTAGGGTGGAGGAAGATGGAAGATATTACGACAGAGAATTAAAGGGAGGAGATATGGATCAAATATAGTGAAGCACGTGAAAGGGATATTTCTAGAAAATGCAAGGTTACAAGTGTTATGGATCTATGGAGGCATACGTTTCAGGAAGGAGTAGAGGTTCACGCGGAGGGTGTGGAACCTAAGTAGTCTGTGTTACCCCATCTTGGCAAGCACATAAGAGAGACCCTTTTGGCTTCTGATGAGATTTCATCACATGAAGAGAGAAGATTCATTGGCACATATCTGAACCCACCTAGTGACCAAACCATGGTGCTTGGTTTTCCAGATCAAGGAAGGAGTATCGTTGACCCAGTTGGTATCAATGGAAGTGACAGATCTATGCCCAGGAGATAAAATTTTCATTTCCCACTTCTATGGCTACACATATTCTAGTATTTGGAGGAATTTTTAAACAAGGATCAAATACACAAGCCTTCAGTATCACGTCTAGGAGTGGCGTGGGGTACACTAGTGGTAGTGGGGCATTATCACAGACCGTTAGTATGCAGTTTAGTGGAACCTTGGGGACCCTTGGCATGACCACTACATGACCTGGTGGACCTAGTGGATCTAGTGGATCAGGAGGAATAGGACCTGGTGGATCTGGTGGGTCATGAGGAACATGACCTAGTGGATTTGGAGGATCTGGTGGCTCAGAAGGTATAGGACCTTGTGGATCTAGTGGATCTAACGGTGGAGGAAACACTGGAGGAAACTAAGGCTCTAGCTCAAGAGGACAAGGGCCCTAATCACCCCCTCAAGTCTTCTTTTAGATGTCTTTACATTTTCTAAATTACATAGGTATTAAAGATGTTGTAGAACATGTTCACAAGTGTGAGCTGCTATGGGGCGTGAAGGGGATTACAACCCCGGAGCAAAAGGCTAGTCAGTTTGCAATGATGTTGCAAAGGTGCGCACATAGCTGGTATAGGAAATATGACCCTCATCAAATAGTGGTGGATTATACTACTTTAAAGAATGCCTTCTTGGTATAATTCCACATTCCTGAGTTTGAATAGAAGAGCATCAACTCCCTAAAGGAGATTCAACATGGAATGGCAGAGAGTGTGAGGGAGTATGATACATGGTTTAAGACCTTCCTGTCAAAATTTTCATATGAAATTCACCCTTCACAACATGGTCAATGGTTTTTTGGGGGTTTATAACTCCTTTTAGAAGAGCTTTATCTCATAAAAATTTCACAGACCCATGTGAGGTGTTACAAGTTGCTCTGCGTGCCGAGGCTGTTGGAAGTGTTGATACTGGTGTTAGCCTATTTATGGAGGCTCAAATTGCTACTATGGCTAAGCAACTGGAGAAGTTTTCTATGAACTCATCCCATGAGACTTGTAGTGGTATATGGTGTACATATTGTGAAGTGGAGGGGCATGTCAAGGATAGCTTCCCCCAGAGGACAATACGCACCATAATAGTAGACTATGAAATTTTTCATGGGGACCATGATGTAAATAGATGTCCCTTGTTACAACACGTAATTCAGAAGAATGTGTCTTACTACTATAATATATGCACCTCTATGACCCATGATATTAAGGATTGTAGGATTATTGACTAGATCCACGAGACCATTGATCATGGGGTATGCCAGACCAACATTGCTAGTAGTTCTAAAGGTGATGATCTCCGTTATGAGGAGTGTGCAGATGGAGGTGCATGTGGAAGGGGATATCTTTGAGGATTTTGTGGTCATGGTAACCATAGAGGAGGAAGAAGTGAGTTCCCACATGGAACTTGTTTTTACTATGGGTCTACAGAGCATTACAAACGAGAGTTCCCAGACTTGTTACAGTGCTCATGGTGTGAGAAGAAACACAAGTATGAGGAGTGCCCTGAGTTGTTTGAGCACATGAATCAGAAACACCAAAAAGAAAACGATGCTGCAATGGTAAGCATTAAAAATAAAAACATAATGGATTCCACGAGTAAAACATTATGCAGGCTTAGAACCTGTTATGGTAACAACAAGAGTAGAGGCCACGAGCACAAAGGAAATACCAAGGTAGAAGAACCTAGTTTCAAGGGAAGAAGTGGTATATGGGAAGTACCCAGACCCTGCGCATCAAAAGGGGGTATATCAAGATATCATGGGTGTCATTTAGAGTTTACAGGGAGAAATCCAATGTCTAAAGGAACAGTCTAGAAGGGAGGAGCAATGAAGTAAGGTTGAGGTGCTAAGAGATGTCCTAGATGAGGTCAAGGAAGTATGTAAAATGCTAAGGCAAGAGAATATTATTCCCTTACTAGGAGCATGGTTTAGAGAGAAGGTACCATCCACCGGAGAAGAGTGTGAGAGGTAGGTCTTGCATACAAACCTTCCCCCTCACATCCTTGACTATGATAGGGAGATCACTTTAAATGTGGTCGTGGATGGATGGCTCCTTAGTAATTATCCTCATTGACATAGGCGCGGAGGTCAATGTTCTCATATTGGATGCATGGGATCAGATGCTAAGGCCTACATTACAGACGTATTCAAATGTGTTGTATATGGAAAATAAAACAAATGCAATGCCCATTGGTGTCTTAAGGGATGCAGTTATCACCATTTAGGGAGCTAAGTTTACTGGGGACTTTAAAGTCTTGGCACTCATCGAGGAAAATAATTTCCTAGAACTACTTGGGCACCCATGGTGTTATAAGAACAATGCAGATCTTTAGTTTAACAAGGGGTATATTAGCTTTGAAAATGAGGAGGAATAAGTCATCATACCCCTGGCTGATGGGAAGTCAACACCCTATAATTAACCTTTGGTATAAGAGTTCCTAGATAGAATATATGTGTGCTTAATCAAGGATCCAGAGATAATCCATCCTACAAATGGAATTATCCAATTTGAATATTCTCATTCGGTAAGTGACACCACTAGTCTAGCATGTGATAACTGAACACATGGAACCTACGAGTTGAACAGACAAAATTTAAGAGGATCGATGAAAAAGGTGACAAAGGCACACACATTCCGGCACCTAGGAGGAAAGGATCTACCTAAGTACTCAGGAGGAGCCTCCCCTAAGGTCTTTTTGTAGAAGATGGAAGCTTAGTGGAAGGAGGAAAATGAAAGAAGGGGGATGTTAAGTTATTTCCTAGTAGGAACTGTTGCACGTTGGTAGGGAACACATCAGGATAATCTCTTAGAATGGTGCAAAGTGAGAATTTCCTTATTTTTTTGTTTCTCTAGAAGCAACGCACCCACCACCACGAAGGACTACCATGGTAAGGAGTCCACCTCTTTCCACATCCAAGCCCATGAGAGATCCTAGAGGGAAGGTGCAAAATCTTTTCCACCATCCCTCTGGGTACACAAACTGTATTATACACTACATGGTTGCACGTCCACATGGTACACCCACTCTGAGACACACCACCAAAAAGGGAATTAGTAGGAACTAGAAATTGATCTCATCTAAGCATTTGAGTATCGGAGTATAACCTTGGTGGATAAGGGATTGCAAGTTTTCAAGTGCCTTACCATTGGGGATAGTGCCATGGAAGAAGATAGGCTACTA
Source organism: Taxus chinensis (assembly GCA_019776745.2). NCBI lineage: Eukaryota > Viridiplantae > Streptophyta > Pinopsida > Cupressales > Taxaceae > Taxus > Taxus chinensis. The sequence goes on along the minus strand of CM034156.1, from coordinate 359,464,549 downwards.
GAGTTGCTAAGTGAACCTGGCTTAGAGGCATGCTTTGAGGAAGAAGACACATAAGAGATAAAATTTGAGCATTCATGCACAGAGAAAGAAAAGGGAAAGATGGTCTATGTTATAGATGGTGAAGAGATGGAAAATTTGGAGGTTAACCATTCTCTAGGCTTGCGCGAAGTGATGGATAGTGCTGATGAAAGAACATGCACCTATCATGAGCCTTTAAAGAGAAAGAAGGTTAATATTGGATTGGAGGTAGAACCCAAGGAAGCTATCATTGGAGATTATTGGTCAGAGAAGGAAGTCTCTAAGATCATTGATCTTTTACATGAGTTTGAGGACTTATACCCGTGTGGGTATCATGAACTCAAAGGTGTTCACCATTCCTTGGGGAAATGAAAATTAAGTTGAAGGAAGGTCCACACCCAGTCTGGAAGAGATCATACTGAATGAATCCTAATTTTTGTGTGAAGGTCAAGGAGGAAATAGAAAAGATGATAGCGTCAGGAATCATAGAGACTGTGGAGGAGTCAGAGTGGATAAGTCCAATGGTGATTAGTATCAAAAAGGATGGAAGGATAAAGATATGTGTTGATTATAGGGATCTAAATGCGGTGTGTGTCATTGATCCCTTCCCAACCCTGTTCACTAAAGAAATCTTGGAAGGAGTGGTAGGGCGCGAAGTCTACTCTTTCATGGATGGGTTCTCAGGCTATCACCAGGTGAGGATTGCAAAGGAAGACTAGAGAAAGACAACCTTCACCACTGAGTGGGGAATTTTTTCCTATACAATCATGCCATTTGAGTTAAATAACGCACCTATTGTATTCTCATGCATTGTAGTGCAGGCCTTCCAGGACTTCATCCACAAGTTTTTCTAAGTCTACCTTGATGATTAGACCATGTATGGACTAGTCAAGGACCATTGTGACAATCTAAGATTGATGTTTGAAAGGTGTCGACAGTTGAGGATATCCCTCAACATCAAGAAGTGTGTATTTTCTACCTCATTTGGGACCTTGTTGGCACACATCATATGTAAAGAAGGCTTGCTGGTGGATCTTGCCAAAATTGCAGTGATTGTGGGATTGGGGGAGCCAACTAGTCAAAGTGCAGTGCGTGGGTTTCTTAGGCACGTGGGCTACTATTGTAAGTTCAGCAATTGGTATGCCAAGATCGCCACACCTTTAGAAGAATTGCTCAGACATAAAAGTGCCTTCCATTGGGGAAAGGCACATTAGAAGGCATTTGACACATTGAAGGATAGGCTTGTCACTGCACCTATATTACATTTTCCCTCTTGGGATAAGCCCTTCCATGTTCATGTAGATGCCTCTAGAACAGCCATTGGGGCAGTGCTTGCACAACTTGGTGGTGGAATTTTTGATCACCCCCTATGATTTGTAAGCATGAAGTTGACATCAGTAGAGCAGAATTATACTATGACCAAGCGCGAGGCATTTTCTATGATCTACGTGCTTCATAAGTTCAGGCAGTATCTACTGGAAACTCCCTTTTATCTTCTACACTAACCACATGGCATTAAAATATTTGGTGAACAAGCTCATCCTACAAGGGCGCATATGTCAGTGGGTGCTATTATTCCAAGAGTTTGAGTTCACCATAGTTGTCAAACCAGGTAAGAGTAATTCCAGACCTAACCATTTGTCTAGGATTGATTCAGGGAGGATGCATAGAGCATTGAAGATACCATGCCAGATGCATAGTTGTTTAGGTTACGGTACATGCCCTCAGACTTGGAGGATATTGCTATGTTCCTTAAAAGAGGTATGGCACTGGATGGAATGAAGACATTAGAGTAAACGCAACTAGCCATATGCATCACGCCCTACATGTTGATCAGTGGGGACTTATATAAACTAGGGCATGATGAATTTTTACGTAGGTATGTACCAGAGCATGAGCGCCTCACCATCATAGAGGAAGCACATGGAGGAAGTGCGGGTGGACATTATGCAGGTGATGCCACCGTATGTAAAATATTAATGGTAGGATTGTGGTGGGAAACTTTGTATAAGGATTGCAAGGAGTATTATAAAGCATGTGACCATTATCGATGCGTTGGCATGATAGGACAGAGAGGTGAAATACCTTTTTTCCCTATCCCTAGCACTGAACCTTTTGAGAAATGGGCAATATATTTTTTAGGCCCTATTACACCATCAATGCCTAGGACTAGATCACACTATGTAATCACTTGCACAGACTACTTGACAAGGTGGGCAGAGGCGGCCCCAACTAAATACTGTACAACAGCTACAACAACAAGATTTTTGTGGGAGAATATTATCACGGGGTATGGATTCCCTTTAATTTTAAGCAATGATAGGGGTACACATTTCTTGAATGAGACCGTGAGGATCCTATTAGCAACGTTAAAGGTGGCTCATCACAAAACTACACCTTATCATCCACAAGCAAATGGAGCATTTAACAAGATACTTAGTCATACCCTGACAAAGATTTGTGATGTCAGAAGACAAGATTGGGATGACAAGGTATCAATTGTATTATGGGCTTATAGGATAACTTATAAAAGGTTAAACAAAGCCACATTGTTTCAATTGGTGTGTGGCATGGAATCTATTCTACCGGTTGAGTTCATGTTACCTTTTATGTGAATAGTGTTTTATGCAGGAGGGCTGGCTGATGAGCAAGCACTAAAAGAAAGGATTTATAAATTAATGAAGCTAAATGAAAGATAATCACTCACTAGGTGGAGAAAAATAGTAGAAAAAGAAAAGTAAAAAGCATGACATGATTGCCACATGAGGAACAAGAAATTTGAGGTTGGGCAGATGGTCTGACTATATGATTCTAAGTTTTTGCGCTAACCTGGGAAGTTGAAAGTGCATTGGTTGGGTCCCTACATCATCTCGTACATCCTTGATTTAGGTTCTTTCCAGTTACAAGAGTTGGATGGGATGAGATTTACAGGACACTTCAATGGGAGTAGGTTAAAGCCCTACTATAAATAAGTCTTCTTGGTGTTTGTAAATAAGGCAGTATTGCTAGTTAGTTCAGAATTTTCTTTAATGCATTTTCCTTTCTTGTTGTTGTTTTGTGTTGTGTCTTGGGAACTGGTAATCTCATTACTTTTTGAAGTTGTAACTATGCAGAGGATCGTGCATTATTTTAGTGTGGGGTGGAGTGGAAGAAATTGAAGTGTGAAGCACTAGGAAGGATTGCATTGGAAAGCCCAGTTGAATGGCCTGTGAAGAAATTACATGCAAGGAAAGGTGAAAAAGGATGGTTGGTGTTCAAGATAAGGCTACATTGGGGATCCACGTACAAGAGAAGAAGAAGTGCATAAGCAACATGAGGTAGGTGAGAGAAAAAATCATGACAGAAGAAGTTCCATCAGCACTGGTTACGCGCACGCAAGAGTATCCTTTCAAGATGGATTGGTTACACGCCAGAAGGTTGAATAATTTTCCACACAAGGTTGGGCATGTGAGTTAAAGCACTAAAGACCTGTTTGTTTGAAAAAGTCACATAAAGTGTTAAAGTTAGGTGGTAGGTAAGGTAGCATTCAATGTTACAAAGTGGGAAAAAGCTATAAATAGAGGGTTGAGGCCTTTCATTATTTACTTTACGTATATGAAGAAAGAAGTGCTTTTACATCTTTGCAAACTAGGGATTCCAGAATTGATCCGTGTGAAGAAAAACTTGAAGAGTCTAAGCATGAACAACTAGTTTGGATTTGTGAACCAGAAGGAAGGGATTTCACGGGTGTAGGAGAAGTTGTGAGAAGGTGTCGTCTTGTGAAAGTATTATCCCAGCTAGGGTTTGAAAAACTAGGGCATGGGTTTAAGGGGTTTTCTTCACAAGTTTGAGATCTAAGGTTGGAAGGAGTGGAAGAGCAGAGTAATAAGAAGAGATTGAAGTGATAAGAGGACCTAGACAATGGCACCTAAGAAACCAGCCATGTCACCCAAGAAGCCAAAGGGAAAGGGCAAGGGCAGGGCAGAGAGCCAGCAGAAACCACCATAAGCAATGAATGAGGAGTGGTATGTAGAAATGCAGTACTCGGATGGAGTTTTGCTTGGGGAAGGAGTGGGAATCCCATTTGAGAAAGATGGTAGTGAGTGACAATAACCATTACACAAGCACAAAAAAGAAGGAAATGGCACTGGAGTTAGTGCGCCTGACGAAAAAAATGACACCAAAGGGTTTGCCCATCTATAACGATGAGGTAAAATTGAAGTTGGAGAAGTCAGGGTTATTGCAACTCTATGAGTTGCCTTACTTTGGAAATCCTGAGCACCTCTATCAGTGGATGATGTCACGCATGCATCAGGATCACTTTTACTTCATGGGGTGCAAGATGTACATAACCCCTCAAATGATTTCGAAGTTTACATGCCTCATCTGCGAAGGAGATATCATAGATGATGACCTGGGTGAAAAGGAAGCCATCAAAGCAACCATCATTGCATATGATTACAAGAAGGGGTCAAGGTATTTTGACATTGTGGAAATCCCATATTCCATCATGAGAATGGCCACGTGCCTAGTCACAAAGTTAAATGATCAAGAAAGGTGGAAACATGTGAATAAGGCCTAGTTGAATGTATGCATGAAAATATCATAGGGCATAATCTACAACTTATCATCCTTTATTACAGATGAGATAATCAGCAGTACCCAAGAAGGAGACAAGATACTCTTTGGAAATGTCCTCCTGAAAATTGTATTTTCAGAGATAGGAGTGCCTGACGTGACAGACAAGTTTTTTTGGGAGTATCTAGCTGAAGATCCCTCTCCCGCGAAAATATTTTCAAAGTATAAATGTGAAACAATGACAGCCTCCCACATGGCAAGCCTAGACAAATGGTATAATCACTTAAGGGATGCATTTGAGGTAGAGTGGAGAATCCCAAAGCAACTACTAGCACTTATAATAGGATAAGCTGAGTTTGTTGTGTACCAACACTTCTACATAGGCAGGTTCATGATGGTGGATGAAACCATGAGCCCATGGTGTAAACTCCCGTTCTCCTTCACCGCCCAGTACTTCCAAGCGGGATTTAATAGGTTCAAAGAAGCAAAGAGACTAAGGTTTGACCTTAGTGAAGTTGATTAGGACCACAGGGAGTTATGCAGGACCCTAGTCTACCCCAATAAGCGCGCGTATGTGGAGAAGTACGTAGTGCATGAAGTGAGAATGATGAAACCCCTGACCCTTATAATTGTAGGAAAGTCTGCAGCACGTATATATCTCTGAATTAGGCCAAAATTTGAGAAAGGTGCATACCTTGAGAATGATGTCTCCATACCTAGAGATCTCATGGGTAGAAGAAAGCCCGCACTCAAGAAAAGGAAGAGAGAAGAAGAAAAATCACCAAGTGTGCAGACTGCCCAGCCAGTAAGCACGTCGGTGGGAAGTGCCAAACCTAACACCTATACGCTTAGGAAGAAATCCCTAGTAAAGGAGAAGACCCTGGAAGAAGAGGTGTCAGAGCAACCCCTCACCAGGGAGAAGTCGCCAGAGGAAGCAGAGAAGGCTAGATCCCCTGCGGAAGATTCACCTCTCAAAAAGAAGCAGAGGATATAAGAGGAAGTTGACTCAGAGGATACAGAGATCTTGGAGAGGTATATATGAAAAAAGGATGATGGTGATGAAGATGATGATCCTGAAAGAGATCAAGAGCCACCTACCTTCAGCGTGCACGATTCAGAAGAAGAGGGCGAAGAAGAAGAATAGGGGTTACTTTTCTTACGGTGTAAGGGTAGCCAGGAGGGGGAAGGCACTCAGGACATGGGAAGAAGTGAGGAGGTTGGTGCACAGAAGCAGAGAGCTCCAAGCCTTACTCAGGAGCAAGTAAACAAGGTGGTAGAAAGATAAGCGACGAAAATAATAGAGGCCTTGTTAGAACAAGAATTGGAGCGCAGCATAGACATAGTGATTGAAGAGGGTAAGGAGGAAAGCGTTGAGAAAGAAAAAGTTAGTATAGGAGGAGGTTCCAGTCTAACAGTGAGTTTCCCCAAAGGCATGCACTCAGGAAGGAAGATCCTTGATATAGAATGAGGACAGGTCATGGGCTATGTTGATGACCAAAGGAAGGTGTTATGCATGCGCTTCCATAGCACTGTACCCACAGAAAAACTTCTAGCTATGGAGTCATTTAACAAAGAGGGCACGTACCCCAGGACAAGGAAGATGCTCTCTTAGGTGTTTGAGTCCCATATTGACGAGCCAGAGTTTGAAATATACCAAGGGGCAATCATACCAGTACCAGAGTCTAAGGGAACCAACCCCTTGGTAAATTTCCAGTAGCTCTTAGATGAGCAGTTATGTAATACACTGAATAAGGTTGCGGTCGAGACTGACGCTAGGATCTTCGGAAGAAATGATAGCGTAATATTTTTAGAGGAAAAGCTAGAAAATAAGGAAGAGGAGCTGGCTAAGAGAACTAAGGGCTTGAAACAAGAAGAGTTGATCAGCACGTAGCTAAAGCATGAAATAAGGGATGAGAAGGCGAAGGTGCATGAAATATACAAAAATATGGAGACTATCACAAGCACCATTATGTTGAAGCATCCAGACCTAACGACGCCCACGCAGAATTATGGATCCGCTCTTGAATGCTTAGAAGATCTTATGCGCATCCTCATCATGGAAAGACAACCGTTGGCCCTGGAGTCCACTGAAGAAGTGGCAACACACTTGGAGAAGGAGGACAAATTAAAAGTGGTAGTAATCATTACTGAGTATAGCAATGTACTTACGAATGTCAAGATTGCTACCCAATCTGTTGAGGCCATGTACGATAATTGTGCAGATAGGGATAGAATGGTGAGCATCTTGGTTGCCACTCACGAAGAAAAACTAAAGGAGTTTCAAGAGAAGAATAAGGGAAATAGGACAGAAAGGGACAGAATCCTTGCCGAGGTTGAAAAGAAATATGAGGCCATTGAAACCTTAAGGGGTTCAATCAAAAACTAGTTGAAGGAACTATACCAACAAATTACTAGAAGGATGGATGCACTTGAAGACATGAGCAAGGAGTTGGAGAAAATTGTTGAAACTATGAACGATCAAGGAGATGGACTAAGTTTTGGGGAGGTAAGCACCTTATTCAGCGACCTTTATCAGAGAGTGTAGAATGAAGTCAATGCCTGGAACAAGTTGGAGGCCGACTTGCAAAAAGATTTTCCTAGCTTGTTGAAATAATGTCATCAATTCCCCATTCTTTCTTCTTTCCCAAATTATTCATCCCCTTATTATTTTTCCAAGACATAAGTCTACTGTAATTCTTTATTCATTGGAGAAGTGTTCCCACAGACAAAGAACAAGCGTAGTGTGGGGTGATGTTGGGACACAAAAATATTGTCTAAGTACAAAAAGGCATGTAGGCACGCAAGGCCTAGTTGAAGAAGGGCGCATAAGGAGAAGGCATGTAGGACAGGGTTTAAGGAAGGGTTTAGGAAAACCTGTGGCACGCGCGCAGACAAAGCTAAGGTTTCAAGACTTATCCATATTGGGCATTTTGGGTAGGACACAAGAAAAGTGTGACCCGACTGTGCATGCAGAGTAGATAAGGTGTCAGCCTGGCAACGTGATGCCCACGAAAGGAAGATGCCCTGCGATAGAAGGTTCTAGAAGACATCATGGCAAAAAGTGGAGAGCTCAAGATTGGAGAAGTATGCTCCCATGGAGGACCACTTTCAGACACTTGGCATCAAATCTAAGGCCACAGAAGGATGAACTGGCACTTTGGGATGCCTATATATGCAAACGCCCACAGGAGAAAAAGGAAGATAGTAGAGATAGATCAGATAGACAAGAGAAGATTATAGAGATCAGGAGCTCTATAGAAATACTATGAGAAATCTGTGGGATTGGGTAGAGGCTATATAAAGGAGTAATGTATTAAGGGGTTGGGATATAAATTTTTCTTTGTATGGATGAAGGACATGATCAATGTTGTGATGCATGACTTTGGTCTGATCAAGCTGTGTGTAGTCTAATGGATCCATTGAATGTAATGAGGTTACAAACATGAATGAGAAGGAGTGTAATTGATTTGGTTCATATCTATATTTTTTCATTTCTGTTCATGGATGTTATGGAATAGATGTAAATCCTTATGTATTTTCTTTTCTGCATTAGTTCTATTTGTTATCTATAAGTACCCTCTGTTTAGAATGAATACATTTATCTAGAGGCCATTCTAAGCCCTATGATGATTGAATGTCTCATTTCCACCTTATTCATTAAGTTCATGACATAGATGATGGTTTCCCACTTAAATCACATAAAAGAGAGACTCGGTGCCCGTGCGTGCCTCGGCGAGTGTCGAACACCCGCTGGGTGATAGCCCAACGCACATTGGATTTCTTTCCTTTGTGATGGGTGTAAAAATGATTTTGGATTCATATAATCATCATCATGTTTTTCAAAATGACTCCATCACATTTGGATACTCCTCCATCAACATAGGCAGCTTGGCATATTCATTTGAAGCTATGAAAAAAAATTCGTACCTTGAATATTTAAACAGGATGTCCACCCTTGGGTCATCTAGTTTTTTACTATGTATTTAATTTTCTTGATATAAAATATAGCTAAACAACATACCATATGAGCATCCTTCACTTGGCCAATGATAGGTACTTATTTGGTTTCCATGGAGTAGCAATGGCTAGTAGTGGGATTGAGAGAGACCAAGAGATTTAGAAAATTTTGCAGGCATGAAATTATTAGAGGCATCAAAGTCAATAATGAAATTATTCAGCTTATATCCATTGATTATAAAAGTAATATAAAAAGTATCTACTTTCCAAAGAGAGGAGGGTGTCGAGGAAATAAGGTTTTGAGAAGGAAAAGTACTTAAGGAAGGGATTGGTTCTTTGGTAATGGAATTTTTGTAACATGACCTTGAACTAATTCCTTTGATAAATTGGACACGCCTATCAAATTGCTTAGGGCAAGTTTTCAAGTACTCATATTCCAAAATCTGAATTTTGGATTTCTTAACATGGTTAATGATGTAAAAATTTTAATAAGTTGTAGGCACGGCGAGAAATATGAGATCCTTTACATGAGTAGGGTTTATATTCTTAGAATCAATAGAAGTAGAAACTAGTTTGTTAAGAGGAGTTGAAAGAGAATTATTCCATGGACCTCACATTTGTTGAGAACATCTTCCTTTAATATTGGCAGAATCACTATGCATATCCCCTCGATCAACACTTGATCTTCACCCATTTCCCACTTCTTAACCCATTGCGTGTCCTTGTTGAATTCTTGACCCTCACCTGGACCTGAAGCATCTATACTATTTCATTTACTCTGTGGACTTAATTCCACTAGAGTTATTTATCCATGGGAAGCACCAGAATGCTTTCACATGTCCTCCTCTATTGGAAGGAAATTTTAAACTACAATTGATAGTGTTTGGTGGGTTTAAACTTGATGAGAAAATGAATGTCCCATAAATTTTTTAAATGGATATGTTTAGTTTAAAGGGAGAAATTATCCAAATTATCTAGGGGTTAATTTGGAATAATAGTTTGTGACCACCAAGGATAATCAACATGCTATATTAGGATCAACATGCTTTTACAATCCATTGGGAATGGAATCATGCCCAAAACTTTGAAAAATTGATCAAAAACATGTAATTTCTTACCCTTGATCCGTATGAAGCATTGCATGAATGTAGAAACGATCTATAGCTACTTGAATTGATATGTGGATCTTAGAATAAGACTAAAAACTACTCTAGCTCTCTAATTCTACCAGTAAATATTCGCGGGCTTGGAGTCAAGTATCACTTCTACAACTTATGAGGTCAAGTTTTCTTCTACCCTAAAACATGTAAAAGGAACCAACACTTGTGCATCCAATTCACTTACTCAAATGATCACCACAAGGATTGATGCAAGGCACTCAATTAGTGAACATTACATAATGAAAGGAGGGAACCTCTAATGATAACAATAAAGGAATGAAACATCACCAAAAATTTGTGAAATCATACATGATCCAACTGGAAACATTCAGAGTGTGCGTGAGCACTTATTATGTAAGAAATAAACTTAACATACTCCTAATATAAATAAATAGAAAGGAAATCTAAACAAAACCATGTATTATTTGTGAGAAAGAACTTCATTTTCTCAAAAAGTGCATCCATGAGATTAGTTTTATGACTAGATCACTTGGTAAAAGTGAAAACATCATTTGCACCTTTGATTTTCTCAAAATACTAGTCTATAAAATAATATACACCTCTGTAGGATTTGCATGTGGTTCTTGGAGATCTTGGTGTTGAGTTTTGACAACCTGAATCTCTTTCTTATGCTTTGAAGTAAGCACATCTGATGACAATTCCTTTTGTGGCTCTAAATTGGCCAAATACATTATTGGACATGGCTTTATCATAGCTAATAAAGTGACATTTCTGATTTTTCCCTCTTCTTTTTTTGTAAATTCATCATTTAGAATGCTTGAGGTAATTCCATGATCATATTGGATGCTTATAGATTGATCTGAAAAAAAATTCTACTTCATCTTTTGAAAATAACCTCATATTTGGATCTTTATCAAGATCAAAAGAATATTTAATAATAAGGGAGACTTTATTGAGGAAGATAGATGATGGGAATGGGATACTTACAATTTCAATTAGCTCTTCCTCATCATCAGAATCTTCTAACTCTGATAAAACATCATCCTCTTTATTGTTCATGCTTGAATAAAAATCCCTTCAAATTATTATTTCTTTGTTGATTTCCTCCTCTGTATGAATTTACAAGATGATCTAAACTATTTTTTGCTTCTTCTTCTTCATTCTTATCATTATTTTCATGTAGAAAAAAAATAAAAAACTTAAAATCATCCTCCTCCTCACCATGATGTAGCTCTAACTTATCTATTTCCTTATCTAAAGATAAACTTTTTGATTATTGGGCCCTAAACTATTGGCTAAGTACTAAGAGGTGCACACACATAGGACTAGTGAGAAGAAGGGCACTCAAGGGAAAGCACATGGGACAAAGGTGTTTAATAAGGGTTTTAGTAAAACAAGGGTGTGTGAGAGACTGATCATGGGTTTAAAGGACTTAGCCATATTTGGCATTCTAAAGGCACTTGAGGAAAAGGGAGAGGACCAAACTAGGTGTGATAAATGGATAAGGTGCCAACTTGGAGCCTTGGAGGCCAAGAAAAAAATATTCCATATAGGAAATATTCCTAGAGACATCATTACAGAGAGTGGAACATTTTCAAAGGGATAAAAATTCACCTATGAAGGACCACATCAACACTTGGCACATGATCTATGCTTGGAGAAGGCATGGCGGTGGGTGTTGATCTTATATAAAAGAATGCTCATGATAGAAAAAGAAAGAGGTAGATTGATGTGTACATGGAGAGGCATACAAGAGAGGTGGGTATACATATGCATATATAGGTACCACGAAGTAGAAAGAATGGCAACGAATTTCTAAAGAAATGTTAGGTTGCACTAGGGTTTAGGATTCAGGGTACTAGAGAGCTATATAGAATGTCATTAAGCATTGGCATTGATGTTAGGGTCTATAAATGGGTTATAGTAAGAAGGGCATAGCCAAGAGCTCCATTCAGATCCTTTTGTATAGGTTGGACCTCTATCACTAACTGTATATGGTCTGAGATGACCCTTTTGACTGTAATATGGCTACCGTAACTCTTTTACATGAATATATATATATATATATATATATGGGTTCGGTTCTATATATCTATTTTATGGGTACAAACCCTTTTGATATTTAGCATGTTATAGCTCGGATATTTTTTCCCATGGCTCATTCAATGTTTATCTACCTTCTCTGATGCATGGGTGTGTGTGTGGATCTGTTAGTTTTATGTTCTTCTTTTAGGATGCATGTATTTCTATCTCTACAAATAAACCCCCATTAATGGTGGAACCTTCTCACAAAGCTCACATAAAAGAGGGGCTCAATGTCTGCACATGCCTCAGGTGAGCACCCAGTGCCCACTAGGTGATAGGTTAGTGTGCTTGGGGTTAGAAAGAAGTATTAAGGGTAAAATAATGACTACATCTTGGTTCTATTGCCTGGACCTCTTTTCAAAGTTGTTATGAGAATGGTGCATGATGACAAAGTGTTTGACCTTGGAAAGTGTTGAAGCATGGCTTAAAAGCACGGAGGATGAGTTTTCTCAGAGATTTAGTACTGGACCTGAGTTTGATGCATGTAAATGGGTAGAAGAACATCTGTATAATGAGTTGTATGAGACCTTCTTTTTTGTTTTCCAGTGGAGTTGTATGAATGGCTCTCAGCGTATGCATCTAGATCAAGAGCTGGTACTATAGACCTCACATATGGACCCAAGATGAGTATCAGAGGTTGCATGATGTTGATCTGACTTGGACACGTGTTGTTGATCATTGGTGGAGTAGAGTGTTGACAAGTTACACCTTGGAGTACATGATTTCTACGTATTCCTGTCTAGAGATTGTTGAGTTTGAGTTCTTGAGGGAGCCAAGAGGATCATTCTTGCGTGTTATCCCTTTAGCTATAAATATCATGATCATTACACTGAGTTTGGAAGCATTTTCCTATGGCTGACTAAGCTTCTTCTGAGCATTGGTGAGGAAGCTAGAGTGGAGGAAGATGGTGGACCTTGTGGCTGAAAAGGAGAGGGAAGAAATATGACTTAAGTATAATGAGGCTCAGGAGAGGGAGTTGACAAGACAACGTGAAGCTGCAGGAGTGATGGATTTATGGAGGCAGACGTTGTGGGAAGGATTTGAGGTTCACGCGGAGGACATGGAACCTGAGCAGTCTGTGCTACCCCATCTTGGAAAGCACGGAAGAGAAACCCCCTCAGCTTCTAGAGAGAGCTCGTCATATGAAGAAAGGAGAAGAGTCATTGGCACACATCTAAATCCACCTGGTGACCAACCCTTGGTGCTTAGTTTTCCAAATCTAGAGATAAGTATTACTAACCTAGTTGGTATTGGTGGAAGTAACCGATCAACACCTAGGAGGTATAACTTTTCATTTGGCACATCTATGGCTACATAATCATTTCCTATGTTTGGAGGTATATTGTCTTGAACAAAATTTGGGAAAAGTATGGGTACACAAAGCTTGGGTATCACATATAGAAGTGGTGCGGGACACACATCTGGTAGTGGTGCAATATCATAGACTATTGGCACACAGTTCAGCACAACAGTGGGGACACAAGGCATGACCACTTCAGGACCTTTACCAACTATGGGAGGTGGATCTAGTGGGTCAGGTGGAATAGGAACTAGTGGACTTGGTGGACCTAGTGGATCTGGAGGATCTGGTGGGTCAGGAGGGACATACATTGGTGGATCTAGAGGTGGAGGTAACATTGAAGGGAATCTAGGTTCTAGATTAGGTGGACAAGGGCCTCAACCACCTCAGCAAGTATTTTTTGAGATGTCTTTACATCTTCCAGATTACAAAGGTGTTGAGGATGTTACAGAACATGTACAAAAATGTGATTTGCTATGGTGCGCAAAGGGGGTCACTTCCTCATAATGGAAGGAAAGTCAGTTTGCAAATATGTTGCAAGGGCACACCCATAGTTGGTACCTAAATTATGACCCCCACTAGAAAATAGTAGATTATACCATGTTGTGTAATGCCTTCTTAGCTGAATTCCATATTCCTAAGTTTGAACAAAAGAGCATTAGCGCACTAAAGAAGATTCAACAAGGTATGGTAGAGAGTGTGCGGGAGTATGATGTGAGTTCTATAACTCTCTTATCAAAACTATCTTATGATATTCATCCTTCTCAACATGCTCAATGGTTTGTTGGAGGACTAATAACACCCTTCAGGAGAGCATTTTTGCATAAGACTTTGATAGACCTGCATGAGGCCTTAGAGGTTACTCTACACATTGAGGATGTGGGAAGCATGGATACCAGTGTTAGTCCTTTTCTTGAAGCTCAAATTGCTGCAATGGAAAAGCAATTGGAGAAGCTATCTATGAACTCAGCCCATGAGACTCACAGTGGCCTATGGTGCATAGATTGTGAGGTAGAGGGGCATACAAAGGATAGTTGTCCTTGGAGATCGGTACACACCATGATGGTAGACTATGAAATTTTCCACAAAGATCATGATGCAAGTAGGTGTCCGCTACTGTAGCACACATGATCCATAAGAATGTGTCTTGTTATTACAATATTTACACCTCTACTACTCATGACACCAAGGATTGTAGATTAATTGACCAGATACATGATGTCATTGATATTGGTGTGTGCTAGACCAGCATTGTAAACAATTCCAAGGATGATGGTCATCACTATGAAGGACACGTGGATGGAGGAGCTCATGGAAGAGGATTTTGTGGAGGATTTAGAGGTCATGGAAATCAGGAGGTGGAAGAGGTGAATTCCCTCAAGGAACTTGTTATAACGGTGAATCCAAAGAGCATTACAAGCACGAATGTCCTGACCTGCTATAGTGCTCATGGTGTGGGAAGAAGCAAAAGTATGAGGAGTGCCTAGACCTATTTGAACACATGAGCCAACAACAATAGAAAGAAAAGGGCATTGGGATGGTAAGCATTAAGAAATAATAGACTCGCAGTGGATGCCAAGGGTGGCACGTGAGTCAGAATTAGAACATGTACTGGTGACAATGCGAGTTGAGGCTACATGCACTAGGGAAATACCAAAGTAGAGACACTGATTACAAGATAAGAGGTGGTGTATGGGAAGTATTAGGACCCTACCCATCAGAAGGAAGTCTATCAAGAGACCATGGATGCATCAAGAGTATTCAAGGGGAAATTCAATATCTAAAGGAGAAATCTAGGAAGTTAGAGAAGAAGAAAAGGATTGAGGTCCCTCAGTCAGATATAGATGATGTTAGAGAGGTGTGTAAGATGTTACACTAAGAGAATATCATTCCTCTATTAGGAGAATGGTTGAGGGATAAGATACCAAGCATTAGAGGAGAGCGCGAGAGGAAGGTTTTGCATGCTAACATTCCTCCCCACAACCTTGACTATGATAAGGAGATTACCTTGAATGCAGTTGTTGATGGATGGATCCTAAGTAATATTCTGATTGACATGGGTGCAGAAGTTAATGTTCTCACCCTGGATGCCTAGAATCAAATGGGAAGGCCCCCATTACAGCCATCTTCAAATGTGTTGTATATGGATAATAAGACAAAGGTAATGCCCATTGGTGTTTTAAAAGATGTTTTTATCACTATCCAAGGGGAAAAATTCACTGGGGACTTTGAAGTCTTAGCGCTTGCTAAGGTGGACAAATTTCCAGCATTACTTGGGTGCCCCTGGTGCTATAAGAACAATGTTGACTTACGTTTCAATAAGGGGTATATAAGTTTTGAGAACAAAGAGGAACATGTTATCATTCCTTTGATGGATGGGAATTCAATGCCCTATATTGATCCTTTAGGAGAAGAAGACCTAGACAAAATTTACGTGCACACTATCCGGGACCCTAAAGTTGTGCAACCAACAAAAGAGGGCATTATTCAGTGGGAAGATGCTCAATCTATAAGTGATACAACTAGTGTGGCATGTGAAAATTGGGTGCATGGGACATATGAGTTAGTCAAAAGGTAGTTAAGAGGATCTGTGATGAGAGTAACAAAGGCGTGCTCAGTCAAGTGCCTAGGAGGAAAGAAGTTGCCAAGTTATTCTAGGGGAGCTGACCCTGATGTTTTCCTGTGAGAAATGGAGACCCAGTGGATATGTGAGATCAAAAGGAGAAGGATGCTTAGCTATACCTTTCTTAGGATCGCAACACATTGGTGACCGACCCATTGCAATAACCTTCTAGAGTGGCGTGAAGTAAGAATCATGTTCTCTGTTAGATTTTTCTAGAGTAATGCACCTACTATCATACAAGATTATCATGGGAAGGAACCCACCTTGTTTCACGTCCAAGACATGTGAGAAGGCCTGGATGAAGGCATGGAAGCCTTGCCCACCTTCTTTATGGGTGCATAAGTTGTACTCCACCTTACAAGGTTGCATGCATGTGCATGGTACATTCACTCAGAGATGTGCCATCAGATAGGAAACTGGCAGGAGTTGACGGCTGACCTCCTTCAAGCTTTCGAATATCAGAGTACTAAGTCATCGGTGTGATGAGGCATTGCAGGTTGTTAAGCACCTAACTATGGGAGATAGTGCCATGGCAGAGGATAGAATACTAGAATTATTGGGTGAACCTAGCTTAGAAGCATGCTTTGATGAGGAAGAATTAGAGGAGATACAACTTGAGTGCACATGCATGGAAAAAGAGAAAGGAAAATTGGTCTATGTGATCGATGGTGAAGAAGTGGAAAATTTGGATGTTAACCATACTGTGGGTACACAAAGGTTATGGATAGTGTTGATGAGAAAGCACACACCTACCATGAACCCCTGAAAACCAAGAAGGTTAACATTGGTTTGGAGGAAGAACCTAAGGAGGCTACTATTGGAGATTACTGGACAAAAAAGGAGGTTTCAAAGATCATCGATCTGTTGCATGAATTTCAAGATTTGTTTCCGCATGGGTACCATGATCTTAAAGGAGTTCACCACTCCTTGGGAGAAATGAATATCAAGTTAAAGGAGGGAGCTCACCCAATTTAGAAGAGACCTTATTGAATGAATCTGAATCTAAGCGTGAAAGTCAAGGAGGAGATTGACAAGATGATTGCATCAGGCATCATTGAGGTTATTGAAGAATCAGAATGGATAAGTCTGATGGTCATCAACATTAAGAAGGATGGGAGGATAAGGATTTGTGTTGATTATAGGGATCTGAATGTGGTATGTGTTATTGACCCTTTTCCAACCCCCTTCACTGAGGAGATCCTGGAAGGAGTAGCTGGGCGTGAGATCTATTCTTTCACAGATGGATTCTCAGGATATCATCAGGTTAGAATTACAAAGGAGGACCAAGAAAAGACAACTTTTTCCACTGAATGGGGAATATTTTCCTACACAGTCATGCCTTTTAGACTGAAGAATGTGCTTGCTGTATTTTTCATGCATAGTGGCGCAGGCATTTCAAGACTTCATCCATAAGTTTCTTCAAGTCTACCTTGATGATTGGATGGTATATGGATTAGTGAGGGACCATTGTGACAATTTGAGGCTGATGTTTGAAAGATGTCGACAGTTGAGGATATCCCTCAACATTAAGAAATGTGTTTTCACTACTCCATTTGGAACCCTTTTGGGGCATATCATATGTAAGGAAGGCTTGCTGGTGGATCCTGCCAAAGTTTTCATTATTGTGGGATTAGGGGAACCTACCAGCCATAGCACAGTGCGTGGATTCCTTGGGCATACGGGGTATTACCAGAAATTTATTAGGGGGTATGCCAAGATTACCACACCATTGGAAAAGTTTCTAAAACACAAAAGTACATTTCACTGGGGAGAGGCACAACAAATGGCATTTGATACATTGAAGAATAAGCTTATCACTATGCCCATATTATGCTTTCCTTCTTGGGATAAGCCATTCCATGTACATGTTGATGCTTCAGGGGTGGCAATTGGGGCAATCTTAGCACAACCTGGAGAGGGAATTGTTGACCACCCCTTGTGCTTTTCTAGTAGGAAGCTAACCCCATAGTGAAACAAAACTATACTACTACTGAGTGCGAAGCATTTTCAATGATCTACACACTACACAAATTTAGGTAGTATCTATTGGCAACACCCTTTATATTCTACATGGACCACATGGCATTGAAGTACTTGGTAAACAAGCCCATTTTACAAGGGCACATATGCCGGTGGGTCCTGTTGTTTCAAGAGTTTGAGTTTACAGTTGTTGTGAAACTAGGTAAGAGTAATTTGGGACCTGACCATTTATCAAGGATTGACTCAGGGGAGGATGCACAGAGCATTGAGGATATAATGCCAGATGCACAACTATTTAGATTATGACATGCAACCTCTGACTTGGAAGATATTTTTGTGTTTCTCAAGATGGGTATGGCACCAGAGGGAATGAAGACTTTGGAAAGGAATTAGTTAGCCATACATGTACCACCCTACATGTTAATTAGTGGAGACTTATACAAGCTAGGCCATAATGAGGTTTTACACCAGTGTGTGTTAGAACATGAACGCGTTGCAATCATGGAGGAAGCACATGGTGGAATTGCAGGAGGACACTATGCAGGGAATGCAACCATGTGCAAGATCCTTCTAGTAGGTTTTTGGTGGGAAATGGTTTACAAGGATTGTATCAAGTATTGCAAGGCCTTGTGACCACTACCAACACCTTGGTAAACTAGGGAAAAGGATGAAATTCCATTAAGACCAATTGTAAGTGCAAAACCATTCGAGAAGCGGGAAATTGACTTCATAGGTCCTATTTCCCTAGCCACATGAAGGAAAGGTTCATGATATATCATTACATGCACATATTATCTTACAAGGTGGGAAGAAGTGGTGCCTACAAGGGATTGCACAATGGTAACAACAACTAGGTTCTTGTGGGAAAACATAATCAATAGATATGGATGCCTACTGAGCTTAACAAGTGATAGGGGTACTCATTTCTTGAATGAGATAGTTAGGATCTTGTTGGCAGAATTCATGGTAGCCCACCACAAGACTACCCCTTATCACCCATAAGCTAATGGGACTACTAAGGCATTTTAACAAAATTTTGAATCACACATTAACCAAGATTTGTGATGTGGGAAGAAAGGATTGGGATGATAAAGTTTCTGTTGTGTTATGGTCATACCAGACTACTTATAAAAGACTGAACAAGGCCACACCTTTTCAATTGGTGTTTGGTGCAGAAGCAGTGTTACCTATTGAATTCATGTTACCATCACTGCTGTATAGCACATGTAAGAGGATTAGATGATGAACAAGTGCTTGAGGAGAGGATTGATAAGTTAATGCAGTTAGATGAGAGGCGGGATATTTCTCACTAGAGTCAAAAAATAGAAAAATTCAGGAAGAAGGCATGACATGATAGACACATCAAGAACAAATAGTTTGAGGTTGGGCAGATGGTTCTATTGTATGATTCCAAGTTTTGTGCACATCCTAGGAAATTCAAATTCCATTGGATGGGCCCATACATTATATCCTATATAATTGATTCAGGTTCTTTCTAGTTACAAGCACTAGATGGAATATGGTTACTAGTCTATTTCAATGGGAGTAGGCTGAATCCCTACTATAAATAAGTCTTCTTTGTGTTTGTAAATAAGGCAGTATTTCCAGTTAGCCTAGGATTTCCCTTAATGCATTTCCCTTCTCTATGTTTCCCTTTCTTGTTACTTGTTCCCTTTATTTTTGTTTGTTGTGTGCACATTGTGCACTAGTAGCCACTTACTATTTCAAAAAAATTCTATGTATGCGTAGAGGACTGCACATCTATTTTTGTGTGGGGTGAAGTGATGTGACAAGTACTGGAAGTTGGTATTGGAAGTTTTGTTTCGATGGCCCAGGTTGAAGGATAAAAAGAACGTAGATTGGAAGAGTGCGCATAGAAAAGGTGAACATGAGGAGTTTGGTGTCAGAAAGGCTTTACAAAAACCACGTACAAGGGTGAGAAGTGCAGGAACAACATGAGGTAGGTGATGTCAAAAATCAGGATAAGGACAGAAGAAGTGCCTTCGGCGCTAAAAGCACGCACACGTAAGGATCTTCAGTCAGTAAGGGTTTTTTCATGCCAGAAGGTTGTAGAATTTTTCATGCAGATTGGGCACTGGGGTAAAAGCGTAGAAGGTTGGCATTAGGAAAATCCACCTTTAATGTAAAAGTACATTGGTAGGTGGCATGACATTTATTATGGAAAAAATCAAAAGCTATAAGTAGAAGGTCGGGGTGCATTATTGTTTACCTTGTATTTGTGTTATCAAAGAGCTCTTGTGAACTAGGGAATCCTTGAAGAAAAGTTGTGTGAAAAAGGGTTGTGAAGATTTGTGTGTATAGCTAGTTTGATCAGTGAACCAGAGTGGAAAATAATACATGGGAATGAGCAGAGAAGGTCATGTGAGAGGATTTTATGGTTGTTATGTCATCTTGTGGAAAAGGGGTTTTTCCAGGTTAGGGTTCTGTAGCTAGGGCACATGATTGAAGGGATTTTCGCAAAGGAGTGAGGCCACAAAGTTGAGAAAATCTAGAATCAGAGGAAAGGAAGAACTTTTAGTGACCTGATGAAGAGGAATGACACCAAAGAAGGTACTAAATGTTTCACTAAAGAAGGGTAAGGGAAAGGGGAAACAAGCCATTTCTACCAGTTGCAATGAATAATGGTATGCACGAGATGCAATATCCAGATGACATATTGCTTGGTAAGGAATGGGTGTCACATGTTAAGAAGATGGTCGTGAGTGACTACAACCATCAAACAAGCACCACAGAGAATGAGATGACATTGGAACTGGTTCGCCCTACAGACAAAAAGACACCAAATGGAATTCCTATCTACGATGATGAGGTAAAGGTGAAAATGGAGAAGGTCGGGTTATTATAACTCTATGAGTTTCCCTATTTCAGAAAACCTGAGTGACTATACCAGTGGTTAATGTCACACGTGCATGAAGACCACTTCTACTTTGCAAAACAAAGGATGCAAATAACTCCCCAACTGATTTCTAAGTTTACTGGTCTTATCTACGAAGGAGAATCATTAGATGATGACTTAGATGATAAGGAGGCCATTAAGAAGACCGTTGAAGCTTATGACTACAAGAAGGGTTTGCACTACTTTGACATTTCTACAATTTCTGACCCTGTAATGAGAATGGCCGCATGCTTGGTCAAGCTGAATGGGCAAGAGAGATGGAAACAAATCAACAAGGTTTAGTTGAATGTTTTCTGTAAGATCTTAGAGGGGACTATCTATAACCTATCATTTCATAGCAGAAGAAATCATCAATGCCATGTGCATGGAGAGAAGATCATGTTTGGTAATGTCCTCCTTACCATTGTCTTTTTACACTAATTCGAATTTTTGTAATTTCTAACCCTATAATGAGATTTGAGGGCAGGAGAGATCCCGATGGGCTTGGATAAATTTGTCGGAATATCTCAAAGGACCATCTATAACCTATCAAATTTCATAAATATTTGATCATCAATACACTTGATGAGAGAAGATCATGTTTGGTAATGTCCTCCTTACCATTATCTTTTTAAAATTGGCGTGCCTGATGGGCTAGATAAAATGGTATAAGATGAGAACCCTTCCCCCACCAAAATATTTGAGTCAATACACTTCACCATGACGTCCACCCACAAGGCACACCTAGAAAAATGGTAGATGCATGACATTCAACTGAATAGAGAATACCTAAGCCAGTTACCTACTTTACTGGAAGTCGAGGCTGAATTATCCATATACCAACATTTTTGTATTGGTAGGTTTACTCTGATAGATGGTGCCAAGGGTCCCTAGTGCAAATTTTTGTTCTCCTTCACAACACAATACTTCCAGGTAAGGGTCAATCGATTCAAAGAGGCAAAGAAGCTAAGGTTTGACCTTAGTATGGTAGACCAAGATTACTGTGAGCTACGCACAAAAAATTGATATATCCCAAGAAGCATGCCTATGTGGAGAAGTATGTCTCCCATGACATACATATGTTGAAACCAGTGACATTTCCTATTCCTGGGAGGACCGCAACAAGGGTATACCTGCGTATAAGGCCTAAGTATGAGAAAGGCAACTTACATTGAAAATGATGTCTCTATCCTAGAAGACCCCACCATAAGGAAACAAGCTGCACCAAGGAAAAGATAGAGAGAGGAGGCTCCTGATAAAAAGGCACCAAGCACACATACAATGTAGTCTATATGTGCACAGGAGTTGGGTGCAAGACCAAGCACCTATGCACGGAGGAAGAAGTCCCCCATAGAAGAAAAAGAGAAGACACCTAAGGAAGAGGTGCCAGAGAAAGAGAAGTCCCCTACAAAATAAGAATCACTGGTGAGAAAGGAGTCACCTAGGGAAGAAATAAAAAGTCTCCTATATTGGAATCACCAGTTAGGAAGAAGCAAAGAGTAATAGAAAAGGTAGACTCAGAAGAAAAAAAGAGCATGGAGGCTGAAAAGGGTGATGAGGATGATGAAGAGCACGGTGAGGCTCAGAATCACCTTGTGTATGATGTACAAGATTCAGATGAGGAGGGAAATGAAGAAAGGGATGAGGATGAGGAAGGTGCCCATAACCAGGGAGGAAGTGAAGAAGTAAACATGAAGGATCAAAAGACTCCAAGCCTGACTAAGGAGTAGATAGAGGATGTTGTGGAGAGGGAGGTAGTAGGAATTACATTATAAAGGACTTAGTGGATCAAGAGGTGGAGCACAACACCAAGGAAGTATTAAAGGAGACAGAGGAGAGTTTGAGCATTGGGAAGCAGTATGGAAGCATGGGTGGGGATCCCAACCTAGTAGTTAGTGTTCCCAGAGTAGCGCGCACAAGAGGAAAGGGGATGGTAGCAGCACAGGAAAAGGAAATGACATATGTAGATGATCCTAGTAAGGTGTTATGTGCATGCTTCCAGAGCTCGGTGCCCAAGGAACAACTCCTTTGTTGGTCCTCCTTTGACGAAGAAAGTGCCTATGCATGCACAAGAAAGATGTTATCTTGGGCATTTGAAACCCACGTTGATGAGCCCAAGTTTGAGGTAAATAAGGATGCATTGGTAGAGACACCGATGGCCAAGGGGATAAACCCTCTTGTGGATGCCCAACAATTATCAGATGAGTAGGTTTGTAACACACTCAACAAGGTGTCGGTAGAAGTTGAGGCGAGGCTCTTTGGGAGAAATGATAGGATAAGAGCAATGGAGGAAGAAATAAAGAAGAAAAATGAAGAGATCATTGAAAGAGATAAGGAGATAAAGAAGTGTTGATCAATGTGTAATTAAGGCACAAGTTAAGGGATGAAAAGGCTAAAGTATGGGAGGTTTACAAGAAGGTAGAGGAGATTGCAGGTGCCATCATTCTAGTGCATCCAAATCTAACTCCTCCAAATTAGAAGTATGAGTCAACCTTGCACTGCTTGGAAGACTTAACCCACATCCTCACCATGGAAAGGTGGCCACTCACATTGGAGTCAACAGAAGAGGCGATGGCGCCCCAGAAGGAGGAAGAAAAACTGAAGATTGGGGAGACGGTCACTTGGTATTTCAAACTCCTTACCACTGTAAATACCACCACACAAATGGATGAGGCTGTATATGAAAATTGTGTCTTGATAGAGACAGGGTAGTGAGCATATTGGTTGCTACACATGAGGTGGATCTAAAGGAATTTCAAGAAAATAACAAAGGTAACATTATAGAGCATGATAAGATCCTAGACAAGGTTGAGAAAAAGTTGGAAGCAATCAAAACCTTGTGGGGTTCGGTTAAGAATTGTCTTAAGGAGCTATATCCCCAGGTCACTCACAGAATGGACACACTGGGTGATCTTAGCAAGCAACTAGAAGGCATTGTAGATACATTGAATGCTAAGAGCAACAAATTGAGTTTCGATGAAGTAAGCACTCTAATAGGTGACCTACTTCAATAGGTGCATGGTGAGGTAGATTCCTGGGAGAAGATTGAGGTAACCGTGAAGAAGGAATTCCCACTCCTACAACAGTAGCAGATTCTTCTATTCTTTCATTCTTTATTTAGATTTTCCTAGTTCTACTATTTTTTATTCTTTGAAGAAGTAGGTTGTTTCTAAGGATGGATAACATGTGTAGTGTGGGGTGATGTTGGACCCTAAAATATTGGCTAAGTACCAAGAGGCACGTGTGCAGGACCAGTGAGAAGAAGGGTGCTCAGGGGAAAGTGCATAGGACAAAGGGGTTTAAGAAGGGTTTTAGTAAAACTAGGGCGTGCGGGAGGAAGAACATGGGTTTAAAGGACTTAGCCATATTTGGCATTCTAGAGGCACTTGAGGAAAAGCATGAGGACCTGACTAGGTATGATAAGTGGATAAGGTGCCAGCCTAGAGCCTTGGAGGCCAAGAAAATGATATTCCATGTAGGGAATATTCCTAGAGACATCATTACAGAGAGTGGAAGGTTTGCAAAGGGATAAGCATTCACCTATGAAGGACCACATCGACACTTGGCATGTGATCTGCACTTGGAGAAGGCATGGTGGTGGGTGCTGATATTATATAAAGGAATTCTTGAGCCAGAAATAGAAAGAGGTAGATTGATGTGTGTATGGAGAGGCATAAAAGAGAGGTGGGATATACATATGCATATATGGGTACCAGGAAGTAGAAGGCAGGGCAACAAACTACTGCATAAATGTTAGGTTGCACTAGGGTTTAGGATTCAGGGTACTAGAGAGCTATATAGAATGTCATTAAGTAGTTTCATTGATGTTAGGGTTTATAAATGGGTTATAGTAATAGCCAAGAGCTCCGTTTAAATCATGTTGTATAGGTTGGACCTCTATCACTTACTATATATGGTCTGAGATGACCCTTTTGACTATAATGTGGCTACCAGAACTCTTTTAAATCAATATATATATGGGTTCATTTTGTATATCTTGTTTATGGGTGCAAACCCTTCTGATATTTAGCATGTTATAGCTCAGATCTATTTTCCTATGGTTCATTCGGTGTTTATCTACCTTCTCTGATGCATGGGTGTGTGTGTGTGGATCTACTAGTTTTATGTTCTTCTTTTAGGATGCATGTATTTCTATCTCTACAAATAAACCCCCATTAATGGTGGAACCTTCTCACAAAGCTCACATAAAAGAGGGGCTCACTGCCCGTGCATGCCTCGGGTGAGTGCCCAGTGCCTAATGGGTGATAGGTCGGTGTGTTTGGGGTTAGAAATAAGTATTAAGGGTAAAATAATTTCTAACCTTTTCTTGTTGGCCATCTTCCCCATGCTACTCTGTAACTTTAACCTCTTCTTTATGCTTCTCAGACTCAGTTTCTATTGTATATTTTACTAGCTATGGAATTTTCTTGGTAACAAACTATAAGATCCATTTTCTTATATTTTTCCTTATAATTTCTTGATCTAGTTCATTAGTTGACTTGTCTTCCAAAATGATTTGTTTATTATTTTCATTCCAAAATGGATTTGGGAATATGAGGGGAAGGGTTGGTTGGGTTGCTAACTGATTTTACAATTTTTGAAATGATTGGGGAGGTGTAATATCTTGCAAAGGAAAATGAATGGAAGGAGATTATTTAAGAGAGCTAAGAAATTGAAATTTTGGCTGAGATTGTGTAGGACGAGAAGTAGGAATGGGATGGCTATAGAATAATAGTGAGGAATTACCCCACTGACAATATTTTTCTAAAAATAGATTGGTAAGCTTCCATTTCTTCATACCATTCTAATATTTTTGGTAACAATTCAGATATAAATTCTAACTTCTCTTGAGGGCTATATCAGTGTGGCATAGGTTACCCTAAATCTAAGCTTGGTTTCCTTAATGGTACTTATTGCTCTTATCTGTGTAATTTTTATCTCCAAGTGTTGTACCTTCATAATCAAATCATCATTAAACATGGAATTTTTTTCCATAATATGCATATTCCTACTCCTGAAAATCACCATGATTATTAGGATAACCATATGGATTATTAAGGTTTGGATCATAGGAATATTTGTTATGATAGAGCTTATAATACTGATCTAGAGGAGGATTTTGGGAAAAAGGAGTTGGAGGGGAGTGATAATGCTCTTTGATCGGGTAATTCTAGTAAGTAATTGAAGTCATGATTACACAACCTCATAAAAGGGACGAAAATATTGATTCAATGGTCTAAAACTTGAGAAAAATGGGTTTTTGGGCCAATGGAGTCGACAGATGCTGAATATTTGTGTCTAAAACACTAATATTTTCCAAAAAATCGAATTATTTAGAAAAAAAATGATATATCATAACTATTAAAAGATATGAAAATCTAAACTATGTCCCACTGGGTGTGTCAAAAATTATTGTCACTTTAAAATGCACCCTTGGAGAATTGTGTGATAACTCTCCTTTCAATTGATAAAATGAAAACAATCCTAGGTTGTGGGTGACCTATATGTTAGAGTGAGTCTCTAGAAAAGTTTGGTTCCCCTAGTTTAATCACCTAAACCATTTATATCTCCTAAGGCTAACTCTACTCTACCAAAACCAAAAAAGAAAAGGGAGAAGGAAGGGAAAAACTAAAAAAGATGGTGACACACCAAAATGTTTTGAGGATATCAAACTTATTTGGATCACACAAATGAAGCATGAGAGCCACTCACACCATACACTAACCATGATTGACTATATCAAAGTAAAATTGACTCATATGAGGGTTTAGGATTAGTGGTAATAAGATAAAGAAGGGGCAGAAGATCACTCCACAACATAATCTTGTAAAAAACCGGTAAAATACAATATATGACTTATAAATTGACAAAAAAAATACATGAAGACATAAAGGTTAAAATGATAAAACAAGGATAAACATGTATCATGATATAAAATTAGTCTAAAACAAAATATGCACTGAAACCATATTATAGAAAGGTAAAAAAAATAGCTTCTTTATTGTTCCAAGAGGTGGAATAAACACAAATAATCACTCATGACACTTGCTTTATAACCCAAAAATACTAAATTTCTCCATAAAAGTGATTAAAGAGGAAAAGGTAATTTTTTACAATGTGTTATGAAGATTTTATAGAAGATTTGGGAGAGATAAATAAGGAAATAATGCATACAGCAAGTCTAAGTTTTAAAAAAGGAAAAACATGCATGTTTTTCTTTGTTTTCTTTACTCTTGTTCTTATTTTATTAAAAATGCATTCTCTTTTTTATTTAATTAAATTTTACATCAAAAATAAGAATTTACTTTCCCAAAATAAAATTAAAAAAACTCTTCTTTTGCTCTTTCCTGTGTTGTTTCTCTTATTAGAACTTATGGATGATGAAATGAGTCACCTGTATGCATTTTTCTAATGCCTGGACTGATTTTTGCATTTTTATTTTATAAAACTTTATCAATTTCTATTTCTGATAATTCTAACATGAATATATCTTTGACACCTTTCCAACAAGAAAATTTTTGTGCAATTTGGATCTATTTTGAGGAAGATATGGTCCTTTCAATATTTACATATCAGGATGCATAAGAATGTGATATGTTGCATCATTTGATTGGGTGTCTTGATTGCCTATATTTATTCCTTTATGTTTAGCTTTCCACGTGTTTCCTTGTGATAAGTTGGGGGTGATATATATTTACATATTGCACGTTGACCTACACACTTTCTTTTTTTCTTTTAATTACCGCAAACCATAAAATTTAATGTTTCCCAGCTCATTTTGCATACTTCATGTCCATCAGTGCCCATCACTTTAAATTTCACTGTAATAGTGACATGTTCCCTCCCCTTGGTCACTCTAATCCTACCATGTATCTACCCCTCAACCTATTTGATCCTTCCATGTGTCCACCCCTTTCTCTTTCATGCATCCTTGGACCTACCTTGGCCTTTATTGGACCCAAAGAATCTAACCACCGTGGCTTATTCCACATACCTCAAGTTTGTCAGGTACATATTTCTTGAAGAGTGGAAGAATCGTGATGCATGTCCCCTTGATAGATGTTTGATATTTTCCATGTTTCTAATTCTTAATCTGTCATTTTTTCTTGTTAACTACTTGACCCTCTCCTGGACCTGAAGCATCTATCCTCCACCATTTATTCCATAGACTTAATTTGGTTACAATGATTTGGATATGGAAAGCGTGGGAATGCTCTAGGTGTCCTCCTATGTTGGTAGGTATTTTTAAACTACAATGGCTAGTGTTTGACAGGTTTAAACTTGATGGGAAAATGATTGTCCCGTGGGTTTTTAAAATGGCTAAATCCATTTTAAAGGGGGGATTTATCCAAATTATACAAGGATTAATTTGGAATAACATTTCCTTATTCAATGTAGTCAAGTGATTGACTAATTTTTGTAATAATGGATCATCCATTTCATCTTTGAAACTCTAGACCTTATTCTTCATGGAATAGTTCTCGATCTTCCCTGACATGATAAGGTCATCTTCATATTCAATGGAAATATATTGAGAATTTTCTAGAGTGTTTGGTTGATCTCTCTGCAGTTGAAACCAAATTCATATAATTGAGCATTCCTAAAGAACCTCTTTTGATTATCAGCAGTACGACAAGCACTAGTAGGAATCTTTTTGATCAACTTGTTGAATTTTTCCACAAAATGTTTCATGGGATCATGTGGTTCTTTCTGAATCTAAGATAATTGAGCAATGAGGGCATGAGTATCCTATACAATCTTACATATTTCTTCAGACATGGTTTTCATACCATCCCAATCAGTAATGGAGTGAGGAGGCAATAGTAAAACCATTCTAGAGTGACATTTTGTAACGATTCCATGAATAGTCGAATGGAAACATCTTCTTGAACCACTCCAAGAATTCCATATGTTGTGATAAAAATTGTAATATGATCATCTAGACATTTATTTCCATCTCCATAGAACTTGGGAAATTTCTTTCTTGAGCTTTTCGGTAAATCATTAAGTGGAGGAGCCAATTCTAGTGGACCTATATTTTGTCCCCATGGAACAGGTGTAGCCATTTTTTTTTCTTCTTCTTCTTTTGGTGAGATGATATCTAAAGGTCATGCATTCTCTAATGGGGTCTTCAATCGGATTTTTAGGATCTTGTATTGGGATTTGTATGGGAGAAAGTATGAAATCTTCCTATTCTTGTGGCTCAAACATAAGATTATGAAATATTGTAATTCCACCTACCTAATTTTCTTTGCTAAATCTTTTTTATATCAATTTTTTTCAAAGCATTAGAAAGGAATAAAACTAGAAAAATGTAGATATTTCAATAAGATTACAAGGCTTTTGAGCATTCATATGGTATTTTTTTGGTATTTCTATTTTTTTTATGAATTTTTTAGAATATGTATATTTTGTTTTTAGATTTTTTAGGGATCTATTAAGGATGCACAAAGGGAAAATATTACCCAGAGGAGTCACCAAAACTGTTGGTGAAATAATTTTCCATAATGCAGATTATTGGTTTCCAAAAATGGTCACGAGATTAAGACCCTCCTTTTTGGGTATGGGGAGGCTCACATTATTGAATGTAAACTCACTAAAACTATGGGATGGCCATAAAACTAGGGATCGCATAGAAATACTCCACAAAACATATGGAAATTTTCTTGTACAATGTAAAAGGGAGGAATTTCTCTTGGGAAAGAGGTAAAGTGGAGTAGAAGAAATAGAGAGGAGGGGTTAATGTTGTGAGTATACTGTAGATCAAGAATTTCACGTTTGTTACCTGTCCAAGTTAATGTACCAAACTAAACACAAAAACCCTGAAAAACTCCAATGAAATCGATACCTGATGAAGATGTAGACGGATGAGGAAGCTGATGTAGACAAGACGGACGCACACGAGCAATTTGCACAATAGCTCCGAATAACCTGCAAAACACCGATGCTTGACAGAAAAAGACCACGTTAAAAGATATTTAAGTGGACTGCCCAAGAAGCGGGTCCGAGAAGCGATGAGCTTCCTCGACGGATGTCAGTCCACGTTTTCAATAAAGAAAAGAAGCATACATGATAAAAGATATAAATAAAGACTAGATTTTCTGATTGCAGTAATAAAACAGAAACTGAACAGCAGACAGAAAGTACAGAAAACAGGGAACTACGAAATAATGCTGGATTTGTGTTACCTGTGACCTTTTACCTGTCTGCAGTGAAATCGGCATCGACTGGGTATAATCGGCGGCGACTGATGTGATCGGCGTCGACTGGGACTGATCGGCGTCGACTGGATAAGATCAGTGTCCACTGAAGGCAGACTGACCAATCAGGGACTGTGCGATGAGATTCGGGGATTGGAAGGTGAATGTAGTCTGCAAGATGTGCCGAAGATGGAGAGACGCTGAAACAGAGTCACTAGATGATAGATGATGGTGTATGATGTTGATATGATACGGGCAGAGTAACGGTGCTCCTCTCAGGGATTGATTAGGACAGGATCTGCCCTAACTGAGACAATTGATGCTAAAAAGATCTCTCTTTCTTGCAACCTGAATCTTTCTCGCTCTCTGTTCGTGCGTAAGTGCTTTCTTTCGCTCGTTCGTCTCTTTTTCGGTCCTTCGAACTGAGCCATGGACCTGCTTTTATAATCGGCGCCGCTCCTATAAAATCGGCGCCGACCAAATGGGTCGGCGCCGATCGCGGAGAAGACTCCCGAGATGGCCAAAATTGATCGATTCGAAAAAGACAAGACTTATCCCGACCACGGGAAATATCCCGCTTAGGGAAGATTTAAAAATGGATGTGATACATGGGTAGAATAAATTTGGGGTAGATAAGTGATTAAGATGCATGGGAAGAAGCGTAATTAAATATTTAATTATTTAATTACTCATGGGTAAGATGTGATGTGATGAATTAAATTTAGAGTAAGTGATTAAATCACAAATTGGATAATATCCCAAGGGGATAGTTGGTGACGTGAACGTGCCCCAGGTTACCTAAAACGAATGTGAGGGACACTAAATTGAGAAACCAATTTTAGGTGTCTACATTTTGCCCCTTTTTGTCAAGTAACTTGCGATAAGCAAGGTTATGAGACAAAAACAAGGAGATGGAAGAAGAGAAGAACTTGTGGTGATGTGATCCCCCTCAAACTAGGGATGGGATGGATGATAGAACAGACGATCCCGAGTTTGAAAGAGGTAGATGGAAAATGCAAGATGCCCCAGTCAGATAGCTGGAGTAGAACTGACCATTGAGGACGCATAAAAATAAACACAAGGGCAGCAACCTAAGGAACTCACATTGGTAGGGAAAACTAGCCGGTCTCCTCATGAGACGACGTTAGTGCCTACAGACCCATGAGTGTAAGGAGAACTGCAAAATAGTCAGCATCTAGAGAGAGACACATTGGTAGGGAGAACTAGACGGTCGATAAATCAGACGACGTTAGTGCCTACAGACCCGTTTAACTCTAAGCTGCCGAAAGATACGAGTGTCCCATGCAAAGGGAACAAACCCGAAATAGACAATGACATCTAAAAGATGTGCCAAAAGGCAAGATTCAGCACACAACAATGATCAGATAGATGAGAAAGCCAAGCATCAACACTATGGCAAACAGACAGGAAAAATCGGTGGCGACTAAACTAATCGGCGCCGACCAAATCAAGCGGCGTCGACCCAAAAAATCGGCGCCGACCAATCCAGACGCATATAAATATGCGGACGGAAAATGTAAACGATTAATTTGCAACGTGACGATTGATTCAGACAGAGATAGATTTTTTATTTGAACACAATGGAAGCCTCTGGGAGTGGACAGAAGTGCAGGAGGACACGACCTGGGGTAAGTAGTCACTGTTGAACCCACTTTTCTTAGTTTTTTTTTTGTTTGATTTTCCATGCGTATGGGAGGCCAGGGTCTGGTTTACGCCTGGCCTCGCAGTCGGCGCCGATTGGTATAATCGGCGTCGATTGGTTTGGATCGGCGTCGATTGGTAGTAATCGGCGCCGAATGGAATGAACGACGCCGATTTGACCAAATCGACGCCGATGGAAAGATTTTTAGCATTTCCTTCTTGTTTTGGATGTTATTGTTTTGGAAGATGAGATTTATGAAAATAAGAGACTAATTATGCTTTTGATGTCGTGGATGCAGGCACGAGAGGCTCTGCATATGAGGGATGCCATCCCTGAGCTATTAGAGACGATCCTTCCTGATGTGACAGATGCAGACTGGCAGCATTTAGAGCGAGCCGGGCTCGGGGGTTTCAGATATTACAGACGAGTGCCACGGGATGTGGAGCTCATGCGGGCATTAGTGCGACGGTGGGACAGCCACACGTGCACATTTTGGTTTAGGACGGGTGAGATGACTATCACCCATGAGGATGTATACAGGATCCTCCGATTACCGATTACGAGGGACCCGATTGAGATCACACCCCGAGAGCAGCAGCAGAGGGCCCTGGTGCGATTATACAGAGACAGATCAGATGACTCGGAGATAGTATCTAGGGCAGTGAGGATATCCTCACAGTACAGACAGGATAGCCCTCGGAGCAGGCGGATAGCCCTGATTCAGATGGCTATATCTTATTTTTCCTTGCCAGACTCAGGAGGTGGGAGATTCCCATTGCTACTGCTAGACTGCGTGTGCGACATCTTGCAGTACAGACAGATTTTTGCCTTCGCTGATGCCCTGATAGCTCAGATTTACTATGAGCTATGGATGTACACTACTGGTCGGAGGACAGGGATTGACGTTAGCTTTGTGCTCCATTGCTGGGTGTATGAGCACATAGCAGTGATTAGGCCATCCGGGCTTCCGTGGATGCCAGCAGCAGTGGGGGGTGTGGACTATGGATTTTGGAGATGGCGGGCTGACATGGCCGCTGGAGACACAGGTAGATCAGCTGAGTGGTACTCGGAGCGTTTCAGGACGCTTACACCAGATCAGGTTATCTGGAGACCATATCGGGCATTTCCGATATGGGTTGGTCAGGATGCCCACTTGGTAGGATTGAGACGGAGCCGAGTGGTCAGAGGTCGCAGACCAGATATGTGGGAGCGAGTCCCATTCATGCAGATACTGAGGCAGTTCGGCTTAGTTCAGACAGTGCCGGCCACATATACGCCATATAGGCGGGATAGCAGAGAGACAGATTTACCGATTTTGATCCCGGCAGACCCATTGCGAGAGGCTCCACCTTCCACGGACAGTGATGATGACGCGGGGGTGGATGAGGGCTATGCAGCATGGTATGACACAGAGCTTCCACGACATCTCCCGCCCTCTATAGATACTGGTGAGGAGGACATGGCTGCGACACTAGACAGGTTGGAGGGAGAGCATGCCACACTGGTACAGACACATCAGGTAGCTCTGGAGGAGATCAGGGCCTTGACAGAGGAGAGGGATTCCCTGATAGCAGAGAGAGACACCACTCGCCAGGAGCGAGATACAGCGATTCAGCAGAGGGATCGCTATTTTCGGCACAGGGAGGCCCTTAGGGCCAAGTACGGAGAGACTGGTGCCACATCAGAGTCTGGGACACAGGGCACGGCTCTAGGAGGGGCACCACCAGCAGCGCCAGCAGCCCTAGCAGCACCTTTACGAGCACCGGGTATGGTGAGCCTGAGCACATACCAGTCTCTCCTGGCTGAGGTGAGATATTATGAGGATGCTCTAGCGCAACATGCCCCAGATGTGCCTCGGTACGGGGCGAGGAGGAGAGGAGCGACAGCTACAGCGAGCGGAGCCTCAGGCGGAGGGAGCACTGGGAGGGACCGAGGTGGGCCGAGACCTCCAGCAGCAGGTGCTTCGAGCTCGATAGGTGGCGGTCAGGAGGGACAGCCGGGTGCAGAGGAGGGTGGAGGAGATAGTGTCCTCCACGCTTCTGATTTCACCATATAGAGACGTGTAGATTGTGTATTTGTATAGTGATGTAGCCTCGATTGGAAGGCATTGTATAGATGGCTCGATTGGAAGCCACCCATTTTTTTGTAAAAACACACATGTATATATATAGATTCATCATATTATTGGTCATATGATTGTACTCATGTTTGTAATTTTGATATACATGGATATATGGATATAGAAAAATAGATATGATTAGAGAGATATAGACTGATGGATGATAGAAATAGATGTGATTAGATAGATTGAAATGTGGATAAAATAGATGTGATTGGATAGATATAGACTGATATATGATAGATGTAATGTGATTAGATAGATTGATTTAATTTTGATAGATAGATGTGATGTATCTTGGATGGACATAGCTTTTAAATATTTTGATGGATAGATATACAGATGTACTTGATGTATGGATTAGATATAAATAGATGTAATGTACCTTAGATGTACGTATTTTTCGATATTTTGATGGATAGATAGATAAATGTGTTTGATATATGGATGTAATTGTAATGAGAAATGAATACAGATAGATGTTTTGATAGATAAGATGAACCTAGATAGAAGAGAAATTTTGATTGAATTAACATGTGAAATGCCAATTTGACAGGGTTGCGAGACAAAGAAATGGAGAATACTCCTTACAAGAGCCAAAGATGAAAGCGGAAACAACTGTGACTTAGAAGAGAAGATACTCGGAGAAGAAGAAAAACGATAAGTTGGACTTCTAACCGACCATAGATAAAATCCAGAAAGGGAACCAAAAGACCAAGCATACAAGGCCCTATATAAGATTAAAATAAATCTGACACTAACTAGTCGCAAACCAGATCTAGGATAGAAATGGAAAGAAAAGTAAGTAAGTATCTTGTCGGAACTTACAAGGGACAGAATACATGTCCATAGTGGGGAAATAGGATTCTTCATATGATCGACAAAAGGTCCTAAATCTCAGCTTCATGACTTTGACAGATAGGCAAACTGATCAATGCGGGAAGTTTGCTTGATATGGAAAGACTGATCGATGCGGGAAGTCTTTCAGTGATGCTAAAAAGTGTATAAACTGACTGGAAGGCTGATTGATTACAAGAAGCCTTGAATATTTCTTTGAGAAACAGCCGTCCTTCAAGGGAGCGGTCTGTATTTTGAATTTTAATGATAGCCATCCTTCAAGGGTATGGTCTATTTTCTTTTTGATTCACTTGATAATGTATGGATAGCTATCCTTCGAGGGATCAGTCTATCTTTTTGGATAGCATCTCTTTTTTTTCTTTTTTTTTTTTTGAAACTTTTTGAAAGAAGCTGAGTTTAGACCTAGATAGATCAGATGGAGGGGAAGAGAACATAGAAGAACATGCATTCATGACCCGAGTAGATCCGATGAAGATAAGTACTTGGGACAAATGAAGTGGTGATTAAGGTATTCCTACCATGAGGAGGAACATATCCAAAAGAAACGTGCAATGAGTAGAGCCGCGATACTCATATTTAAGGTAAGCGAGGCAATAGGCGGAGAACCACACAATTTCAAATCACCACGAAAGTAGATGACTGGTTATTAGGACGGATGGGAGATCTGAGTTGCGACTAGATTTGTATAAGATAGATTTTAACAGTAGAAGGGCCGTAAATGCAAAGCATTAAGAGGTTCCGCTTCAGGGATACCATCCATGGAAGATAAACGATAAGCCCCAGACCCATATTTACGAGTGATAATGTAGGGGCCCATCCAGTTGGGAGCAAACTTACCACGTTGACTCCTTTCGAGTGTAGTGACATTTTGATTTTCCTTAAGAACAAGATCACCATTTTGAAGTCACGATGTTGCAAGTGCTTGTTATAAGCACGTTTGACATGCTCGAGATAGACCTGATGATGCTCAAGAGCGTTAAGACGTCGCTCATCTAATAGTTCAAGTTGTGCTAGACGATTTTGACGATAATCCTCATCGGAGACAAATTCTCTGAGAGAAACACGGAGAGATGGGATTTGGACTTCCAAAGGAAGGACAGCCTCAGACCCATAGACGAGAGAGAAGGGAGTAGCACCAGTAGGAGTATGAATGCTAGTCCGATAAGCCCAGAGAGCAAAGGGATATGTAGATGCCAATCCCTACCAGCTCGACTAGTTACCTTTGCGAGGATATTACGCAAAGTTTTATTGGAAGCTTCGGCCTGACCATTAGCTTGAGGGTAGTATGGAGAAGAAAAATTGAGCTTGATATTGAAAGCATTGCAGAGATTCTGCAAATCAGCATTTTTGAAAGATTTACCATTATCTGTGATTAGCTTGTGTGGAACGCCAAAGCGACAAATGATGTGTTGATAGACGAAATCAACTATGGGTTTAGCCTTTGTTGAAGAAAGAGGGATAGCTTCTACCCACTTAGTAAAGTACTCAGTGGCGGTAATGATAGAATGATGACGTTGTGAAGAACGAGGATTGATGAGACCAATAAGATCAAGACCCCACTGCGAAAAAGGCCACAAATCCGCCGCAGGTTGCAAAGCCTGACTAGGGATGTGCGTGAGATTGGAATGTTGCTGACACTTGATGTATTTCTTAGTGTATTCACAACAATCTTGATTAAGAGAAGGCCAATAATATCCCAAACGTAAAATACGCTTGGCTACAGCTAAGCCACTAAAATGTCCACCACAGATACCGTCATGGACCTCCTGAATAGCTTTAGATGATTCATGGGTTTTGAGGCATCGAAGCAAAATACCATCAAAGCCGCGTTTGTAAAGAAGGTCACCTAGAATAGTATAGCGGTTGGCGCGTTGGACAAAAGACCTTCTACCATTGGGAGTCAGATCTGGAGGAAGGACCGAATAAGATAGATAATCAACTATCTGTTGATACCACTCATCCTGAGTATGGGTTGTGACAGCATTGATTGACGTTAGTTGCCCAAGATGAGATGGTTGATCCAATCGTTGCACAGCCACATAAAGACGCGAGTCTTCGGTAAAAGGCGGGATAAGAGAGGCTAAAGAAGCCATGGTATCCGCGAATCGATTTGCAGTACGAGGAATGGCTTGGATAGTGAAGTTATCGAAAGATTGGAGTTGGGCAAGAACGATGTCGCGATATTTCTGAAGGATATCATTCTTGCATTGATAGACACCCGTGACTTGGTTAACGATGAGTTCAGAATCACCAAAGATGTCAATATGGCGAGCGCCGAGATTAATGGCATTTTGAAGACCTAAGACAAGAGCTTCGTACTCAGCCATATTATTGGTGCACTCAAAGTTTAATTTATGTGCGACTGGGATAGGCGTACCCCAAGGAGGAATCATCACGAAACCCGCACCTCCCCCTTGCTGGCATTTGGATCCATCAAAGAAGAGTTTTACTTTAAATGGAGATAGACCAAAGTCAATTTGTTGGATGTATTCATCGGGGAATTGAGCAAGGGGGTCACGAGTGTCCGGAAGAGGAGCATCAGCTAGTTGATCTGCAATAACTTGACCCTTGATAGCCTTTTGCGGGATAAACTCGAGGTCAAACTCAGTCATGAGCATGAGCCAACGAGTGATACGATCATTGTGATAGGCTTCGCATGGATTGTCTTAAGTGGATTGACACTTGTGACAATGTAAGTTTTATGATTGAGGAGATAGTGACGAAGCTTAGAAGTTGCAAAGAAGAGAGCACAACATAGTTTTTCAGCTTCGGAGTAACGTGTCTCATACTCATGGAGGGTTGCGACTGATGAATAGACAGCTTGTTCTTTACCACAAGTGTCCCGATGCGAGATCATGGCTCCCAGAGCATGGTCAATCACAGAGATATAAAGATAGAAAGGCTCCCCCTCGCGTGGAGGTGTAAGCACAGGTGGAGAAAGAAGATAAGCTTTGAGATCATCAAAGGCCTTTTGGCAATGCTCATCCCATTCAAAATGAACATTCTTACGGAGAAGATGGTGAAAAGGTTGACAAACGGTCCGACAATTGGGAGATAAAGCGACGCAACTGACTGAAGACATCCTTGGAGACTGCGGAGTTGCTTTAAGTTAGAAGGGGGAGGCATCTCAAGGATGGCTTGTTATTTTTGCGGGTCGACTTCAATGCCCCTGATGGAAATGATAAAACCTAAAAGTTTACCAGTGAGAACGCCAAATACGCATTTAGATGGATTTAGACGAAGACAGAAGCGGATAAGCCTCTCAAAGAGAGGTGCAAGGATGAAAAGATGATCCTGACGGCATTTGGATTTGCCGAGGAGATCGTCAACATAATCCTCTACAGTTTTGTGTAAGAGATCATGGAAGATGTATGTCATTGCTCATTGATAGGTTGCTCCTGCGTTCTTAAGGCCAAAAGGCATGACACAATAGCAAAAGGTCCCCCAAGGAGTTATGAAGGAGGTCTTATGTTGGTCTTCTGGTGCGATGAGGATTTGATTATATCCAGAGAAACCATCCATAAGAGAAAGCATCTCATGACCCGCAGTTAAATCTACGAGTTGGTCGATATTAGGAAGAGGAAAATCATCCTTTGGACAGGCAAGATTAAGATCTCGGAAGTCGGTACAAATTCGAATCTTCCCAGTAGCCTTAGTTACTGGTACTACATTGGACACCCATTGTGGATAATCGATGGGTTGGATGAAGTTAGCCGAGAGCAAGCGCTGTAACTCTTCTTTGACAAGAAGGGGCTACTCTAGGGTGCATTTTAACGCAATTTTTGCTTGACTGGTTGGTGTTGGGAAGGGTAATGATATTGTGACCACAATATCGGGATCGAGCCCTGGCATATCCTCATATGACCAAGCAAAGGCTTGACGATGTTTGGAGAGAAAAGTGGTAAAGTCCCCTAGATTCCTGTGGATTAAGGGATTGGCCGACCTTAATGATGCGAGGGTCTTCAGAAGTCCCTATATTAAGGTCGACATGGCTTCGTTGAGAAGGGTAGACGTGGTCGAAGAATAGTCTTGGGGAGATATGAATCCTCTGCCCCTATATAGGTGAGGACAGAATCATCATCCGCACAGTGGATAGTGTTGATATTAGGAGAGTCGTCTCCAACTATTTCAGGGAGAAGATTAATGGTATAGAAGCGGACTGATTGTTAGTCTCATAGACTAACGGCCCTAAGGAAATGGTATGATCAAAAAAAAAAGTTAGGTGGGATGGAAATGTCGTCATCCACATCAAGTGATGCTTCTGATTTAGTGGAGGAAGATGGTTCCTTAGTAAGAAGAGGTTCATCAAGAATAGTGACGGTGGCCTTTGAAAGGGGTTTAAACCCTAACCCAAATTTTTGATGTGGCATGATAGTAGGAATGGATTGGAGATCATGATACCTGTTCATTTTTACAAGGCCAAAAACCTTTCCACGCGCATCGATATAGATAAGTTTTGTTGAAAGTGGGATTCTGTTAGATAATAACCATGTTAGGTAAGGTTTGCCTAGGGGAAAGGAATCCGGGCGATAAATGGGTGTATCAAGAACACCGTAGATGACATGAAATTGAGTCTGTGGATTGGGCAAACCAATGGTGCGTGCGACCAAGACCCGGGTTGATATTCAGGTTAGTGTTGTCTGGTCTACCATACTATTAGAGGTGATGATGGGATATCGAAGAAAGGAGAGGAAGCTCCTCCTAGGGAGAACGCGCAATGTCTCCTCCATATTGTAAATCCGTAGTTTGGTTGGAAGGCATTGGAAGAGATGAGCCCCATTTGGAGCAAGATGCATTTCTTGAAAGGGGAAGGACCTAAGGGCCATGTCGCATTGGCAGAGAAAGGAGCTCCTGGCTGGTGTATTTGCCCTTCATATTAATTATTTTAGGCCTCGATGGAGGGTGTGGATGGGACACAAGGC
Source organism: Taxus chinensis (assembly GCA_019776745.2). Taxonomy (NCBI): domain Eukaryota; kingdom Viridiplantae; phylum Streptophyta; class Pinopsida; order Cupressales; family Taxaceae; genus Taxus; species Taxus chinensis. The sequence goes on along the minus strand of CM034156.1, from coordinate 359,425,250 downwards.
ATTGCGCGAAATCTAGAGCGTCTGAGGATCATTTTCTAGTGGATTTTCCTTAGACAATATAGAAGAGTATGGAGACGCTTATTACCTACTCGGAATGGGTAAGGACCACAGTTCTAGAGTTGACTGCTAGCTGATCGTTAAATGATCGAAGGGCGAAGGTGGAGGTGACACCACATTCTTTGGTAACTTAAGTTGTTCGAATGTGTGGGAGGAGATGACGTTGAGTGCAGCTCCACTATCGATCATAACACGTTTTAAGGTAGTGTTATTGATTTGGACTATGATGAAGAGGGGAGCCTCCAAATCTTTCTGAAGAAAGATGAGGAATTTCTGATCCTCAAAAGAAATGGCGGTCGATGGACCATTCAATCCAACAACCAACTCGAAGGGTTGGGGCTCATCGGAATTTACTGCGATGCGACGCAGATTATCGATTAGAGCCTGGCGATGTTGTGGGGAGGATTGGATGAGGTCAAAAAGAGACATTTTGACCGGAGCTTGGGTGAGTTGTTTCATGACACTTCCTCAACGGATACGGGAATTTGAGTCCGAGGTGCAGCACGAATGGAGATCTTGGGTCGTGGGGCTGATGAGGAAGGAGACACGCCTTCAGGGGCTGCGGAAATGACAACCCGTGGTTAGATGTTGGAGATGAAGATGGGTATGATAACATTGGGTTCTAGTGGCGATATGGATCATGTCAATTTGAGAGGGTGGAAGATCAGGCGGCGTGGAACCACTAGAGGTCTGAGTGGATGGTTGAGGTTTGGATGGAGCTAAGGTGTGCAGGAGGTACTTGTTCCTCCTCCTCTAGCAAAAGGTCACTTTCTTCCAGAAGGTTCTTGATAACGTCTTGGAGAGCTTTACATCCCTCAGTATCATGACCCGGAGTACGGTGGTAGGCACAAATCCAATCAGAGTTAAACCAAGCAGGTTTCACTCCTTTCGGGTTATATGGTTTAATCAGAGGAAGGGTTATAGATGAAGATTGGATAAGTTGATGAAGGATTTCGGTGTAAATAAATCCGGTAGAAGATGAGATGAGGATAGAGATGATGCGGATGGTTCTTGTACATTAACTGACTGCCGAGGTAAAAGAACTTGCATGTTAGGTTTAATAGTTTTTATTAGGGATCCTCTTATTTGTTTGGACATTTGGAGGAACAGTCTTGGTGCTTGGGATGGGAGTAAATGAGACATGATTGACTTGGTGGAGGGGGAGTCCCTAAGATAGATTTTGAGGAGGATGGAGATGTGACAGATTTTGCGGTCTTTGGAGACAAAGGGGATTGCTTAGTCGGATTTACGGATGATTTAGATATATTGATTCGGATGGGGAAGAAGTCCTCAAGGTAGGTGTAATAGGAGGAATATAGGGTGCTTTGGTTGTTGGTAACGAAGATGAGGATCTTGATGGAAGAGGTGGCATCTTTTGGGTAGGTAAGTCTACTTTTAGGGGTGTTGATGAAGAAGAAGATGATGACTTTGATGGATGTGTAGAAGAAGACGTCTTCTCAGTGGGCAAATCCAATCGTTTATGAGGCGTGGAGAGAGATTTTTGTGGAAGAGCACCAAGGGTCTTGATGGTTCGAAATATGGGTTTTCCCTTTTCAGGGATGGTGACAACTTCCACGGCATAAGGTGACTGTAACCTTTTCGGAGGAAGCGAGTGGGAGGTACTGATGGTGTAGTGTTAGATTTTGGTTGTCGCGGTTTAGGTTGAGGAATCGAGTGTGCAGGTGTTGGTGTTACTTCTTTTGATTTTTCCTTAATAGGTGAAGTAACACTTGATGGGAGAAGGGAATGATGAAGAAGGAGTGCCTTGCGGAGGAGAACTTCTGATGTAGTTGGAAAAGAGATAGGAAGAGATAGAGGGTCAAGATCGAAGACACTTCCGTCGAAGTCGGCACAATTATGGGTACATTCACCAAAGGCATAGTTGTGGCGGGAATGGGAGCAACGGAAGTAGATGTGTCCGTAGTGGAAACTCGAAGGGATGTGATTGCCTCGAGCATTGAAAGAATGTCTGATGATGAGACAGATGCGGATAACACTGTCTCAGGGTATAGATGGAAGGTCAGACAAAGGAGCGGAGAGAGATGACTCCGTGCTTAGTAATGGGGGATATTCAAAGGTGGGTTGTCTGAAGATATTGGAACTCCCGTGATTGATGAAGAGGAAGAGGATCTGATTCGATTGATGTGTTTGCAGATGATGTGGTTTTAGAGACGGATTCTTCAGTGGAGATGAAATTGATAGTGTGGGTGTTTGGTTTTTGAGATTCTGAAGAATTATGATTTGGGGCATGATTGGGGAAAGGTTGTTTAAAAACGTCCAGTGCTTGATTTGGGGGAGCATTCGGATTATCCAGGATGAGCTTGCCTTTGTCAATGAATTTTTGGACAAGATTTTTGAAAGTCTGACATCGTTCGATGTCATGACCTTTGGTTCTGTGATAATGACAGAAATCGTTTTCCCTATACCAGAAAGGACGTTCTCGACTTTCATCAATATCCCTAATGGGTGGAAGTTCGATCATGCGAACTTCCAACATTTTTTTCTAAGATAGAGGCATATGATTCCCCCAAGGGAGCAAAGGATCGTGAAGATGAAGCCCTTTTCGAGTAGATGAAGGTCTCTTCGTGATGGTTGATTAGGAGTACTATCGGTTCTTGGTGTTTTTAATACGATAGCATTTGTGGACCCTTGATTCTTATCTTTAGGAGGGAAGAATTTGGTTTGGTAAAGCGAGAGAAATCTGGTTTAGATTTGGAGCGAAGTTTTAGCTTCCCTTGTTCAATGGCGCGAGATTCAAGTTTGCGTGCCATTGTAAAGGCCTCTTCAAAGGTATGAAAAGTTTGGATCCTTAGAGTGGAAGAAATGTGATTAGCACAAGATCGGGTGAACAACTTGATTTGTTGGGATTGAGGAAGGGAGAAAGACAATTGGTTGATTATCCCTCTCCAACGAGCGACAAAGTCTGCTATAGACTCATCGTCGAATTGGCGAATGTTATAAAGATCTGTGATCGAGATCTTATGCGCGATATTTATTGAGAAGTTTTCAACAAACATCTGGGCCAATTGAGAGAAAGAAAACAAAGAATGTTGAGGGATGTTATTGTACCAGTCCAAAGCGGGACCCGCTAGAGACATAGGAAAGGTACGGAGCATGAGTTCCTGGTCCTGGACGATAAGGTAGCAAGCATGTTTGAATGCTCGCAGATGTTGTTGGGGGTCTTCCCGGCTATGAAATTTTGAGAATTTGGGAAGTTCCCATTGGGGAGGATAAGGCTTAAAAGCCACTGAAGGGTGAATGGGTTCATTACACACTTCTTCAAAGGAATATGAAGGACGAGCTCCTTTGGTGGAGGCTTCCAAGTCTGCAATTTTCTTGAAGAGAATTTGAACTACGTCGGATTGGGGAGGAGGTACATTGGTATGTCCTACATAAGAAGCAAGTGGTGGATGTTGTTGAGGTGTCAATGGGGGATTGATTTGTTGATTGGTGGGATGGTAAGAGGAATAACCAGGTGTTTTGGGTGACGCCTGGTGAGGTATTTGTTGTGAGGTAGCTTGCGTATAGGCAGGCTGTGAGATAATAAGTGGTTGAGAAAATATAGGTTGGGTGACGGATGGAGCTTGTGATTGGTGGACTCCTATGTTTGTTGATTGAATAGGGACAGATTGGAGGAATATGGGTGTTGGTTAGATTGGACATGTTGGGGAACAAGACCTGAAAGGGGCCTTCTACCGCCGAATTTGGTACCAAGGGTGCCGATACTAGGGGATGGGCGAAGGTCACAGTTGCTGGAATATTGGAAGAAAGATTGACCATCCAGATAATGGTGAAACAAAAAAAATTCTAAAAATAGAAAAATTTCCAATAACGATTTCACCTAAAAGCAGATTTGAAATGTTAACAGAAATGCTCAAATAGGACCGATAGAAATCATTGAAAAAAGGAACAAAGTTCAAAACTAGAAAGACATGAACTTACCAATAAGGGACTTGGGTTCAAGTCCCACGCGGCGTGCAAAATTTAATCACGAATTTTCGCGTTTGTTACCTGTCCAAGTAATGTACCCAAACTAAACACAAAAACCCTGAAAACTCCATGAAATCGATACCTGATGAAGATGTCGACGGATTGAGGAAGCTGGATGTAACAAGACGGCGCACAGCGCGCAATTTGCACAATAGCTCCGGAATAACCTGCAAAACAACCGATGCTGACAGAAAAAGACCACGTTAAAAGATATTTAAGTGGCTGTGCCCAAGAAGTGGGTCGAGAAGTGAATGAGCTTCTCGACGATGGCCAGTCCACGTTTTAATAAAGAAAGAACATCATGATAACGTATAAATAAAGACAGATTTTTCGATTGCATTAATAAAACAGACTGAACAGCAGCCAGAAAGTACAAAAAACAGGGAACTGCGAAATAATGCTGGATTTGTGTTACCTATGGACCTTTTTTAAACTGTCTGCAGTGAAACGGCTGTCGACGAGGGTATATTCGGCGGCCGACGGAGTTTCGGCAGTCGCCTGGGACTGATCGCGTCCGACTGGATAAGATCAATGTCCACTGAAGGCAGACTGACCATCAGGACTGTGCGATGAGATTCGGGGATTGGAAGGTGAACTGTAGTCTGCAAATGGCCGAAGAGGAGAGACGCTGAAACATAGTCACTAGATGATAGATGAGGGTGTATGTGCTATAATATGGTATACAGGCATAGTTACGGTGCTCCTCCTCAGGATTGATTAGGACAGGTCTTGCCCTAACTGAGACATTGATGCTAAAAGATCTCTCTTTCTTGCAACCTGAATTTTCTCGCTCTCTGTTCGTGCGTAAGTGCTTTCCTTTCTTTCGCTCGTTCGTCTCTTTTTCGGTCCTCTTCAACTGACCCATGGACCCCTGCCTTTTATAATCGGGCTCCGCTCCTATAAAATCGGCGCGACCAAATGGGTCGGCGCCCGATCGCTGAGAAGACTCCCGAGATGTGGCCAAAATTGTCGATCGAAAAATACAAGACTTATCCCGACCACGGGAAATTCCCCCCGCTTAGGGACAGATTTAAAAATTGGATGTATACAATGGGTAGAAAAATTTGGGGTAGATAAGTGATTAAGATGCATGGGAAGAAGCGTACTTAATATTAATTATATTTAATTACTCCTGGGTAAGATGTGATGTGATGAATTAAATTAGAGTTAATGATTAAATCACCAATTGGATAAATCCCAAGGGGATAGTTGGGTGACGTGAGTGCACAAGGTTAACTAAAACGAACTGTGAGGGACAATTAAATGAGAAACAATTTTATGTGTCTACATATACTTTACAAATTCACCACACATCAACCAGGTAGGTCCACATTTAAATTGAAGAACACAACAATATAAGAAACAAGGAAGGGACTAATATATTAGAGACACAAAGTCTATAAATTCATTATCAAAGACACAAAGTTATTTCTGGTGATAAAAGACCACTATTTCTTGCAAAATTTGGAATGTTTGGGGGTATAAAAGAACCAAGGAAAGAAAATGTAGCTTATTCTAGTATCAGAAGTGAAACTTAAAAACTAGAAAATCAATAAATGTTAACCCTTGTTGAAATGGATAATCAATCACAATTTATAGCTTACAAGATATCTATTGTAACATCCACTTTTAAAGACTTAGAACAGGGGAAATTTTTTTCATAATGTTCTCTATCAAATTAATATTATATTTAGAACCAACTTCCATTGCTATAATCCAGCTCATAACAGAAAACTATATGCAAATGTAAGACTCGAATGAAATAATGATCTCTCATTATATGAACTCAGTTTAAATAGACTCTCATGTTAAACTTGTTCAAATGGAATACTGTGTTATACTGTCCATTACCATTTAGGGCACTCAAGTGTTCTATCTAAGAAATCATATCTGAATATATGTATGATATCATATTGATATCCCACATTTTAGACTAGGTGACTTAAGACAATGCCAACTAAGCAGCTTAATAAATTTTGGACAAAGGTTTAAACATGTCTACCCAGTTACATTCCAACCTGGGATTATCTTAGAAATTAACTATTGTCTTTCACCAAACTCAAATGTTATCTATATTGAGTAATGTTTTAATACATCAACCCAAACCCAATCAAAGTTTACACTAAAATGGGGCAGCTTCAGGAACTAGTTGTGAAGAATACTGTGATGATGAAGGAGACATGAAAATACTCAATTTAATTTCAGGATTGGGTGTTTCTAGTACCTACGCAACATGATGTGACCACTACATTGGGTCCAGTAGTCTATCGATGTTTAGAGTAAGAACCAAGAACCAAACTTCCAATTATGTAAATCGAGTTAATGAACTAAGCAGGGTGTTAAAGCATCGTTGGTGCCATCATAGTATCATAGTAATGACTCTTGTCATTATGAGTTAATCGGTTGTAGTCCCTATGTACACAAAAGAAACTTGAGTTCATTTAACTAAATGTACATACTTAAGAGTATTCGATCATTATCCCAATAAATTATTATCTTAAAATTTTATTAAACAACGCCACATTAAGGTCCACTAAGCACGATTGACCATAAAACGCGTAACAAAGTGTACAGTAACATAAGTAAAAGGAATGCATATTAAATCTACATTCCTTGTTAATATCATTCTTATTCTTAATCTGTTATTTTCATTTATCGATTATGTCTGAATTTTTTTTATTTTTTTTTTATAAGAGGTAAAAAAGGGGTTATTGATGTGAATCACAGCACCCCTAGAATGTCTACAAATAGTTGGGTGACGTGAACGTGCCCCAGGTTACCTAAAACGAATGTGAGGGACACTAAATTGAGAAACCAATTTTAGGTGTCTACATATACTTACAAATTTCACACACATCAACCAGAGTAGGTCCACATTTAAATTGAAGAACACAACAATATAAGAAACAGTAAGACTAATATATTAGAGACACAAAGTTCTATAAATTCATTAATCAAAGACACAAAGTTATTTCTTGGTTATAAAAGACCATATTTTCTTGAAAATTTGGAAATTGGGGAGTATAAAAGAACATAAGGAAAGAAATGTAGCTTATTTCTAGTATCAGAAGTGAAATCTAAAAACTAGTAACAATCAATAAATGTTAACCCCTTGAAATGGATAATCCATCCCAATTTATAGCTTACAAGATATCTCTTTGTAACATCCACTTTTAAAGACTTAGAAACAAGGGAAATTTTTTTCATAATGTTCTCTATTCTAAATTAATATAATTTAGAACACACATTCCATTGCTAATCCATCTCATAACAGAAAACTATATGCAACTGTAATGACTCGATGAAATAATGATCTCTCATTCTATGACTCAGTATTAAATAGATCTCTCATGTTAACTTGTTCAAATGTATACTGTGTATACTTGGTTCCTTTACCATTTTAGGGGCACTCAAGTGTTCTATCTAAGAATCCTATCTGAATATATGTTACTGATATTCATCTGATATCCCACATTTTAGACTAGGTGACTTAAGACAATGCAACTAGCAGCTTATAATATTTTGGACAAAGGTTTAAACATGTCTACCACATTTACATTCCAACATGGGATACTCTTAGAAATTAATATGTCTTTCACCACACTCAAATTGTTATCTATATTGGTCATTTTTTACTACTATCAACCCAAACCCAACTCAAAGTTTCACACTAAAATGGGGCAGCTTACAGGAACTAGTGTGGAAGAATACTTGTGATGATGAAGGATACATAGACATACTCAATTTACTTTCATCGATTGGGTGTTTCTAGTTACCCTACGTCAACATGATTTGACCACTACATTGGTCCATGTATCTATCTATGTTTAGAGTAGAACCAAGAACCAAACTTCCAATTATGTAAATCGAGTTAATTGAACTAAGCAGGTTGTTAAAGCATAGTTGGTTGCATCATAGTATCATCGTAATGACTCTTGTCATTATGAGTTTAATCGGTGTAGTCCCTATGTTACAACAAGCAACTGAGTTCCTTTAACTAAATGTACATACTTAAGAGTATTAGATCATTATCCCAATAATTATTATCTTATAAAATTTATCATTAAACAACGCACATAAGGGTCCACTAAGCACGATTGACCCATAAAACGGTACAAAGTGTACATTAACATAAGTAAAAGGAATGCATATTAAATCTACATTCCTTGTTAATATCATCTTATTCTTAATCTGTTATTTTCATTTATCGATATGTCTGAATTTTTTTTATTTTTTTATAAGAGGTAAAAAGGGGTTATTGATGGTGAATCACAGCACCCCTAGATGTCTACAACTTGATGGGTTGAGACTCTCAGTGTGATTGCATAACATGGAGCTTTTCCCAAGTGTGGGACCTTGTGAAATTGGAAAAGCTCTTCGGATGAAGGCCGGTTCCTATTCCTCTATTCAAATGCACACATAAAAAATGTAGAGGGTTTACTCCAAACCTAAACTAACTTTCTAAGGAGACAGGGTAAGAAGATGCATAAAATAAAACCTAAACTACAAAGGTGATGCACCGAAGAATGAAGAACACCTGTCTTGCCAATAAACACAAACCATTAAAATGTAATGTAAGATCATGCACAGATAACCAGATTTGCAGTGAAATATTGGGAGGATGTAAATGAACACAGAGAGGGTTGAGAATCATCCACAGACATGCATTATTTACTCCAAAGATTGATGTAATACACTATAAAATGCCAAGAGGCAAAGTTGCATTACAATTTTGGATGGGAGGTTTGAACTCCACAAGTTCACCTGCCAAAGAGAAGAAGGGATGGGAAAAACAAGAATTTCCAACCTTTAGAAAGAAGCCCTTCCTTAAAATTTATAGGAAGAATGAGAGAGAAAAGAGAGAGGAATTCCGAATCTACCCCAACCACCTCTAGGTTGCATTTAATTCATCTCATTATGGTGGTAGGTGAGAACCCTAGCAAACCCAAAATTTGGCTAACTGTATTTTTTATTTTTAAGAATTTGTTCTCACCCATAAAAAAGTGGCTAACTAGATGATGAAGAGGGTACCCAAGGGTATGTGAGTGGAAAATAATATGTTGTTTTCACCCACTCTCAAGGAAAAGAATCAGAAGTTGCTACTATGATACAAAAAGAGAAGGTTGTGTCTAACACGCCTCCAAACATTGCTAAAAGAGGCAATCCTCTTCCTGCTCAACCTCCTATTAAGTCTTTTACAAAAAAAAAATTCCCCCCATCTCTCCTCCAAATCAGCCTTCTTCTATTCCCATAAAGACCAGTAATCCTACCCTACCGCCGTGAAGTGAGGGACTCATTCCCTCATCAACGCAACCCTTGGTCTCATTCGATATAATCGATCATGCTAAAATGACCAAGATTCAAATGTCTGAGGCTGAATATCTTCAGTCAAACCCTGAGCAACTTGTAAGATTGACTGAATATATCCAAAGCCAAGCTGTCGTAACTTCCCATGTATCCGTGAAAGGAATCCTTTCCACTCCTCCTACATCTCGCATAAATGTGGCCTTGACTTATGTGTCAAGCAAAATTGAACCTTTTTATCTCTCCCTCCTAATCAATGGTCATAAGCTAAGCAATTGCATAATTGATTTTGGAGCTTTCAATAATGTCATGCTGGGAAAAAAGTCACCCATGATTTGGGCCTCACTCTTACCAAAGCCTTTCGGCAGATGTTACTCCATGGAAACCAAACAAGTCCCATTGATTGGTCAGATCAAAGATGCACAGTTCACCTTTTGCAGCATTCTCTAGAGAAAAGAGTAAAGATGACCATCCTCGTTATTGATATCCCAGTGGCATATGGAATTCTACTGGGAAGAAGATTTTGTAGAGAGGTTGGTGGAGAGATCCATATGGACTGGTCCAAGGCCAAAATCCCCGTCAAAGGTGTAATGCAGACATTAGATCCTGAATCACAAAAGAAGTACTTAGTCACCAATTCTGATGACCCCAAAGCCCAAATTCTCTTTGAATCATCAGGAATGGGGAACTACTTCTTATCTACTAAGTCTGATAAGATGGATGTTCTCATCCAAGAGGAGGACCTTAACAAGATATGGACGCTACAATTTCATGGCAGTTGTGTAACTAGCGGATGCGGTGTTGGAGTTGTGCTAATATCTCCTAAGGAGGAGATTTTTCCTCTCTCTTTCATGTTGCAGTTTTTCAACACGAATAATATTGTTGAATATGAATCTTCTCTACTTGACATGCAAGCTGCAAAAGAAATGGGAATCAAGAACCTAAAAGTACAGGGCGATGCCGAGCTAGTCATGAATCAAGTAAAAAGAATATACCAAGTAAAGAATGAAAGGCTCAAGCATTACCGCAATGCAGTATGGGACAGCATTGAGGAATTTGATGCCTTCTCAATAAAATCCATTTCGAGAGCTTAGAATGACATGGCTGATTCACTGGCCATCTCAGCTTCTCTCATGCTCCCTCACCCAAGGTTGAAAAGAGACACATATAGTATTGAGGTAGTCTTCTTCCCAAGCCTGCCAAATAATTCTCAGCACTGGCAGGTATTCAATGATGACAATCAACTTATTTCCTTTCTGGAGAAGGCAAAAAATTTCAATGAGCTTCATTTTGAAGGATCTACTTCTGCATGTCGTGAATTTTTCACTGATCAAGCCAATGAATCAAAAGGAGGTGATGGCATATGTCAACTCAAAGGAAATAAAATCCCAAAAGGTTTAGTCTCTCTGGAACGATTTTTTGACAAACATGATCATTTTGTCAAGAAGAAGCGGTAAGATGATCCTAACTCCTCTCCAGAGACTGAATCAGTTAATCTGGGTACTATGGAACACCCACAACTTGTGAACATTGGGAAGTGTTGCACACCTGAAGAAAAGCATAAGTTTGTGAAATTACTTAAGAAATATATGGGCGTATTGGCATGGTCTTATGCCGATCTCAAGTCTTTCAGACTGAAGGAAGTTAAGCATGACATCCCATTAAAATAGGATGTCAAACCTTTTCACCAAAAACAGAGGCACTACAATCCCAAGATCTCAGGTACCATCCAGGTAGAAATACAAAAAATTCTGGATGCAAGGATCATTTTTCCTATCCATCACAGTACCTGGGTAGCAAACATTGTGCCATTGTGAAAGAAGAATGGTGAGATACGCATATGCATAGACTTCTACAACCTGAATCAAGCATCCTTGAAGGAAAACTACCCACTACCCATAATGGATCAATTTCTGCAGGTAGTAACTGGTTCAGAAATGTTGTACATGCTTGACAATTTTTCGAGCTATAATCAGATTGAAGTCTCGCCTAAAAACCGATACAAAATAGAATTCACTACTCCCTGGGGCATATTCGCCTATAGCAGGATGCCTTTTGGCCTGACCAATGCTGGTGCCACCTTTCAGTGAGCAATGGACTTCGCATTCAAAGGTATGATGGGAAAGATCATCATTGTTTACTTGGATGACTTAATTATGTTCTCAAAAAAGCAAAGCAATCATTGTGATCATTTGGAGCAAGTATTGATTAGATGCCGAGAACACGAAATTTCCCTAAATCCAAAAAAGTTTGTTTTCAGAGTCACTGAAGGAAAGTTTTTGGGACACATTGTAAGCAAGGAAGGGAAAAAGATATATGTTGAAAGGGTTAATGCCATTCGGAGCCTTACCTTACCTACAAGCAGGACCGATGTTCACTCTTTCTTCAGAAAAGTGAATTTTCTTAAACACTTTGTTCCCGAATTTACTCAAAAGACTCACCACATATCAAATATGATGAAAGGGTCACAAACTTTCCAGTAGAGTGAAGAAGGAAAGATGTCATTCAAGGATATAAAATCCTTTTTTTCTCATGCACCAGTCCTGGTATGTCCCAACTTCTCCAAGGATTTTATCATGTACAGTTATGCATCTTTGCATATTGTATCGGCCATCTTAATGGAAAAGAACTATGAGGATGTTGAATCTCCAATAGCGTTCATGAGTTCTCCTCTCAAGCCTCATGAATTGAAGATGTCTCAGTTGGAAAGACATGCCTTCACCATTGACAAAGCAGTCAAGAATTTCTGGTACTACGTCCTGAACTCTCATATGATGGTGCTAGTTCCTGACATGGCAGTTAAGTCTATCCTAACTCAACAGGAGTTAGGAAGCTTACGAGGGAATTGGATCGCAAAGGTCCAAGAGTATGATCTAGACATAAAACCAACCAAGCTAGTAAGAGGCAAGGGCCTATGTCAGCTTATGGCTGAAAATGAAGATTCATAGGTCCTTAAAGAAAAAGATGATTGCATTGACGGAATGCAAGGCCAGCTGGAGAAAGCTGATTATCTACCTATGGTTCTATTTGTTACAACTAGCGACGAATGGTATTCCAATATCACTTTCTTTCCCACTTACGGCAAGTGTCCAGCTCATCTAACTTCAAAGGATAAGTGTACCGTAAAGCTCAGAGTAGCTAGATATGTCATCTGGGATCACCATTTATACAAGCGGGGGATTAATGGCATCTTCTTGCAATGCGTTAACAAGCCGCAGTAGGTAAAATTGCTAGAAAGTTTTCATGACTCATCCTACGACGGTCACTTTTCCTTGTCTATGACAACACATAAGATCATCCAAGCTAGCTACTATTGGCCAATGCTATTTCAGGATACAGCCACCTGGGTAGCAAAATGCGAGCTCTACCAACAGTTTTTTGATAAACCAAAATTGGCTTCTTTTCCCCTCAGGCTCGTCATTATTGACAAACCATTCAGGAAATGGGGAATCGACTTTATCGGAGCATGACATCCCCAATCAAGTGTCAGACATATTTATGTCCTAACAGCAATAGATTACTTCACCAAATGGGTGGCAGCCATACCCATTAAGAATTCCACCTCTGAAATTGTTTGCAACTTTATCAAAGAAAGTATCATTGTAAGGTTTGGTGTTCCACACAAGATCGTTGTTGATAATGCTTCCAACTTCTCCTCATGGGAAATTATTGGTTTTTTCTATGAATATGGGATAACCTTGGCCCATACCTTGAATTATTACCCCCAGGGAAATGGACAGGCAGAATCCAGTAATAAGAACTTAGTGACCATCATATGGAAGCTAGTTGATGAGAATTAGTGGTCATGGCACAAGTCATTATATGATGCTTTGTGGGTAGACCGTATTACTCCAAAGAGGTCCCTTGGTATGTCACCTTTTCAAGTATTATATGGAATCAACGCTGAGCTTCCCATTTTTGCTGAACTTCCTACTCTGCACTTGGCACGAGTGATCGAAGATGAGACTTTTGAGAATTCTCTTGAAAAGAGAGTCATGTATCTAACAGAGCTTGAAGAAAAGAGAATAAAAGTGGTCGATAAGATTACCAAACATCAGAATCAAGTCAAGAGACTGTTCGATCAAAAATCCAAGTAGAGATATTTTCAGGTGGGAGATCTCGTCCTTTTGTGGGACAAGCAAAGAGAGCCAAAGGGCATGCACGAAAAATTTGATTCTCTATGGAGAGGGCCTTTCAATATCAAGCAGCTCAACAAAGAGAATAGTTTCTATCTCTTGTATCTAGGTAGAACTGAGCTCCCACTTCACCATAGCGGGAAGCATCTCAAAATATTCATGAATTAGAGCTTACTCTCTTCTTTGTACAATTTGATTTAGTTGTGTGTTTGCTTTTGTCGTGTGTTTTCTCTCGTTGGTTGTGTGTTTTCCTTTTTTTTTCCCTTATTTTTGACTCTGTAATCCAATAGATAGGAACATGTTGATCTAGGATTCTCTACCCTTAAGCTTCGCTCAAAGATAGTCCCTAGAAAGAGCCAGCTATTATCCTATAAAATTGACAAGGGCAATTTTACAGGTAACCATACCAAACTTTTTGTTCCCCGTTAAGGTCCCCTAGCATTTGGATTGGCATAAAATCCCTTTCCGAAAAATCTAGTTTTTTGAACTTGGTCATTTGGTCATTTTTTTAGCTGGGCGTAGATTTTATTCATGTAACATCAGATGCATTTACACCCTCTTCTATTCCTTTGGTGCATCCTTTGGACTATTGACATTCCAAATGTTGTGCCTTCCCATGATGTGCCTTTCAAACCTGCGCCGAGGTGCATGCGCCACCCTATCGACACTAAAATTCTTACGCCTTTGAACGGTGCGCCAAGGCACTGAAAAGGCAATGTCGACATTCCCAAATCAGTGTCAATGGCACAAATCATTTCATGTTGGCATCTATTTTGGTGCACCCTTTGAAAAATTTGGTGGTGCATCTAGTTAGATAGAGGACCTCGTAATCTTTCCGAAAAGACCAACCTTGTGTGAATTTGAGCTCCCTGTGAAAAGTTATGGCTGTCTAAATATCTGGATTAGGGTTTGCTTCCTATCAGCGCTCAAAATGTTGCACCTCCTGAAGGTGCGCCTAAGGTGCATCCATATTTTTGTCGACACTCTTTGACATGCGCCACTTACCTATGCCTTGGGCATGAATTTTTCCTTGTCGACACTCTGTGTTATGCACCCTTTACCTACGCCTTAGGCACGAATTTTCCCTTGTCGACACTCTATTTTTTGCGCCCTTTACCTGTGCCTTAGGCGTGAATTTTCCCTTGTCGACACTCCATGTTGTGCACCCTTTACCTGTACCTTGGGTGCAAATTTTCCCTTGTCAACACTCCGTGTTGTGCGCCCTTTACCTGCGCCTTGGCCGTAAATTTTCCCTTGTCAAAACTCCATGTTGTGCACCCTTTACCTGCGCCTTGGGCACAAATTTTCCCTTGTCGACACTCCGTGTTGTGCGCCCTTTACCTACGCCTTGGGAATGAATTTTCCCTTGTCGACACTTTGTGTTGTGCGCCCTTTACCTGCACCTTGTCTACCCAAGGGGGAAAATATATACAACAGGGGTTGATGGGACCCTACCCCATATAAAGTATGCAAGATCAATAGAAAATGGATAATGGAGTATCCATTAAAGCCCTAACAGAACCAACTACCAAAACTATAAAGCCATAAACAAGAAGACCAACCTAAAATCCCAAAGTACAATAACTAATAGCAAGGGCCATGGAACTAACAACAGGAAAAAATAAAATAAAAAAAATATCTAGAACTAAAAATAAGCCATCATTCATTCATCATAGCACCCGTTGTGTGCATGAACCCATTCCATTCCTTAACCAAGTCAGAAATAGTAGATTTCCAGAACTGATAATCTAGTTTAGTTATCTCCACTTTAGGTCCAAACCCATCCTTTTCTCTATTCTTCACAATTTCCATGGAATGGATCATATCAAAAAGGATTTTAAGATGGTGAATTTTGATTTTGACATTAAGGATGTGAACATCCTTTATCTGCAGAATAATCTCCTTCATTTATAGTATCTCATTCTTCATGACCACGCATCTCTCATTGGCATTCTTTAATTGTTCACTAAGAACAATAGACGTGAGTTTCTCAAATTTTTCCTGCATCTCCCTTAGATCAATGGTCACCATGCTTATCTTATGTTTGTTTATATCAATATACAACCTATAATTTTAAAACTCTCTCATGAATACATTAGATTTGACCACCATATCCTGGGATTTGAACAAATTCTTCTAAGCAGTTTTGAGAGTGTACAGACTCTCAATAGCCTCCTCCGAATTTTTAGATCTTTTTCCCTCTGAGTTCTTCTGATATTTCCTAGCCTGCAGCTCGTCAATACTATCAGGTTTGTAATCTTCCTCTTCCTGTCGATCCTCTAAATCTGGATGGAAAGCTTCCTCTTCCAGATGTTCCCCTGAGTCAGAAATAATTTCCAAGTTCTCCTGAGGCTCTGAAGCCCCACTCTCATGCCTCTATTTCTTAACATTTCCATTTTTTAGATGAGACCTGGTTATTTTAGCCACTGATTTCCCCATTTCCTCCATACTAGGATTAGCCACATTAGCTTCCAATTTCTCTTTTTTTCTCCCTAAACTGGTTTGATTCAGGTTTCCATAAGCCCCAAATTTTTCATTTTTTCAATGAGGGGGGTACCCATCTTAAGCATGGATTTTATGATACCTTGATGCAAAGGAAGGTTGAAGGTTCCTTTCTCAACCTGAGCAACCGATTTAGCCAAAGAAAGATACAGAAAATTAGGGAAATTGTAAGGTCTTTTATTTCTAACGTGATTTAGCATAGGAAAGTGATACCCATAAATCACTTTATATCTCCCTTCCAAAGAAATATATGCCATGATTAATTGAGATATTTCATTAAAAGGCTTAGGAAATTCCTCTCTAGTGTAACCATTATGAAGAGTAATAGGCACTCCCTTACCTTACATGAAGCATTCGATCTCCAAACTGTAGTCTAACTTGGGCTTAAAGATACATCTTCCTTCCTGAGATAGACTTGAAAATTTTTCTATGAACTTCGGAGAGATTGTGAATGATAAGTTCCCAACCCACACATGACCTTCCTTCTAAGTTTTGGCCACAACTTCACTCATTTTTTCATCATACCCATCAAATATTTTGAAAAAATTTAATAGACCAGCCTTATCAAGAAACTCCTCTACCTCTTTTGACATTGTCGGGACCTTGCTAGGTTTAGTTCTCACTAAATCACCTCCCATTTTTCTTATGTAATTATTCTTCCTATAATGGATATGCAAACCCTTATAATAACTACATTTACCACGCTTGTTGAAATTATTTAAAATTATATGGGGATCAGCCCAAACCATGGATTGATAGCAAATAATGGTTGACACGAGTTTAGGATTCATAATATCATTATGCGTCACCCAGAAAGCATCATAACATGTATCCATCCTCATTAGAAAGATATGATATTTAGGACACGTTCCCTTTCAAGAATGTGTATGAAACTAGCTTCCATATTAGTTAGTTTTTCAACCACATTTAAGTCCATAGCTTTCACCCACGTGTTAGCCAATACATCAGTAAGTTTGATTCCTTCACATTAAATGTGTTGGAAAGAGATTTAAATAAAAGAAGACATTTTAATCTTGGTATTATTAATGAAGTCTTCAATAGATATAGAAGTTGGCATTTTTCTACTCAAATACGATATTATATTCATAGAATCCCCTTTCACAATTAGGTTCTTAAAGCCTCTCTCTTCTGCTAAATTCACTCCCCAGAACATCGCCGCAACCTTTGTAACATGGTTAGATTGTATGCCCAAATTAAAGAAATATGCAAGGAGAAAAAATCCTCCTCCTCCTACCTTACCTAGGTTCCCTTTAGCGACACCATCGAAATTGATTTTAATAACACCTTCTCTAGGAGAGGTCCATTTAACCCCTTCTCTAGGATTTATATTCTCGGGTTGAGGGTCACAGATTAAGTTCCATTTCTTTATGATATGTTGTTCATTTTCCATGACTTCCACTTCTTTGTTATTTAAGATAGAAAAAAAAATTCTAACAGCCTATAAAAATTTGTTAATAATCAACCTGTTGGGAAGTTTCTTACTATTGAAAATCCTCTTGTCCTCTCTTTCCATATTTCCCACCACAAATTTCCAAGGATCATTATCCATAGATTTTTCAGCCCTTGACTGATGAAAGGACATTTCCATTGATTCCACGCAGATTGGGTCTCCTTAGGATTAACTCATTTAATCAAGAACATACCCAATATAGAAGAAAATATTTTATAAGAAAAGGAGCATTCCAAGAACAAATGGTTAACCGTTTCCAAGTTCTCTTCACATAGAACACATCTATTTACCATATAGAACCCTCTTTTGGTGAGGTTATCAATTGTAAGTATCTTATTTATCATCATAATCCAACTGAAAACATTGACCTTGGGAATGATATTATTTTTCCATATCTTACCAACCACATGATCTTCCTCTCTAGTTTCCTCCTCAAATAGTAATGCATAGGCAGATTTAACTGAGAAAATACCAGTTTTTTCTTTATGCCACACAATTCTATCGTGTTCCTTGTTGTTGAAAGACACATAGTTTTTTAAGAAAACATTGAGGTTAATCATGTGTTCTTTAAGTTCCTTCATGTCTAATTCTATGTTCTTCTAAGTTTGGAAGCTCTCATGATTATCCACGTAGTTGTTTATTTTTCCCCCATATTTAACTTCTAACAATTTTGAAATTTGGGGGAGTTTGTCTTCAAGAGTAAAGTTACCAGCCCATTTATCGTTCCAAAAGTGGATTTCATTTCCGTTACCTATTTTGCACTTGCTACCCTTAGCAAATATTTCCTTTTCCTAATTAATAGTTTTTCATATACTTGACCCATTGAAAGACACTTGTTTGAATATCCATCATTTATCATTTGCATTCATCTAATATTTTTTCCTTAAAATTATAGTCCACACCTCATCTTCTTTAGTTAGCCTCCAACCAATTTTAGCTAGAAGGGCTTTGTTCATTTTAGTCCAATCTCTAAGACCAAGTCCCCCTATCTTCTTAGGTTTATAGACCCTATTCCAAGCCACCAGGGGAATTATTTCTTTTCTTTCAGTTCCACTCCATAAGAAACGTTTTTGGATCTTTTCCAGTTTTTCCACTGTTATCCCGGGAAGTTGATAGAGAGAAATTACATACACTGGGAGGCTTTAAAAGAGCTCTTGAGTAAAGTAATATTCCCATCCTGAGATAACTTATTAGCTTTCCAACCCATGAGCTTCTTTTAGAATCTTTCAATAAGAAATTTCTATTCACCACTAAAAATTATTTTATCCCCAAAGGGAATGTGATATTAAGAAAGTAAGATCATTAAGTTTTTTTACTACAATTTAACATTGTAATCAAAATTGATTGAAAGCTTATATTTTAGACTTCTAGATATCATAAAGTATAAATATTTCTAGGAACTCTTTTAATATTTCTTGTTTCCATTTATTGATAACATATAAGCAGCATGTAGCCAATCATCCTTATGATTTAATCTAAATCACATAACAAGATATCATACTTAGCTTTTTATTTAACAACCAAGGAAAGTATAATTTTCTTTCCTTATTAAGGACCATTGTCCTATTAGATAAATCAGATTGTATATGATTTAATTTCATAATAAAAATCCATATTATTTTATATAAAACTATACATATTCCCTTTTCTAAGTAAGGATCTACCAATAATAAGCATCTTAGTTATACTCTTTCATAAAATGAAAAGAATCTAAACTATAATTTTAGATTCCTTATTCCTTGTAGTATTTATACCTTAGAATCTACCAAGTTATGTACAACAATATTTAAGTATATCCAAAAATCCCCAGCATGCATGATATTATCAAGGAATATTCCACAAACTTAAGTCATGTAAGACCTTAGAATTAAGTGAGAAATCAACAACTTTCCCTCAACAATTTATTTATCAGAAGGAGAGTTAACTACTCTCCAAACTTATTAAGTATTCCATAGGTTTATACAAACATCCTTCCATCATTACAAAACCATGTTTAATACATCCTCATAATTTCTTTTCCAACAAGAAGTACATTTCGAGAAAATTTCAATTCATAAGCATATGAATGAAGAGAAATGATTTCATTAGTAAAATAAATGTAACTTTCTATAAGTCTTTCTCCTTTCATATTTAACAAATTCCATCTGCAAAATTGTTAGCATGAGTCAGTTCACAAGAACTAAGCATGATAAATTCTATAACATTAAAACAATATGATTTTATCTAACTATTTCATTAAAGGAACCTTGTTATTAATGAAAAGGTTCCAAGTAAAAAGATAAGGACAATAAGAAATAATTTTCCAAATAATTACAAATCAGATATAAAGAAGATTCACATAATCTATACATAATAATGTTCAGGAAATAACTAATTAAACCATTACCAATTAATTATATCTCAACACATTTATGATAATCATTTTAACATGATAAGCATCCAAACTATAACCAATTAAGAAAAGAAGTAATTAAAATTCATATTCTATTCTCATTCTGTCCAATTTAATTCCCAAAATAAATTTCTAAAAATACACAGCTAGTTCCTTATCATTTAAACTAAAAGGTAACCTGGGACAATTACAATTTGACGTGAACAAACTGCCCCCATCATAACACCCCTAACCAAAACCCTGATTCCATCAATAATAGGAAGCAATCAAAACATAGATCACTTTATAGGGACCATACGTACTCATTAAACATTTGTACAAGAGGATAATCTAATCCTGAAAAAATAAACAACTAACATGAGTTAAGAACTTAGAAAGGGCCTATCTTAACAAGATAAATAGGTTTCTGAACTCATTTTTTTGTATCATAATGATTGAACAGGAAGGGAAAAAGATTCAAATCTTAACCATGCATCTAGAAAAAATCAACATTTGAATGATATTTGTTTCCCACACACAATTAATGGAGAAAGAATCAGAATGTTTTTACTATCAAAACACAGAGTTTTGTTCTTTCCAACAGACCAAAAACATGATTAAGAAATGAAACTTCCATACAATGATCCATGTAGACATCACATCAACCATCCTACAGAAAAGATTTTAAAACAAGAAAGAACAACATTCATCTCTCAATACCACTTAATATGTCAGTACAGACTCAAAGAGATAGTCAAAAACTCAAATCAAACTTGTAACCCGATCCAACACAAGGATCCCCAAAGACAACAAGATCTGCAACATTACATAATACCCAATTGCACTCACGAAGCTTAGAGTTCCACGTGAAAGCATATAAAGAAGGAAAATGAACCCAGATTAAAAATATAACAACCCAGGATTTCCTCAAAAGTTCAATCAAGTTCCAAAATAGGAACCAACTCGAGAAGAGTATTCAAGCAATGAAGAACACACCTGTAAAAGAGACAAGTAGAGTTTTACTAGACCAGGATTTCATACAAAGGAGGAACGGTCCATACTGCTACATTGACCAATTCTCAAGGTAACCTAGAAAGGGTATTCAAGGAAAACAACCATAACCAACAAAAGAAAAAAAATACTAGTCTATAGTTCTAAAACAGGTCCACCCGTGAAGGGTGTTAAACAAAAAAATGAAACCAAAAATGATGGAGGTGGAAGACTTCATCAAATTACATCAATGCATGCACTTATGGTACTTGAAATAACACTTTTGAGAGAACCCAGTTTGGGTTAAGATTTATCTAAATAAACCAACAAAAAAATATATCAAAAGATCTATTATTTTTAAGAGATAGCAAGTTACCAACAAACCTATGTGAGAGACCACACATATGCATAAAAAATTCAATCAAAATAATGTTGGTCGTTATTTATTTTAACAGCAAAGTAACCTGGGTTGATACCACAATCCACAAATATTTTCACCAAAAACCTTGGGCATATTCCATGCCAACAAGTTACCAATTCAAGGTGGTTAAGCAATCGGAGAAAATAACACAGTCTTCCCCTATCAATCGTTGAAGTTTGATATATATATAAATAAAGCAAAAAAAAATTGATTTTCTAACCAAGACGACCTAGAATCAAGATTAACAACCAAATACAAAGAATCACTTATAACCAAAAGAAACCATATCCAATAAACATCACCAAAGCAGAAGAAGCACAAAACATAAGAAAAAATAATCCCAGAAACATCTTCATAATAGAGTAGTGTTCTTTTAATGAAAACAATTAAATAACAAGAAGATATTTTAAGGAGATAGGGCCTATCATGCCTATAGAGCTCATGTATTCCTTTCCTTGCCTCAATCCTTCATGAAAAACTTCTACTAAAATATTTCCATGAAAATGCCAAAACCAAGCCTCTGGAACTTTCCTCATTTTCTTCTTATAGCTTTCAAGCTCAGATTCAGCTATTATTACCACCATACAAGGCAAGAGTATTCATGCAATAGATTCAAACTAAAGGTTCTAAAGAATGGTAAACCACATACAAAGCTCCAAATCTCCAAAAACCAAATGAAACAATAAAACCAAAAACCGTCTATTTCCTCCAACCTTCTTCTAGTCCCCAGGCAGTTTTCGCTCTGGTCGAGAACATTAATTATCAACAGGACTACCAATGGCATGTCCTAAAGTCCCACCATTTCCAAATCTTTCTAGTTGGATTTATAAATTAAAACTACAATCAAATGAATTTAGCAAATTTTGACATCTCAGCATTCCCCTTTATTTTCATGCATTGGCCTAAATTGGCAGAAACAATGTATTAAATGACACATTAAGCCTTTTAAATGTTTTTGAAATTGGTGCCACTAACACCTATCAAATTGACATCCACGACATCCAATTTCCATTAGGCTAGCCCAATGCCCTTAGATTAGGTTTAATTAGAATTAGCTTTTATACCAAGCTTAGGTTCTTAGGAATAATTCTATTAGCCGATAATAAATTAGTGTCAAGACTTAGGATTGCCCCCTTCTAATTAATCATTACAATTAATAAAATTAATTAAACTTAAACTTAAGATAAGATAAAAATCATAGGAACTTAGATTAAATTAGGTCCCAAAAACTAATCAACAAATATTACCTTAAGTGATGCATAAAAATGATGTTTTTAGACAACTTAAAAGGGTACATGCTAAAGATGCCACCTAATTCCCTTATGATCCCACAGCTGCCTAGGTTTAGAAATCAAACATTCTACCTAGCTTGGTCAAATGACCTAATCATCGTAAAATCAAAAGCATTCCTTAGATCACTGAAAGTGATCCAAGGTATGGTTATTCCACCATCGGAAATTAAATATACTGAAGCACAATTTCCATATTGCAAAATAGGTAATGAACGAATTTAGACGGAATTTATTTCTTCCATCCACATGCCATGCACGTTTAACATTAAGAATGAATGAAATACTTCATTTTAAATTCATAATTACCATGGGATGATGGTATCCATTTTTAGAAGATAAGCATATCATCTATAACAAACATAATTACTTAGTTCAGAAGAGTACACTGTCTAACAAGAATCACCTATCAACATTTGCAACTTCTATTATAGAAGTGGTCAAGGATATCAACTATGGTAGAGGCATTACACTCTTCCTCTCTTCCCATGTAACTTTTCATCTCACCACTATGTGAATTTTCAAATTATATGGGAATGAAACTAATTCCTTTCTTATTTTTAAAAATGGACTTTTACAATGCAAATTTAAGTCACTTAAGTGAATAAGACAAATGAGTAAAAAAATACATTCCCAATGAAGAAATAGAATGTTAGAGAGAGGGAGGGGAAGAGAAGTTAAATTTAGAGATGGGAAAGCTCTTGTTGTTTAAGAACATGTTTGTGATTGATCTTGAGTGAATTCTCCATTAATGAAGTTTATTTTTGTTTTCCTCCTATTGACTTGAAGTACTAAGATTGCAACGTTCTCCTTTTGGTTAGGTTCAGACACACTCTAAGGAATTGAATGAATTTTTACAAACATTTTTGTTAGACTTCCACTAATATAGAAACATGATGATCTTATTTGAACACAAGGTTGGAGTTAGAACATGTAGATCATCACATTTCTCTTCATGGATTCAAAATTCACCTCCATTACAAAAATGTTTCCTTTTTTAATGAAATTAATCCCAAGATCCTCAAACACCTTCTTGCTCATTTTATCCTCATCAGATACGGTCATCTCCTCCAAACCAAATAATTTCTCCTTCATTCAATTGAAAGTGCATAGTGTGAAATCATTAATCTTTCAATTCACTATGAATCTTTGCATTATTTCAAATACATATAGGACCTCTTTCTTCAGCATGAGAGGCTCGACATCCTTGTTTCTTAAATTGAAATTTAATATTTTTAGTAATATTTATTTTTATAAGTCCATTTTAGTTACCAGTTATTTAATCTGACACTATTGAGTCTCCCTTATGTGTAAGGGGCAATGGAATATTTGAGAATGAACGGTTTGTAGAACTTATTATTTATAGATAGTGAGGCTTATAAATTCCTATTATTTGTATAAATGGATCTTCCCAGTATCATAATGGAATGAAAGTAGTCTCACATTTTTTTCATTTCATGAGAATGCTTTGCTCTAATTTTTGGAGGATTTTGATCACCTTATCTCTGTAGATCTGAGAAATGATTTTTTATTTCAAGAAACTTTGTCTATCCATTAAAAATAATTTAGAACACCATTATATGAAAGGTTGGATTCATTTAAAAGACATTTTTAGGAATGATATGATGTTAAAATCTCATGGGGATCAAACAAGGGATTTGGGAGATATTAGCAGCTTTCCATTTTAGCATATGAGGCCTCTGGTATATTTTTAGCAACATAACAACAAGGAAATGTGTTTTTGGAGGAACAATGAATATTTAAAACATAAAAATATATAATTTTTTGAATATGAAGCTTTTTTGTTCTTGTTTGCACACCTTAACTCAAGTTTAATATATGCATGCTTAACTGGGGATGGATGAGAGATGAAGTAGATTTTCACCCTTATGGGAAAAGAGGGGTAAATTGGAAAAATGGGGCATAAGGAAAAAATATATATTTGCTCCAAATCTGGACATGTGTCACCTAGTGGTTTCAAGTGAGTGAGATGCAAGGGCTAGAAATTAGCACACAAGAGCTAAAATTGGGTTTTACATGTGTCTGGGGGCTAGCTGAGAGAGGGAGTCACACTATGTGTCCCCTTTTTCCCCCTTTCACCTTAGCTAAAATGTTAGGTGGAATCAATGGTGAAAAAATTCAACCAAGGGGTCCTCATCACTAGAAAGTGGTCTATTTTTGCATTATGCTCACCTAACCACTCAAGTCGCAAGTTTTTAAGTGAGTAAAACATATCATCCATAGAAAGATCACACTTTTGTCCCCCTTTTCCACTTTTCACCTAAATTATAATATAATGGGACAAAAAAATTGAAAATTTGCGACCAAGCCATTTTTAAATGTTGATGTCACCCCGTCAAGTACAAATTAGGACCCCGAGAGAGAGTATTTTCCCTTATGAGAATGAAAGAGTGTTTTGGGGCCAAAATTATATTATTTTGACTCCAAATAACCTTTTTATATCATCCCAGCCATTATCACAATCCAATTCTTCCTAAAATTTTAATTTTCACACCATTCACCCTTTCAGCATAAAGGAGTAGTAGCAGTGACTTGAGATATCACAAAAAATATTGAAGACTTAGGTAAATATTTATGTTTCTATTATGTGGAAAATTAAAATACATTTTCATTTAGTATTTTATTGGCTTCCAACTCCTCTCGTAACTCCCATAATATTCCAAACAAGCTGACTTTCTTCATTAGAGCCTTCATTCCCTGTGCCCAAAACGACCCAGTTTTTCTTAACTTGTTCTCAACACTTATTTATTCCAAATATGTTCCATAAACCTCTTCATATAGTTTCATTTCTTTCCTTCATAACTCCCAGGTGGTTTGAACCTTCCCTATAAGCTTCCACATAGTGTTCACCAGTTGCAAAATGGGCCTTTCTAGGCCTCAGAAGATAGTTATTTTTCCTTTAAGCTCAATGACTTCTTCAATCACCCCAGGCATACATAAATGAACATTAAACACACTTTAAAATATTTTTATCACATTTCTTTGAGACATAATGAGGTTGGAATTGAGGATAGGATGGCCAGAAGAAGGATTCACAATGACTTGGAGGAGAAATTTTCAAGTAGGGGCTTAGTTGTCATGGCCAAAATTTTCAATTTTACATGCTAAACATTTAGCATGAAAAAAATATTTTAGTAAGTTTCATTTTTTGTTGTTCTATTAATTTTCTAATGTGGGCATGTGTTTTGCATCTACGACTACAGGATGGCAAGAGCTAATCAAATGGATCAGCTAGACCTATTTTCCATCACCTTTGGTTTGCCTCAAGATGCCTTATTAGTGGACCCAGGACTCCCAGCCTCGGTTGTCCACCACACTAATGTTTTTACACCAGCATGGCATGCAACATTAGTGCTCTCCTAGATACATTCTAATATTGTAGTGCTAACACAATACATTGAGTATTACCGAGATATTCTTAGAGGGGGACGATCCCATTCATTGTGGGGCTACTGGAACTGCAACCTTGTACAAACACTCTCATGAGAAATACCACAGATACTCTCACAATTTGACACATAGAGGTTCTCATGATGTACCTAGTATGTCTAATCACAAGACCATAGAATTATCCCTCAACCCACAACCTCACAGGGGTCTCCGAGAGATATATAGGTCGAATACCTTTATTTGTTGATCTCATTTTTGTGTATATATTAATTTTTTGGATTTTTGGCTCGTGAATTGAGAATTTGAACCACACTTACCCTTCGGTGTGATGTAATTATAATAAAACATTGGTATATATGTATGTATGTATGTATGTATGTATGTATGTACGTACGTACGTACGTATGTATGTATGTATGTATGTATGTATGTATGTATGTATGTATATATATATATATATATATATATATATATATATATATATATATATATATATATATATATATGACTACCTTTTAGCTCGATATTCCTTTGTACATTTGTTTCTTTACACTCTAGTCTATTTGTACACTCTAGATAGTTTAGGAATGTTTGATGTTTTTTGTAATTTTTAATGAATGATATGGATAATATTGTAATTTTTTAAATGGAATTAAATATATAAATACACATGGTTGTAGGTCATACTTGGGAAACTTATTTTTCAAAAAATTCTTAAACATTTTATTCCATTGGAAAAATATGTTGTAAATGATATAATAATGAGATGTCTCACTCCTTTCTTGACCTCATGCATCTGATAAGATGCAAGGGCTCAACACCAAGAGCCAAGAAATACTTGAGATATATGAGTGAATAATGAATATATGAATATGATGATCAAAGAGACATGAACTTAAATAATGACCTATTTGAGAACTTACGACTTATTTCTAATCAAGATATTCTCACCAAATTCAAGATGATTTACACTTCATAAGATTTTTCTAGAATTAGACCCATGGGTGGCCTACTAATTGGAAATATCTAGTCAAGGAATTATTTTCTCTCCTAACATAGGTATCTAAATCATCTACTTGGGATTTTTATGCATTCAAGAACTTTTCTTTTCTCATTGTTTTAAGGATTCTTTTTTTGAAATGGACCCCATGCGTATTTCCCCATGATACCAATAAGAAGCATGGGCTCATCACTGAATGAAATATGTAGATGAGTAAGGTAATATTTCTCCTTTGCAATCCCCACACTACTAGTAAGAATCATGTGCTCTCCACCAAAGATTGGTAAGGACAAAATATGTGGTTATTCATGATAAAAATACACACACACACATAATATATATATATATATATATATATATATATATTTGTTTTATTTTTCCTTATTCTTGTATTTTACTTATTGTGAGGGAATTTTTTCCCCATATATTAGCCCCGCACAACTAGTAATATTTGAGGGCTCATCACGGAAAACTAATATGGGTGAACATAAGATCTGAGTAAATAGTTTAGAAATTTCTTGTTATGGAGATAATTTTTTTAGGGGAGGATTTTCAATCAGGAAGCTTCTAGAGAAGACTATAGGTGAAAAACATTTGAATTAGGAGAAATCGTAAGACAGATGAAGCATGAAAGATCTTATAGGATCAATATTAAGTCTTGTCTCACTATTGAAATTAGTGATATGAATTATATAATTGAAGAGTGTGAAGAATTTTTATATATATCATGATTGAATCATATGCCAATGTATGAAATTTTATATTCATTTAAAAAATAAGTAGGTTGATATTTCAATGTAAACATAACATAATGATAATGTAAATGAATTTGATGAAATTTCCGAACTCCTCACCCTCTAAAGTGCACAAATTGTAGGTTCCATTCTTGAAATTAGTTACTTAGTAGGGGTCTAACCACTTTGGTCTAAATTTATGACCTTCACCAATATTTTTATCTATACAAATATCGAGTCTTAACACAAGGTCACCCATATGAATTAAGTGTTCTACATTCTATCTACATAGACCTGATTATGTTATTCAGCCCTAAGCCTCCTCTCATCCAAGTTTTCTACGTCATTTAACCATGGATTTTTATACTTGTCTTTTTCTAATGCCGTATAAACACACATAAACATGAGGGAGTTATACCTCTAAAAGTAGGATTTCTTCTGAACCAAAAACCAAGGATAACAGTGTTTCCCCTATTGGTATATGGATAGAATTATTCTATTCCCATGAGGCTAGGAATAGTTTTAAGTTTCAATCCCTTTTGTTTTCTTTAATTATTTTAAGGAGGATATAATTCAATGTTTTATTCATAGCTCATCCTGGCTATTAGCTTAAGGATAGTATAAAGAGGTAGTGTGATGAGATATTTTGAACCTTTCACATGTTCACATACCTCTTCATTCTTAAATAAACAACCATTATCAAATATGATAACTTTTGGGTATTCGTATCTACAAATGATATTATTCAAAATAAATTTATCTATGATGGAACAAGGTACCATGGTTATAGGAATGGCATCAACCCATTTTGTAAAATAGTTAATCATCGTAATGATGAATTTGTGACCAGCATTAGAAATATGAGATAATTTTCCTATCAAATCCAAACCCCACATAGAGAATGGAAAAGGTGTGACTATAGGTTGTACAGATTGATCTAGGATATGTATGGCATATGATAATTCCAAAAAAAATTATACCTTCACACATTTGCCATGGTGTAATGCTCAAGAGTAGGCCAAATATATCCCATCTGATGAATCTTCTTAGCAGTCAAATGCGGGAAAAAATTCCCTCCACATACTCCAATGTGGGCTTTAAAAGGGGATTTTTTTCTTCTTCTGCATCAATACATCTAAGTAATAGGTCATCAAGATACAGGACTTATTTTATGATGACATAATTAATGGTTATAACATAGAGTCTTCACCTTTTTATGAGTTATCCCCTTCTAGGTAAGTTTGGTCCACAATATGGTTCACTCTATCAGAATATCATGCACATGGTGAGATTTTTGATTTCTCATTGTGACAAATACACTCATCAAGGAAATGGAGGTTAAATAGTTTTCTAGAGTCCAATGGATTGCCAAATAGCCAGTTGGAAATGATTTTCCCCTGTACTGACTTCTAATTGACATAAGTAAGATTAAATTCATTCATGAGTGTTATAAACCTACCATCTTTCTTAGATAATATTACTTGAGTCAGGAAATTTTGTAATTGGTCAGACTTAAAATTACCCTTATCTCTTGGTTGAGCATGTAATGCCTCAATTATTTGATCATATAAATAATGGCCAAGAATTCTCTATCAACCTAAGTGTAGTGGGTTTCATAGTCAAGAATAAAACAACTATAATTATACGAATTTTTTCTGGGTCCACATCAATTCCTCATGAGGAAATAATGTAACCTAAGACCTTTCCTCCTATGACTCTGAAAACACATTTCTCAGGATTTAGGGTAACATCGTATTCAATTAAGAATTAAAGGATGATACATAGGACCTCAAGTTTGTCTCTTCTCTTTCTATCCTTTTCCATAAGGTCATCAACATAAGTTTCAAAAATATTATGGATGAGGTCATGGAATATGTAAGTCGTGGCCCTCTGATAAGTAGCTCTAGAAATACTTAGACCAAAGGGAATAACTGAGTAATAAAAGGTTACCCAAGGTGTGGTAAAGGTTGTCTTGGTCATATCTTCTTTAGATATTCTTACCTAATTGTACCCCAAAGTTTTTCCGTGAGAGACAACTCATACACAATGGTTGCATCAACAATGACATCTATGGATGGTATCAAGAAATCATCTTTCGGTAAGGATTTATTAATACCCCTAAATTCAATACAGATTTTGATCTTGTCATTTTCTTAATGACCAGAATGATGATGGATAACCATATGAATTACTCCACCAGATTTATAAACCCTACTTATAGGATTTTAATTACCTCATCTTTGACCATCAGAGTAACTTTGGGCTTCATGGGTCTTAATTTGTTCTTGATGGGTTTAGCTTCAGGTTTATTCACTGAATTGTGAACTAACATAATAAGGGAAACTCTTATCATGTCTTTATAACTAAACATGAAAGATTGAGAATTTTCTTTGAGTACCTTAGTATGATCCTCTATTTCTTCCACTGATAATGAAGAACTAAGCTTCAGAATCTAAGGATCTACCTCCATCCCCATAATTATATCAAATAAAAGAAGCATTTCCTTCTTAAAATTCCATAGGAATGTGAGGGAGTTCAAACGGTTCATCCTCTACTTCATATACTTCAAGGTCTTGTGAGAGGGAACCAAAAACGGGGTTTTTGCCAAAATAGGATGATGGATGTGGGATAAGATTTGTAACACCCAGGTTAGTAACATGACCAAAACATGAATTGTTTTTTTCCAACTTAAACTTAAAATCTTATCAATAACACTTACTTTATCACTTGGGCCCTCATAACATCAACACAGTTCTTAAACCAAAATTTTGATCTAATTTTCTCACTCATGTTTCACATTAGTGAAATGGTAACAAAGAAAGTAACTCCAATAATGAAAGGGTTTAAGGATACCTCTATATGAGATGATGATATATACTATCATAAAAGATACTCCTCATGACGATCTTGATTACCTGCAAGACAAAGATAAACTCAACATGAAAAATGGATTAGTAGGTAATATGGCGGGTTGCCCAACAAAATTTGGTCCTGAGAAGTGAAAAATTTCTAGGATGATGTCAAACCAATTTTTGATAAAAGATAAAAGGATGATCGATAAGTAATATGATGTAGAAAAATTTGAACTTGAAACAAAAAAGATGAGATGAACTAGATAAGAAAAAATATAGATCTGATAGCAACAAATGATGAAAAATGAACCAACCTAATCAGTTTTATAGCAACCTGATATTGCTAGGCATAGTTGACACTTACTAGAAGATCTTACAAGATGATATAAAGTTGATCTGGAATTTATGGTGATGCTAATATACTACAAAGGGGATGGATCTGATCAGAACAGAAAAGATGCAAGAAAATTATTGGATATGATGATGAGGAAGATGACTACTGATCCATTTGATGGAAACCAAGTTGAATCGATGGAGACTAGGAATGGAAGGTCAGATCTAAACTTCTGAACAAGTGGATCAGAGAATCAAAAATGTTTAATCACTCAGTGAGCAACAAGACAAGCTAAAAATGTAATAGATCACTAAAAATAAGAAAGATTGGGACAGGGTTAACGGAGACTTGGTTAGATCGATGAAGACTAGATGTGATGGAGATGAAATATGAGGCAAGAGGTTACAGAATAGCAAGATTAAAAGATCTGGGATTTGGAGTGATCAGAAGAGAGATAGCTAGCAGCATGGGTAACAGATAACAAGAAATGTGTGGATTGGGTCAATGAAAATGGGCTAAGTTGAAGGATATTGGGAAGGGATCTAGGGTTTGAGGAATTAAAATGGATGAGAAAGATTAATTACAGAGATGGTTCGATGGTGATTTATGCAAGGACAGAGCTATGAGATGGCTAATAAACCTACAAGGCTGATATACAATGGTGATGGGATGGCAATGGGGACTCCAAGAAAGAAAATGTGTGATACCAAAAAATAAGAGAAATTAAAATCTTCAAAATTGATGCACAATATCTCTAAATTAGCTCCAAGGTGCTGATAGAAGCTACAAATAAGAGTTAGAAATGAAGCCAAAATCGTGATAAATTCTAAAGTCTCAAAAATTACATCCTCAAGAGAGGAGTGGTATGGGCCTATTTATAGGTTTGACGGACCCGAATGGGTCACTGGTGACTACGGAGGTTAGTTGATTTGGGAAGTGGGGGATTTCTTAGCTCGAGGAAATGGTCCCTTATAAGGTGAAATTAGGGTTTCGGGTGGTAAATACAGGTTAGGGTTGTCTTGGGAGGATAAAAGGTGGTTGGGGATAAGAATACATTAAATGGGTGTAGATGGGAAACTAGGGATGGTAAATAAGGTATTTATGGAGGATTAAAAGGGTTAATGAATATGTTTAGTAATAATTAAGGGTGATTATGCATGTCTAAGGAAGACAAATTAATGATATGATTAGGATGGGATTAAGGTATTAAAATAACAATTAGAGGGATAAAAGATATTTAGGAGGGAAAGGGGGATTTAAATGAGAAGAGAGGTGTGTGTATGAGGAGTGATGATGAAGGGTAGAAAATGTAGTGGTGAACAATAAGGAATACCAAAAGTTGGTGTATGTATTTTCCCCTTTTATCGAGTGGTTTGTGTTGGGAAAGACATGGGACAAAAAATGAGAAGTGTCGATTGAGGTGCTCCCCCTAAAATTAGGGATTGATGATATGAAGAATAATTGATCACTAGGTTGAAAGAGATAGATGAAGGGATAAAGAGTAGGAAGGATGAAAAAATAAGAAGATGAAATAATATGCCCCAAGTGAAGAGGGATAAAGATTAAAAAATGGCGGTGAATTTGGAATCACTTCAGTATGGAATAAATTATGGCCTCAATGGAGATGGCGGAAATGTCCCATGGAATCCATAATAAAGTGTTTCGTGCTTCATTGGAATCTCATCCATATTCTTTTCCCTTCCAATTTTTTCATCCTTCTTGGTCATTAATACTTCATCTCCTCCTTTATTGTATATGCCCTAAGGATATGATCAAGATCCTAGGAGCTTTTTAGTGCCCAACCTACCTTCTTTAACTCATCCTTGAATGTGGTGACCATAACTTCATACTCAACAATTTTATGTGCAACTGCCACCCTGTTCTTCTTTTAGATCATTGGCATGTCTTCCATTGAAGGTCCTCATGTAGAATTTTGTTCCTCAAGCAGAATTTTGACCATTTCTTCTAGGTAGTGCAACATGAATAGATACTCGTCCTTAGTATTCTCTACCAAGTCCTGACACACCTCAGTAATGGAATTAGCAATCTCTTCGGCCTTTACAAGTGCAAGCTTCATGTGTTGTTCTGCCTTGTCTTGTACCTCAATTAATTATTACATTTCCTCCTCTTTATTCTTCTTATCTTTAATCATTACTCTAAGGGTGGCCTCCTTATCAAAATTTCTATGAGCTACTTCTGTCACAATTTTTTTCAAGGCATTACTATCATGTTCATCAATGAGTTTGGTGGTCCTTATAGTCACATGGGTTATATGAGGTGCATTATTCATTCTACACCTTACACAAGATTCATCGCTTATGTCTAACTTAGGATCATCCATGTGTGTCTACATGCTCTAAGAAAGTGTCTTCCTTATGCATATATTTCAAAATCTAGTAACAATGCACACACTGACTTGCACAGACAACTATCCTTAGTATGTCCCTCAACTTCACAATCAATGCACCATATACTAAGTATGATATCCTAAGAACCCATCTATAATGTAGTATTTTATTTCAACTTAAGTGCTATGTGTGTTGGCACCTCATTAGAAGAGATCTCAATGCTCACCCAAAGCACGCACAACTACCAGGTCTCTCCTTTATATTTACTTTTCAAGATGTTAGCATATATAACCATTGTGATATTTACCCAAGTACTCATTTAACCATACTAAACCGTTGCATATAATCACTTAGAAACACATGTAATAAGGAAACTTAACATTTCATATCTCAATATTCAAACATGTCAATGACCATAATCCATCCACAGTAATCCATTACATCAAAGTTATTACATATTAGATGTTGAATACAAAATCAGTCATTACAAAACCATGCACGCAACATCAAACCCTAGATCATAATTGTACTACATAACAAAGACTCTAAGAACTCATTTGTGGTACCAAAATTATGGTACTCAATATATATATAGGGGTGGGGACTTTCCCTTCACCACCCATGCACTTTCTAATAATAGGCAGGCCTAAAAATAGACTACATGCATGTCTTTACATGATAGCTAATAATAGACTATCCTATAAATAAGACTTGATTTAATCCTATTTATATCCTCCATGTGTGTGCTTGATGTGAATTTTCATTATCCAAAAATATACTTTTCTTCGCCGCAAATTTATCATGTTTTATCTCTTTTATTGGTTGGCACTCCATCTTGCTTTTCTATTTTTAGCTTGTAATCTGCAAAATTGGCTAAGTCGTGGATTTTGTATGCCTAGGCACAAACCTCCCACGCATTGTTTCTACCTTTCTTCTGCACAACTCCACACCTCGTGGAAATTCCATAATCTTCCACACAATATTAATACTTATTCATGTCACCTACTCAACACTACCCTACACTAAATACATTTCCCATCCTCGATGATGGGGTTTATGTAACTTATCCCTCCAAGGAATGAATTAATATAGAATTTACAAGTGACCAAAGAATAAATAATAAAGAGTAAACATGCATGCTTTACTTTGGGGATGGTTATATCAACTCAAATAATTCTTTGTTAATAATTCCTTTGATCTCTTTCCATTCTTTTAATTCCTTGACTATTGTATCTAGCATCACTCTAGGAATCTTTGGTACTTGTGAGGGATCCATGTTCTCTCTTTTCTCATTAATCTCTCTAAGAATCCCTGAGAGGCATAATATAATTCCCTCAAATGCATCCATTCTTCATGCCACCAGTGACCCAAGCTCCTTGATTCTTATTTCTAAAGGCTCCCTTGTTGTTTTAAGCACGTCATGCTTCCTTACAATCTTGGTCATCTTCTCTTCCCTTCCAATTTTTTCATCCTTCTTGACCACTAATACTTCATTCTCCTCCTTGATTATATATGCCTTAAGGATATGATTGGGATCCTGGAAGTTTTTCAGTTCCCAACCTTCCTTCTTTAACTCATCCCTGAAAGTAGTGACCATATCTTCATACTCAACAATTTTACGCACAATTTTTGCCATGTTCTTCTTCTGGATCACTGCCATGTCTTCCTCTGAAGTTCCTTACATAAAATTTTGTTCCTAAAGTGGCATCCCTACAAGTTATTTTAAGTATTGAAACTCGGATAGATATTGGTCCTTATTCTTCTCCACCAAGTCCTAACGTACATCAATAATGGAAATAGCAATCTCTTTGGCCTTTGTGAGTGCAATATTTTTACATTTTTCTACCTTTTCCTGCACCTCAATTAACTATTGCACTTCCTCATCTTTATTCTTTTTGTCTTCAATCATTACCCTAAGGGTGGCCCCCTTATCCAAATTTCTCCAAGCTACTTCTATCACCATTTTTGTTAAGGAATTACTAGCTTACTCATTGGTGATATCAGTGGGCTTTATAGTTACATGGGTTGTATGAGGCACCTTCTTCATTCTGCACCTTACACAATCTTCATCGTTTATGTTAAACTCAATTTCATCCATGTGT
Organism: Taxus chinensis; assembly: GCA_019776745.2. Classification (NCBI taxonomy): domain Eukaryota; kingdom Viridiplantae; phylum Streptophyta; class Pinopsida; order Cupressales; family Taxaceae; genus Taxus; species Taxus chinensis. Next base: position 359,389,938 of record CM034156.1, on the reverse strand, counting down.
GTCTACAAGATATAGGAAAGCATCTTCCTTGTGCACGTATTTATACCTTTTGGATCAATCATCTCCCATCCATAAATCTTTTTTGTTGCGACTGTACTCTGAAATCTTATGTGTATTATCTTACTACGATCATCAATTTCTTCTCCTTCTGCCTCCAGTGTGTCTTCCTATAGGTATTTGGGATTCAACACCTAAATGCATTCCTCCTTTCTCACTATAATCTCCCCCATGCTCTCCTAATGGCTCATCCTCATTCCATTATTTTTCTCCATCCTCTCTAATGGGGCCTTCTTTGTGATCACTTGGCACCTCTACATCACGATGTGTATCCTCGTCCCTAGGCTAGTCCTCATCTTATACATTATGAATAACTAGGATTTATGTGTTGTGCTCATCTTCTTTTGATAATCTTTCCTTGTCATTGTCATCTTTTTTAAACCACCTTGTGCCTCCTCTTCTTTTTCTCTAGACTTTGTTTGGTTTCCATTATCATAGGTGATCTTCTTATAGTTTTAGAAGTTCTTGTGCCACTATATTTTCACATTTTCTTCATCCTTCTTCAGTGGCCTTGGTCAAGCATTCCAATTTCATCCTTCTCTATCTCCTCCTCCTCAATATCATTCTTTATCTCTTTCTCTTCTTGCCTTGGAGGAGTATCCTCCCGCGTCCTCTTGATGCCTATAGTCTGCTTCATTTTTGGGGCCTCTGGAAGCTTCATATCTTTGCCACCCACATATTTTCCATCTTGAAACATGGGCCTTAGGTACACATAAACTCGCACATCTTCTTTCTTTCCCACTGTCAAGGTCATACGAGTGATGTTAATATCATCTGACTCCATTATTTCTTCATAAGCGGTCTTGTTGGGGAAAACATATGTTTTACACAATATATGACAATTTTTCATCCATTTTATCAACATCAAACCTTAATTTATTTACATCATGAAACCTATACATATATTATTTGAATTATTTTACTGTAATCATAAATGGTAACTATTATCCATTTTATAGGGGATAGTTATCCTATGTACTAGAAAATCTTATCACAGGTGAATTATAGGTTTTATAAAGCATTTCCATGTTCAAAGAGAATTGGTAGCATCATTCAGGTAATCATGAATCATTATGGGCTATTCAGGGTCCAAGATATCAACTTGGGTGATACGGGCTTCCCAGGCCCACTTTCGACCCAAAACAAGCAAAAATTAGAAAAATTTCAAAAAATGGTTTCAAAATGTTTTCCTCCCCTTTCATGGCCTTATGGCCCCCAAAAATTCAAAAGGCCCCTAAAGAAATTACAAAAAAAAGAGTTAAGGTTTTCTAGGAGTGCCTTTGGGGAGATTCAGCCAAAATCTAGTTCACCGAGCAGCTCGCCAAGCTACATGCTGAGATAGCACCTTGAAATGGAAAGATAGGTTTGTATATAGATTAATCAAGATATCTTAAATTCGGTGGGCTCAAGAAATTTGTGTGGCTCGGTGAGCCGAGATTGCAAGAAAATTAGCGGGGTAAGAGTGAGGTCTTCAGCAAGCTAAGCAATTGCAGGAGATGCATACACGGATGAGTTAGGAGCCAAAAAATCCATCGAGGTCAACAGTAGTGAGCCCAAGGCACATGGCAGAGTCTTTGGTGATAGGTGAGTTGCACGAGGCATCTTAGTGAGTTTGATAGGATTCAGTAGTAGGATTACACTCGCATGTAACATGGGGTCAGCAAGGATGTTAATGCTTGGTGGGTTTCGAACCTACCGAGAAAGGAATTATGTGTCAGGAATTGTGAGTCGACGTGAACCATTGGAGATGCATGGGGAAATCACATGGTCAGTGAGGTGTAGAGTGCCAATAAGTTTCCATACAAGCGGAACACAGATCGAGTGGCATGTGTTGGGAGTTCGAGTGAGTGGCACATCGTTGAGGCAAATCAGAGGACAAGGTCAGGTTTCCATGTTGAGAAACCATGATGCATTTACAATTCGCCAACCCAATGTCGATGTCAAACTGATCCATACAGATCTAAAATGACTCTACTTCATCAACTCAGTTAGCATGACGAAGGAAAATAAATATACGAAGGTTCTATCTTTTTAGTAGCATGACTATCGCTCTATGTAAAGTGGCAGTTATGGAACCACCACCCAACTAGGGTGGTGGTCCTAAGACCACTAGTTTGCATTTGGCGGTGGTCCTGGCTCTTTCAGACATAAAATAAAATATGAAATGAAAAACCTTGTAATTTGAAAGGTTTTCTATGTTAATTCTCCTCCATGACCTTTCCCATTCTCTAGTGTATGATAGGACATGAGAAAGGTTATAAATAAATGTTTGTAAAAGATAACAAGAGCATCGAAGCATGAAATCGAGTGAGCAAGAAGTTCTTAGTGCTATAATTATTTTTTGTAGAAGAAAGGAGTGTTGAGATAGAGCAAGCAAGTAATTGGGAGGAAGTGTGAGATATTATCTACTTCTCTTTCATACTTATTATAAATTTTGTACTTATTGTTTTGAATTGGCTAATAAAACTGGGAAGAAAGAGAAATTTCCCTTCCTGACTGGTTTTTCCTCCTCCAGAGGTTTCCAGGATAAAACTTGTTGGTGTTTATGAGTTTATATTCTTTCATTTCCTATAATTATGGATTCTAAGCATAAGAAAAATTCATTCACTAGCTATCTTTGTCATTTTCTAATAGAAAGTAGAACAACAACATTTAATTTGTGATTGTGTGGATAATTCCAAAGTTGAAGAGTTTATAGATCATTTTGGTATCAGAGCTAACAATTATTTAGGACTATGGTATTCATTCTTGGATTTGTATGATAGTGACAAGATCTAAAGGCGAAGAGGATTTACCTTGTGATCAAGATATTTCTACAAATAAGTGGAAAGAGAGAATTCAGGGACAAATGGAGGAAGAGAACTTGGTCCGTAGAATCAAGATGCTGGAGACCATGATGGATATGGTGTTTATAAGGCAAGAATAACTTGCATATTTATATAAGACAACTTCTATCAAGCAAGACTCCATGGAATCACTAGTTCGAGGCTTGGCTGAAAAGTTTGGCATAGGGAAGAGCCACCATGAGGAAGAGTATGGGGAAGAGCATGAAGAAGAGACTTCAAATGCAAGAGAAAAGGTAAAACATGATCATACTCCTTTTAAATTTGACACAAAAGTTGAGATTAAAATATTGTAAGGAAAAGTAGATGCAGAGTTGCTTGATAAATGGTTAAAATAGTTAGAAGTCTACTTTAGTAGCCATAATGTCACTAAGGCACAGAGGATCTCCTTTGCACATCTCAAAATGGAGGGGCATGCTCTGGTTTGGTGGGAAACCTATCTAACCACTTGTGAAAAGAATAAGTGTCCTATTGTGAAATCTTGGCAAGAATTTAAAGAATTACTTAGAGCTAACTTCTATCCCATTGTCCACAAGACTGACCAAATGATTAAGTGGCAATATTTTAGACAAGGTAGTGGTCAAAGTGTGTAGGACTATACTATGGATTTTTAGAGGCACGTCATGTTGTTAAACATGGACTTAGAGGATAGGGATATTATGACTAAGTACTTGGGAGGACTTCACACTCACCTTCAAAGAAAAGTCATCTCCACAAAGCCCAAATATATCAACAAGGCGTGTGTGCAAGAATACTACATAGATGATGAAAAGAAGCAAGGAGAAGAAGAGCCAAGGGAAAAGAAGTCGATAAATCAAAAGAAAAAAGATTATGGGCAAACAAGTAATAAAAGTAAGTGGAAAGGGAAAGGTAAACAAGCTGCCATTACTTTAAATACTTCTAAAGATCCCAAGAATTTTTGCAATAACTGTGATATCAATGGTTGTACTAACGCTACATGTTAGAAGTTTCATCCAGAGTTACACCCGAAGAAAAAAACCAAGGACTCAAAGAATTCCATGACATCTATAAAAACAGAAGGGGAGGTGGAAATCAAAGATGAATCTGATACAGACAAAAGTCTTGGATGCACGGCCACCAACATAGACAACAAGGAAGAGGATATGAGTAGACAATTCCAGATTAAAATCCAGATCAAGAGAACTAAGGTAAATACTTTTGTTGATACTGCTTCTCAATCTAACTTGATTTCTAAATCAGTTGTAAAGAAGAGGAATAAAATAATGAAGAACCTTCATCCCTAGGCGAGGATGATCAAGATTTCGGTGAACCGATTGGTGACTCTACAATTGGGTATATGGAATTTGAAGATGAAGAATTTGATGATGAAGAGGGTACCCAACGGTATGTGAGTGGACAATAATATGTTGTTTTCACCCACTCTCAAGGAAAAGAATCAGAAGTTGCTACTATGATACAAAAAGAGAAGGTTGTGTCTAACACGCCTCCAAACATTGCTAAAAGAGGCAATCCTCTTCCTGCTCAACCTCCTATTAAGTCTTTTACAAAAAAAAAATTCCCCCATCTCTCCTCCAAATCAGCCTTCTTCTATTCCCATAAAGACCAGTAATCCTACCCTACCGCCGTGAAGTGAGGGACTCATTCCCTCATCAACGCAACCCTTGGTCTCATTCGATATAATCGATCATGCTAAAATGACCAAGATTCAAATGTCTGAGGCTGAATATCTTCAGTCAAACCCTGAGCAACTTGTAAGATTGACTGAATATATCCAAAGCCAAGCTGTCGTAACTTCCCATGTATCCGTGAAAGGAATCCTTTCCACTCCTCCTACATCTCGCATAAATGTGGCCTTGACTTATGTGTCAAGCAAAATTGAACCTTTTTATCTCTCCCTCCTAATCAATGGTCATAAGCTAAGCAATTGCATAATTGATTTTGGAGCTTTCAATAATGTCATGCTGGAAAAATTCACCCATGATTTGGGCCTCACTCTTACCAAGCCTTTCGGCAGATGTTACTCCATGGAAACCAAACAAGTCCCATTGATTGGTCAGATCAAAGATGCACAGTTCACCTTTGCAACATTCCTAGAGAAAAGAGTAAAGATGACCATCCTCGTTATTGATATCCCAGTGGCATATGGAATTCTACTGGGAAGAAGATTTTGTAGAGAGGTTGGTGGAGAGATCCATATGGACTGGTCCAAGGCCAAAATCCCCGTCAAAGGTGTAATGCAGACATTAGAGCCTGAATCGCAAAAGAAGTACTTAGTCACCAATTCTGATGACCCCAAAGCCCAAATTCTCTTTGAATCATCAGGAATGGGGAACTACTTCTTATCTACTAAGTCTGATAAGATGGATGTTCTCATCCAAGAGGAGGACCTTAACAAGATATGGACACTACAGTTTCATGGCAGTTATGTAACTAGCGGATGCGGTGTTGGAGCTGTGCTAATATCTCCTAAGGAGGAGATTTTTCCTCTCTCTTTCATGTTGCAGTTTTTCAACACGAATAATATTGTTGAATATGAATCTTCTCTACTTGACATGCAAGCTGCAAAAGAAATGGGAATCAAGAACCTAAAAGTACAGGGCGATGTCGAGCTAGTCATGAATCAAGTAAAAAGAATATACCAAGTAAAGAATGAAAGGCTCAAGCATTACCGCAATGCAGTATGGGACAGCATTGAGGAATTTGATGCCTTCTCAATAAAATCCATTCCGAGAGCTTAGAATGACATGGCTGATTCACTGGTCGTCTCAGCTTCTCTCATGCTTCCTCACCCAAGGTTGAAAAGAGACACATATAGTATTGAGGTAGTCTTCTGCCCAAGCCTGCCAAATAATTCTCACCACTAGCAAGTATTCAATGATGACAATCAACTTATTTTCTTTCTGGAGAAGGTAGAAAATTTCAATGAGCTTCATTTTGAAGGATCTACTTCTGCATGTCGTGAATTTGTCACTGATCAAGCCAATGAATCAAAAGGAGGTGATGGCATATGTCAACTCAAAGGAAATAAAATCCCAAAAGGTTTAGTCTCTCTGGAACGATTTTTTGACAAACATGATCATTTTGTCAAGAAGAAGCGGTAAGATGATCCTAACTCCTCTCCAGAGACTGAATCAGTTAATCTTGGTACTATGGAACACCCATAGCTTGTGAACATTGGGAAGTGTTGCACACCTGAAGAAAAGCATAAGTTTGTGAAATTACTTAAGAAATATATGGGCGTATTGGCATGGTCTTATGCCGATCTCAAGTCTTTCAGACTGAAGGAAGTTAAGCATGACATCCCATTAAAATAGGATGTCAAACCTTTTCACCAAAAACAGAGGCACTACAATCCCAAGATCTCAGGTACCATCCAGGTAGAAATACAAAAAATTCTGGATGCAAGGATCATTTTTCCTATCCATCACAGTACCTGGGTAGCAAACATTGTGCCATTGTGAAAGAATAATGGTGAGATACGCATATGCATAGACTTTGCAACCTGAATCAAGCATCCTTGAAGGAAAACTACCCACTACCCATAATGGATCAAGTTCTGCAGGTAGTAACTGGTTCAGAAATGTTGTACATGCTTGACAATTTTTCGAGCTATAATCAGATTGAAGTCTCGCCTAAAAACCGATACAAAATAGAATTCACTACTCCCTAGGGCATATTCGCCTATAGCAGGATGCCTTTTGGCCTGACCAACGCTGGTGCCACCTTTCAGTGAGCAATGGACTTCGCATTCAAAGGTATGATGGGAAAGATCATCATTGTTTACTTGGATGACTTAATTATGTTCTCAAAAAAGCAAAGCAATCATTGTGATCATTTGGAGCAAGTATTGATTAGATGCCGAGAACACGAAATTTCCCTAAATCCAAAAAAGTTTGTTTTCAGAGTCACTGAAGGAAAGTTGTTGGGACACGTTGTAAGCAAGGAAGGGAAAAAGATATATGTTGAAAGGGTTAACGCCATTCGGAGCCTTACCTTACCTACAAGCAGGACCGATGTTCACTCTTTCTTCAGAAAAGTGAATTTCCTTAATCACTTTGTTTCCCGAATTTACTCAAAAGACTCACCACATATCAAATATGATGAAATAGTTGCAAACTTTCCGGTGGTGCGAAGAAGGAAAGATGTCATTCAAGGATATAAAATCCTTTTTTTCTCATGCACCAGTCCTGATATGTCCCAACTTCTCCAAGGATTTTATCATGTACAGTTATGCATCTTTGCATATTGTATCGGCCCATCTTAATGGAAAAGAACTATGAGGATGTTGAATCTCCAATAGCATTCATGAGTTCTCCTCTCAAGCCTCATGAATTGAAGATGTCTCAGTTGGAAAGACACGCCTTCACCATTGTCAAAGCAGTCAAGAATTTCTGGTACTACGTCCTGAACTCTCATATGATGGTGCTAGTTCCTGACATGGCAGTTAAGTCTATCCTAACTCAACAGGAGTTAGGAAGCTTACGAGGGAATTGGATCGCAAAGGTCCAAGAGTATGATCTAGACATAAAACCAACCAAGCTAGTAAGAGGCAAGGGCCTATGTCAGCTTATGGCTGAAAATGAAGATTCAGAGGTCCCTAAAGAAAAAGATGATTGCATCGATGGAATGCAAGGCCAGCTGGAGAAAGCTGATTATCTACCTATGGTTCTATTTGTTACAACTAGTGACGAATGGTATTCCGATATCACTTTCTTTCCCACTTACGGAAAGTGTCCAGCTCATCTAACTTCAAAGGATAAGTGTACTGTAAAGCTCAGAGTAGCTAGATATGTCATCTGGGATCACCGTTTATACAAGCAGGGGATTAATGGCATCTTCTTGCAATGCGTTAACAAGCCGCAGTAGGTAAAATTGCTAGAAAGTTTTCATGACTCATCCTGCGACGGTCACTTTTCCTTGTCTATGACAACACATAAGATCATCCAAGCTAGTTACTATTGGCCAATGCTATTTCAGGATACAGCCACCTGGGTAGCAAAATGCGGAGCTCTACCAACAGTTTGTTGATAAACCAAAATTGGCTTCTTTTCCCCTCAGGCTCGTCATTATTGAAAAACCATTCAGGAAATGGGGAATCGACTTTATCGGAGCATGGCATCTCCAATCAAGTGTCAGACATATTTATGTCCTAACAGCAATAGATTACTTCACCAAATGGGTGGCAGCCATACCCATTAAAGAATTCCACCTCTGAAATTGTTTGCAACTTTATCAAAGAAAGTATCATTGTAAGGTTTGGTGTTCCACACAAGATCATTGTTGATAATGCTTCCAACTTCTCCTCATGGGAAATTATTGGTTTTTTCTATGAATATGGGATAACCTTGGCCCATACCTCGAATTATTACCCCCAGGGGAAATGGACAGGCAGAATCCAGTAATAAGAACTTAGTGACCATCATATGGAAGCTAGTTGATGAGAATCAGTGGTCATGGCACAAGTCATTATATGATGCTTTGTGGGTAGACCGTATTACTCCAAAGAGGTCCCTTGGTATGTCACCTTTTCAAGTATTATATGGAATCGACGCTGAGCTTCCCATTTTTGCTGAACTTCCTACTCTGCGCTTGGCATGAGCAATCGAAGATGAGACTTTCAAGAATTCTCTTGAAAAGAGAGTCATGTATCTAACAGAGCTTGAAGAAAAGAGAATAAAAGTGGTCGATAAGATTACCAAACATCAGAATCAAGTCAAGAGACTGTTCGATCAAAAATCCAAGTAGAGATATTTTCAGGTGGGAGATCTCGTCCTTTTGTGGGACAAGCAAAGAGAGCTAAAGGGCATGCACAAAAAATTTGATTCTCTATGGAGAGGGCCTTTCAATATCAAGCAGCTCAACAGAGAGAATAGCTTCTATCTCTTGTATCTAGATAGAACTGAGCTCCCACTTCCCCATAGCGGGAAGCATCTCAAAATATTCATGAAGTAGAGCTTACTCTCTTCTTTGTACAATTTGCTTTAGTTGTGTGTTTGCTTTTGTCGTGTGTTTGCTCTCGTTGGTTGTGTGTTTTCCTTTTTTTTGCCCTTATTTTTGACTCTATAATCCAATAGATAGGAACATGTTGATCTAGGATTCTCTACCCTTAAGCTTCGCTCAAAGATAGTCCCTAGAAATAGCCAGCTATTATCCTGTAAAGTTGACAAGGGCAATTTCGCAGGTAACCATACCAAACTTTTTGTTCCCCATTAAGGTCCCCTAGCATTTGGATTGGCATAAAATCCCTTTCCAAAAAATCTAGTTTTTTCGAACTTGGTCATTTGGTCATTTTTTTAGCTAGGGGCAGATTTTATTCATGTGACATCAAATGCATTTGTACCCTCTTCTATTCCTTTGGTGCATCCTTTGGACTGTCGACATCCCAAATGTTGTGCCTTCCCATGATGTGCCATTCAAACCCACATCGGGGCGCATGCGCCACCCTGTCGACACTAAAATTGTTACACCCTTGAGCGGTGCGCCAAGGCACTGAAAAGGCAATGTCGACATTCCCAAATCAGTGTCAATGGCACAAATCATTTCATGTTGGCATCTATTTTGGTGCACCCTTTGAAAAATTTGGTGGTGCATTTATTACGCCTTTTGTTATAAATAGGCGCATCTGACCTGTCATTTTCACAATTGAAAACACGTGAAAAAGTTTATTCCTCTACACCTATCAGTGCTCTTGTCATCCCCATGTCACTTTACGTCATGTTCATGGACCCCGCATCGTTTCTTCCTTTCTATATCTTCCTGGTAAGTGGTCTTTGCTTTTCTTGTGGTGATTGTTTGTGGGTTTTCTGTATTGTTTTCAGAGGTTGTTGTTAAAAAAAACAAAGAAATGAATCTAAAGAAATAAAACACAACCTCCAACCTGTTTTGCAATCTTCTCTCCCCCCCAAACCAGTTTTACCCTCCTTCCAAATCTATTGGCCTAGAGGGCTTTGTCTCGGAATGAATCTAGGATCCTCTTCACTCTGTTCCCCTCGATTTTAAAATCTATGTTGAAAGAGGCCAAAAACCACAAACCTATGAGAGAGAGAGAAAATCTAAAGTTAATATATCCAAAGCCATGGCTTTCTCTTTGGTGCAAACAAACACGTCGTTACACAAAACGCAGTCACGCCATTGGGTGCATTATCCCTGCCTACAACATACACCCTCCCTGTGCCTTATAAAACTCAAACCCTAGTGCAGGTACAGGTGCAAATCTAGCTACATGAGCATTTATGCCATACAGACTCTCCATGTGCCACACCAAAGCCCCTTGGCACACCCTAACTCAATGATGCATCCTCTAAATCTGCACCCTTTGGCATATAAAAATGTTCTACAACATGTCACATACCTGCGCCATTGGCACACCCTATCACCTTGCAACACCAAGATAATATGCATCTGTTTAAAATACTTAATAAGGTACAGGCACACATCCTTTGACATCAACATCTGAGTGTTTTGTGTAAACTTTCTACACCCTACACCTCTTTGTGTTGTTTTTATCCATGCAACACTCTCCAGCATTACGCCTTGCTTTTCTGACACTGCAACCTACAGTATAGCTGCGCCCTGCACCCATAAGCTTCTAAATTGCTAACTCTTCATTCTGTAAAGATTTGATGGATGATCTGATAGCTAACATGACCCTTTTGTGGTGGACTTCCTTGCTTTTTCTTGCAGATCAGCAACTGAGCTCCGATTTACACATGTCTTCATCAAGTAAGAGGCCAACCAAGTCTAAGGGTAAGGCCAAACTCACAGAAGAGGAAATGAAGTACAAATACCAAAGGGTCAGGATGCTCAAGTCCCTTGCAGAATGTGACTTGGACATTAGGGATTCTGAACTTGGCCACATTGATATGGAATATTTCTGGGCCAGAACCAGAAGGGTCACAGGCATGCCGTGGATGGAAAAATTAGTTGGTAGTGGCTTACACTTCATTGGGGGAATTTCCGTGAGTGCAGTGAACAATGAATTCAAGATGGTGGTGGCCCGCTACTATAATAAGGACACAAAGTGTGTCAAGAATGCAAAGAGTGAGGTTATAATACACCTCACTGCCTGACACTTTGAAATCATGTTGGGTATCCCCCACAACTGGCACTTCGTGGAAATAAGCCAAAAAGACTGCATAAAGGCATGGGATGAAAATGAGGACAAATGCATGCAGTTAACGAATGAAGTGTATTTGAAGAACAAGAAGGTAATAACACGGTGGCCACAGGTTATTCATCGTAGTGACTTCTCGAAGGAGTTGAGTGACACCATTACCTTCCTGAGTAGGTGTTCGGGCTTCCTGATGCCCATTACTTCCACAAATGGATGCTCAGGTATCTGAAATCTATGAGCAAAAATGTCCTAGATCAACATTTTGAATGGGCAGAAATCATCAGCAGCACCATCTCTGAGCAACTTCAACAATGAGGAGGTTCTACATGAACTCCTATGTGGTATACGTTGCTGCTTCTGAAAGATATTACCTAGCACTGCTCCGATGCGAGGTGTGGCCCCAAGTTAAAATATATGAATATTATCAAGAGTTGATACTGGAAAATAGTATCACCCAGTTCAGCAATATTAACAATGCCTTCTTCTATGGCATCATCTACCTCTTGAGGCCCAATATGACTCATGGTCGGACGACCAAGAGCATAGTAATTTCCACAGAGAAGTGGGGGAATTATTTACACAATTCCCCACTTTCACCTATCTCAGGGCCGCCAACTTCTTTGGGGAGTCCCCCAAGTTACCAAGGTACGTGGGGCCTAAGTTGATCCTATTGGAGTTGTCCAGGCAGCTTATCACATATCATGAGAAGTGCCTAAAAAGAAAGAAGGGTGGAACTCCTTTCCCCCTCACAGTGGGTAGATACACCTCCACTTCTCACACCAAAGCCTGGGAAATGTTTGTAGAACTAGAGTTGCTTAACTTAAAACACAATTTCACAGCAAGGCCAACCTTCGATCCTTACAATTACCTCTCAAAGGAAAAGCTCGATCCAATCCACGTCCCAAAGATCGACGATATTTACATCAACCTGTATCACGAGGTCAAGCTCAGAAGGAAGGATCACTCCCACCTAGCCCTGGTAAAAATTATCCAATATGGCGTGGCCATTATCCCGAAAGGTTTCCAAATGACTGATCAAGAATTCGATTAGGTCTATCTTGATATGAACGGGGACAATTGAACATACAATGAGATAGATAGAACAAGGGCACCTTAGACTATTGAGGAGAGGGTTAATGGCACCTTGCAGCGTACAGAACATTGGTGCAGGTATAACAGTCTCATCTACCTTGGGGTAGACTTCATTATGTCTCCTTTGGGCAATGCACCTGCTAGACCAAAGCACTTGCCAAAGGGAAAACAGAAAGACAAATAAGGGGAATCAAGCGCTACTCAAGAGCAAGCTCCCGAGAGTCCTCCTTCCGCCACCCAGGAGCAGGTAGTAACCCTAGTATCTCCAAATAAAGAAGCGGTGGTAAGTGTTCCAAGGGGTACATCCACTCAAGATTTTGTCATAGATGTAACTGCTGAAGTTCCCACCATCCCATCTCCCACTCCTCCTTCCCCTCCTCACGTCACTCAAGCAACCGCTCCTCTGGTTACATCTTCTCCCCCATCTTCTACTATTCCCCCTTCCTCTTCCTCCATCTTCTCTTCCCTCACAGAGTTGTCCCCCAGTATTTCTTCCCTCATCTCTCATATCCCTTCTGCCCCCACGGTTTCCTCTCCTACAATGACTCCTACCCCTATGACCGTTGGAGGTTCGGCTTCTTTATCAATGCCGCCACCAAGCGTCTTAACTCGTTTCCCTGAGTTCACTGTAGTGGCTCCTTCTTCTTCCTCCATTCCCTCTTCCCCCTCTGGTCCCACTCCCTTAAGTCTAGAATGGATCTCCAAGCACCTGAGCTAGTATGAGAGGAAAGTCCCCATTGCACCTATGGACTTCTCCATCATCCTAACAAAAGGAGCAAGAAAGAAAAAGCTGATAACCCGCTTCTCTCAGAGTGCTTCAGGTGAAAGAGTAATGGAGATCACGTATCCCGATCCCACAAAGGACAAAAAGGATCTATCTCCTACATATTATATAGTGACACAGGTCACAATGGGAATGTCCTCAGAAAGTCTACAGGGAAAGGGTCTTTCTACAGTGGATGCCCTTTGCAAAAAGCTTCGGGAAGAAAAGGAAGAGAAGAGGATACTGAAAGAGTAGAATAGACATCTTCTCCAAGCCCTGCAGAAAATGGGTAGTGCACCTCCTACGACTGCCACTGAAACTCATGAGGCCCTTAGCCAAGAAAAGATAAATGAATATGCCAGGATTGGTGAACAAGGCATGGCATTATCCACATGGAGAGACCAGATCCTCTAAGATAGTGAGGAAGTATTTGTAAAGTTCACAGAGCTATATCAAAATATTGGTCAGGCTAATAAGGACCTCCAAGCGATTGCGGGACCTATCTCCCAAGAGTTAGACCATGCTAGGTCACAACATGAGACATTCTAGAAGATGCTCGACTGCCCATTCGATGACTTAGTGAAATTCGGCATCTTCGATCACCCCAGAGCACCCAACAAAGTCCTTGCTACTTTGGACTATTGGTGTTGATCAGATGGAATTCGTCTTGGAGAAAATTGATAAAATCAAGGGGGAAGCCTTGGATGCAATGCATCAAATGGAGCATATCATCCTAAGGAATTATCCAAGCTTGCTCACCCCATCATACACCTTGAGGAAGGCAGATGAAACTATTCGGATCTTTAAGGAGATCACGTCGCAAGGGTTAGGGTCAGAAGCAGATTTTGATGTAGAATCTATCAACAACCTTCTGCCCTATCGCAACTTTGTTGGATACCTAATAGAGGCAGGTAATGAATACTTTAATCTCCCACAGAGACTTAGAGATGAACGGGAGACTTGTAACGTCATCGGAGATCACACCAAGGGTCCTTCTCAGGATCAACTTCAACCGATGGTTAGCAAATTCATGGAGTATCAGGCTCAATTCCACATTTCCTCTCCTGAGCAGAAGCAGGATACTCCCTTCTAGCCACAGGATGACAACGAATAGGCTCCTTCCTCATAGGATGTTCTCTTTTTGTAATATTTAAAAGTTTGTTGGCACAAATGATGACATCATCCATGTTGCACCATGAGATGTTGTTATCCACCAAATTGCCCAAAGTCAATAGTTGACTTTTAGAATTTTTTTTTTTTGTAATTAGTTGTTGGTTTCTTTTTGCCTTCTCTCTCCTTCTCCTTCTATATATACTTGGATATTTGTTATATTCAAGTGGTGGACATTTTTTAGATGAAAAATAGAAGTGAGAAGAAAAGTATTTGTACTTTTTGTAACAGAAGAAAACATTAATACAAATTTGAGACTTTGTGTTGAATACACGTGTTATGTGCATCAAACCTTTCTTATGTCAGATCTGTGTGTTTATTCTTTTAGATCTATCTCTACTTTTTTCTCATTTGCTCATTAGTATTGCTTTGTTTTTTTATGCAAGTAGGTTTGGCTCCGTTTATTACTAATCCCCAAACATAAACCTTCTGACCTTTCTGCTTTGGAATTCATTTCTTTTCTCCCTTCAGAACTATCCTATCTCCTCTCTTCCCTTCGTCCCTTTCTGCTCACAGTTGAAAATACCCCAACTACGATGAGATCCCAAACCCCTAAAGGTAAAATATTGTAGGACTTACGCAGATTCCTGCTGGTAGAATAGCAATAAACCAGTTTCGCTTTATTGTCTCAAAGAGGGGCTATGCCATGCACACTATTGGCTTGTCTATCCATAGATCTACCCAACTGACATATTTTTGGACCAACAATTTTTTGGTGACTCTACTTGGGATACGAAACAGATCTATGTGAGTGTTTTTTCGGTTAAAGGACACTAACATGTTGCTAAAGTAACTAAGAAAATTGATAAAACTGCTTAAATCAGTACATGTTTGCAAATCTTAGCTTTTTGCTTAAAATCCAAAAATTTTGCAAAACTGATCCAAACTAAAAAATTTCTTCAGAGATCCATAGATCTGGGCTAGTCAGAGATCTTTAGTTCGCTGAGTTTTTACAAAAACCCATATATTTCTGCAGATCTGAGTTTCTGATTGTTTTATAAAAAATTTCAAACCCTTGCAAAAATTCAACTCTAAGATCCAAACATCAGCTTGCTAAGTTTAACCATCATTTTATCCTCATTGATTTGTTATTAAACCACAATCGGTTTTCAAAAGAGAGATAAAATTAAATATTCATAAAAGTACATGCTACTGATTTTGGTCAAAAAAATCAGAAAATCAACAAGTACAACCAAAAAGAGCTTTTTAAATATGCTCTAAAAACATTACAGATCTAAAAAATACACTGGCAGCCAAACCATTTACTCATAGCAGGAGATCTCGTGGAGAAGTTGATCCTATTTTCAATCTACTTCAAAGGAAAAACTTTAGTATTACACTGGCACGCTTCTCATCATTGAGTTCAACCGATCGGTCAGCCAGAAGTGTCTCACCTCCATGAAAGAACTATTTTTCACAGGGAGCCTCCACATCCTTTTGCAGCACATTGTTGTTCAGTAGAACCGCGCTCCCAGCTTGCATCCTCTTTTCATCTTTTCAGATGGCAGTACCATGGGGGAACACTATGGTCCCTCTTGCATTACCACATCCTATTCATGCACGCCCTCATGGAAACTAAAAAAATTTCCCAAGATTTGATGGGAGTGGAAACCAAAGCACGGATTCACATATATCTGCATTCGTCATGTCATGTAGCATCTTTGATGTGACCCATGAAGATGTATCGGTGCGCCTTTTTCTAGAGACTTTGTAAGGACCCACAGCAGAATGGTTCCAACATTTGTCAGCCAAATCTATCACTAGTTGGGCCATATTACAAACTGCATTTGAAGAAAGATATAAGCCTTCAGAAGATGTGTTTGCGTTACTGTCCAAGATCACTCACCTAAAGAAGGAAGTCAAGGAAACCATGTGTAATTTTATCACTCGTTTCAATTCACTAATCAAACGTGTGCTACCTGTCATGCTACCGACACCAAAAAATCAAAAGTGTTTCTTTATGAACGCCATGAGCTCAAGAGTAAGTTTCTTACTCTTACAAGAGCAAATTACCACCCTGGTTCTTGCTCAAGTTACTGTCATTCAGATAGAAGACAACCTACTTATATCTAGAAAATTAAAACGTGAGCCATCCAAGCCTAAAGCTTCAACCCTTCTTAAGCCACTTCATCAAATCTGACATTCAAGAAGATGGCAAACAACTTTCTCGCGTTGAAGAAGCAATTGGCTCAAGCTTCTCCTAGCACTTCATACCGGGATATCCCAAGGAGAAATTTCACTCCCAACAATGCCCCACAAAGGCCGCATTTGCCAGTAACTGCTCTATGGTTGGAAATTGAGGCCCCTCTGGTCAATGCCCTGGTCGAGGTTGAAGAAGAGGAACAAAATTACGAAGAACCTTCATCCCCAGGCAGGGATGATCAAGATGTCGGTGAACCGACAGGTGACTCTACAATCGGGTATATGTAATTTGAAGATGAAGAATCTGATGATGAAGAGGGTACCCAAGGGTACGCGAGCAGATAGTCATATGCTATTTTCACCCGCTCTCAAGGAAAAGAATCAGAAGTTGCTGCCAGGATACAAAAAGAGAAGGTTGTGTCTAACACGCCTCCAACCATTGCTAAAAGAGGTAATCCTCTTCCTGCTCAACCTCCTATTAAGTCTTTTACAAAAAATCTTTTCCCCCCATTTCTCCTCCAAATCAGCCTTCTTCTATTCTCATAAAGACCAGTAATCCTACCCTACCACTGGGAAGTGAGGGACTCATTCCCTCATCAACGCAACCCTTGGTCACATTCAATATAATTGATCATGCTAAAAAGACCAAGATTCAAATGTCTAAGGCTAAATATCTTCAGTCAAACCCTGAGAAACTTGTAAGATTGACTGAATATATCAAAATCCAAGCTGTCGTAACTTCCCATGTCTCCCTGAAAGGAATCCTTTCCACTCCTCCTGCATCTCACATAAATGTGGCCTCGACTTCCGTGTCAAGAAAAATTGAACCTTTTTATGTCTCCCTCCTAATCAATGGTCATAAGCTAAGCAATTGCATAATTGATTATGGAGCTTGTGATAATTTCATGCCAGAAAAAGTGGCCCATGCTTTGGGCCTCACTCTTACCAAGCCTTTCGGTAGATGTTACTCCATGGAAACCAAACAAGTTCCATTGATTCGTTAGATCAAAGACGCATAATTCACCTTTGCAGCATTACCAGAGAAAAGAGTAAAGATGACCATCCTCATTGTTGATATCCCAGCAGCATATGGAATTCTACTAGGAAGAAGCTTTTACAGAGAGGTTGGTGGAGAGATCCATATGGACTGGTCCAAGGCAAAAATCCTCGTCAAAGGTGTAATGCAGACATTAGAGCCTGAATCGCAAAAGAAGTACTTAGTCACCAATTATGATGACCCCAAAGCCCAAGTTCTCTTTTAATCATCAGGAATGGGGAACTACTTCTTATCTACTGCGTCTGATAAGATGGATGTTCTCATCCAAGAGGAGGACCTTAACAAGATATGGATGCTACAGTTTGATGGCAGTTGTGAACCTAGCGAATGTGGTGCTGGAGCTATGCTAATATCTCCTAAATCTTTGCTACTCGGCATGCAAGCTACAAAAGAAATGGGAATCAAGAACCTAAAAGTACAGGGTGATGCCGAGCTAGTCGTGAATCAAGTAAAAATAATATACTAAGTAAAGAATGAAAATCTCAGGCATTACCGCAACGCAGTATGGGACAGCATTGAGGAATTTGATGCCTTCTCAATAAAATCCATTCCGAGAGCTCAGAATGACATGACCGATTCACTGGCCATCTCAACTTCTCTCATGCTCCCTCACCCAAGGTTGAAAAGAGACACATATAGTATTGAGGTAGTCTTCTGCCCAAGCGTGCCAAATAATTCTCAGCACTAGCAGGTATTCAATGATGACAATCAACTTATTACCTTTCTGGAGAAGGCCAAAAATTTTAGTGAGCTTCATTTTGAAGGATCTACTTCTGCATGTCGTGAATCTATCACTGATTAAGCAAATGAATCAAAAGGAGGTGATGGCATATGCCAGCTCAAAGGAAATAAAATCCCAAAAGGTTTAGTCTCTTTAGAATGATTATTTGACAAACATGATCATTTTGTCAAGAAGAAGTGGCAAGATGATCCTAACTCCTCTCCATACACCGAATCGGTTAATCTAGGTACTATGGAACACCCGCAGCTTGTGAACATTGGGAAGTGTTGCACACCTGAAGAAAAGCAGAAGTTTGTCAAATTGCTGAAGAAATATATGGACGTATTGGCATGGTCTTATGCCGATCTAAAGTCTTTCAAGCCGAAGGACGTTCAGCATGACATCTCATTAAAAGAGGATGTCAAACCTTTTCACCAGAAACAGAGGCACTACAATCCCAAGATCTCGGGTACCATCCAGGTAGAAATAAAGAAAAAATTGGATGCAAGGATCATTTTTCCTATCCATCACAGTACCTGGGTAGCAAACATCATGCCAGTGCGAAAGAAGAATGGCGAGATACGCATATGCGTAGACTTCCACAACCTGAATCAAGTGTCCTTGAAGGATAACTACCCACTACCCATAATGGATCAGGTTCTACATACAGTAACTGGTTCAGAAATGTTGTACATGCTTCACAGTTTTTCAGGCTATAATCATATTGAAGTCTCACATGAATATCGATACAAAACAGCATTCACTACTCCCTTAGGCACATTCACCTACAACAGGATACCTTTTGGTCTAACCAATGCTGGTGCCACCTTTCAGCGAGCAATGGACTTTGCATTCAAAGGTATGATGGGAAATATCATCATAGTTTACTTGGATGACTTAATTGTGTTCTCAAAAAAGTGAAGTGATCATTGTGATCATTTGGAGTAAGTATTGATTAGATGCCAAGAACATAGAATTTCCCTAAATATGATAAAGTTTGTTTTCGGAGTCACTAAAGGAAAGTTGCTAGGACACTTTGTAAGAAAGGAAGGGACAAAGATAGATGCTAAAAGGGTTAAGGCCATTCAGAGCCTTACCTTACCTACAAGCTAGACCGGTGTTCACTCTTTCTTCGAAAAAGTGAATTTTCTCAGATACTTTGTTCCTGACTTTGCACAAAAGACTCTCCACATATCAAATATGATGAAAGGTTCACAAAATTTCCAATGGAGCGAAGAAGGAAAGACATCATTCGAGGATATAAAAGCCTCTGTTGCTCATGCACCAGTCCTGGTATGTCCCGACTTCTCGAAGGATTTTATCATGTACAGTTATGCATCTTTACATACTGTATCGGCCATCTTAATGAAAAATAACTCTGAGGATGTTGAATCTCTAATAGCATTCATGAGTTATCCTCTCAAGCCTCATGAATTGAAGATGTCTCAATTGGAAAGACACGCCTTCGCCGTTGTCAAAGAAGTCAAGAATTTTTTGTACTACATCCTGAACTCTCATACGGTGGTGCTGGTTCCTGACACAGCAGTTAAGTCTGTCATAACTCAACAGGAGTTAGGAAGCTTACGAGGGAATTGGATCGCAAAGTTTTAAGAGTATGATCTAGACATAAAACCAACCAAGCTGGTAAGAGGCAAGGGCCTATGTCAACTTATCGCTGAAAACAAAGATTCAGAGGTCCCTAAAGAAAAAGATGATTGCATTGATGGAATGCAAGGCCAGCTGGAGAAATATGATTCTCTACCTATGGTTCTATTTATTGCGACTAGCGACAAATGGTATTCCGATATCTCTTTCTTTCCCACTTACGGTGAGTGTCCAGCTCATCTAACTTCAAAGGAGAAGCGTACCATAAAGCTCAGAGCAGCCAGATATGTCATCTAGGATGACGGTTTATATAAGCGGGGGATTGATGGCATCTACTTACGCATTGACAAACCGCAGTAGGTAAAATTGCTAGAAAGTTTTCATGACAGCTTGCGGTGGTCACTTTTCCTCATCTGTGACAGCACACAAGATCATCTGGGCTAGGTACTATTGGCCAACGCTATTTCAGGATACAGCCACCTTGGTAGCAAAATGTGAACTCTGCCAACAGTTTGTTGGTGAACCAAAATTGGTTGCTTTTCCCTTAGGCCCATCATTATTGACGAACCATTCAGGAAATGGGGAATCGACTTTATTGGACCACTACATCCCCAATCAAGTGTCGGACATAGTTATGTCCTAACAGCAACAGATTACTTCACCAAATGGGTGGAAACCATACCCGTTAAGAATGCCACCTCTGAAATTGTTTGTAACTTTATCAAAGAAAGAATCATTGTAAGGTTTGGCATTCCACACAAGATCGTTGTTGATAATGCTTCTAACTTCTCCTCATAGGAAGTTATCAGTTTTTGCTATGAATATGGGATAACCTTGGCCCATGCCTTAGATTATTACCCCCAGGGAAATGGACAGGCAGAATCCAGTAATAAGAACTTAGTGACCATCATACGGAAGCTAGTTGATGAGAATCAGCGGTCATGGCACAAGTCATTGTATGATGCTTTTTGGGCAGACCGTATTACTCTAAAGAGTTCCCTTGGTATCACCTTTTTAAGTATTATATGGAAGCGACGTTGAGCTTCCCATTTTTGCTAAACTTCCTGCTCTGCGCTTGGCACGAGCGATCGAAGATGAGACTTTCCAGAATTCTCTTGAAAAGAGAGTCATGTATCTAATAGAGCTTGAAGAAAAGAGAATAAAAGTGGTTGATAAGATTACTGAACATCAGAATCAAGTCAAGAGACTGTTCAATCAAAAATCCAAGCAGAGAGATTTTTTAGGTGGGAGATCTCGTCCTTTTGTGGGACAAGCAAAGAGAGCCAAAGGGAATGCATGGAAAATTTTATTCTCTATGGAGAGGGCCTTTCAAGATCAAGCAGCTCAACGGAGAGAATAGCTTCTATCTCTTGTATCTAGATGGAACTAAGCTCCTGCTTCCCCATAGCGGGAAACATCTCAAAATATTTAGGAAGTAGAGCTTTCTCTCTTCTTTGTACAGTTTTCTTTAGTTGTGTGTTTCCTTTTGTCGTGTGTTTTCTCTTATTGGTTGTGTGTTTTCCTTTTTTTCGCCCTTGTTTTTGACTCTGTAACCCAATGGATAGGCACATGTTGATATGGGATTTTCTACCCTTAAACTTCACTCAAAGATAGTTCCCAGAAAGAGCTAGTTGTTATCCTATAAAATTGACAAGGATAATTTTGCAGGTAACCATACCAAAATTTTTGTTCCCCATTAAGGTCCCCTAGCATTTGGATTGGCATAAAATCCCTTTCCGAAAAATCTAGTTTTTTGAACTTGGTCATTTGGTCCTTTTTTTGGCTGGCCACAGATTTTATTCATGTAACATCAGATGCATTTGTGCCCTCTTCTGTTCCTTTAGAGCATCCTTTGGATTGTCGACATTCCAAATGTTGTGCCTTCCCATGATGCGCCTTTTAAACCTGCGCCAAGGCCCATGCGCCACCCTGTCGACACTAAAATTGTTGTGCCTTTGAACAGTGTGCTAAGGCACTAAAAAGGCAATGTTGACATTCCCAAATCCATGCCAATGGCGCAAATTATTTTTTGTTGGCATCTGTTTTAGTGTGCCCTTTCAAAAAGTTGGTGGTGCATTTATTATGCCTTTTGCTATAAATAGGCGCGTCTAACTTTTTATTTTCACGATTGAAAACACGTGAAAAAGTTTATTCCGCTGCACCTGTCATCCCCATGTCACTGTATGTCATGTTCATGGACCCCGCATCATTTCTTCCTTTCTATATATTCCTAGTAAGATGTCTTTGCTTTTCTTGTGGTGATTGTTTGTGGGTTTTCTGTATTATTTTCAGAGGTTTTTGTTAAAAAAACAAAGAAATGAATCTAAAGAAATAAAACACAACCTCCAACCCTTTTTACAATCTTCTCTCCCCCCTAAACCATTTTTACCCTCCTTCTAGATCTGCTGGCATAGAGGGCTTTGTCTTGGAAATGAATCTAGGATCCTCTTCACTCTGTTCCCCTCGCTGTCCAAATATATGTTGAAAGAGGACAAAAAACACAAACCTGAGAGAGAGAGAGAAAATCTAAAGTTAATATATCCAAAGCCACGGCTTTCTCTTTGGCACAAAAAAATGCGTTGTTGCACAAAACACAGTCACGCCATTGGGCGCACTGTCCCTGTCTACAGCATACACCCTCCCTGCTCCTTATAAAACTCAAACCCTAGTGCAAGCGCAGGCACAAATCTAGCTACACCAGCATTTATGCCATACAGACTCTCCCTGCACTGCACCAAAAGCCACTTGGCGCACCCTAACTTAATGATGTATCCTATAAATCTATGCCCTTTGGCGTATAAAAATGTTCTGCAACATGTTCTATACCTGTGCCATTGGCGCACCCTGTCGCCTTGCATCACAAAGATAATTTACACCTATTTAAAACACTTCATAAGGCACAGGTGCACATCCTTTGACATCAACATCTGAATTTTTTGTATAAAAATTTTGTGCCCTGCGCCCCTTTGTTTTGTTTTTATCCATGCAACACTCTCTAGCATTACACCTTGCTTTTCTTACCTTGCAGCCTAAAGTATAGCTACGCCCTGCACCCACAAGCTTCTAAATTGCTAACTCTTCATTTTTTAAAGATTTGATGGATGATCTGATAGCTAACATGGCCCTTCTGCAGTGGACTTCCTTGCTTTTTCTTGCACATCAGCAACTAAAATTAGATTTGCACATGTCTTCATCAAGTAAGAGGCCAACCAAGTCTAAGGGTAAGGCCAAACTCACAGAAGAGGAAATGAAGTACAAATACCAAAGGGTCAGGATTCCCGAGTCCCTTACAGAATGTGACTTGGACATTAGGGATTCTGAACTTGGCCACATTGATATGGAAGATTTCTGGGCCAGAACCTGAAGAGTCAGAGGTAGTCCGTGGATGGACAAATTAGTCAGCAGTGGCTTACACTTCACTGGGGGAATTCCCGTGAGCGCAGTGAACAATGAATTCATGATGGCGGTGGCCCGCTGCTATAATAAGGACACAAGGTTTGTCAAGAATGAAAAGGGTGAGGTTATAATACACCTCACTACCCGACACTTTGAAATCATGTTGGGTATCCCCCATAACTAGCACTTCATGGCAATAAGCCAAGAAGACTGCATAAAGGCATGAGATGAAAATGAGGAAAAATTCATGTAGTTAATTAATGAAGTGTATTTGAAGAACAAGAAGGTAATAACATGGTGGCCGCAGGTTATTCATCGAAGTGACTTCTTGGAGGAGCTGAGTGACACCATTACCTTCTTGAGTAGGGTGTTTGGGCTTCCTGATGCCCATTACTTCCACAAATGGATGCTCAGGTATCTAGAAACTATGAGCAAAAATGTCCCAGATCAACGTTTTGAATGGGCAGAAATCATTAGCAGCACCATCTCTGAGCAACTCCAAAAACTCTCAACAATGGGGAGGTTCTACATGAACTCCTACGTGGTATACGCTGCTACTTCCGAAAGAGATTACCCAGCACTGAGCCGATACAAGGTGTGGCCCCAAGTGAAAATATATTAATATTATCAAGAGTTGAGACTAGAAAACAGTATCACATAATTCAGCAAGATTAACGATGCCTTCTTCTATGGCATCATCTACCCCTTGAGCCCCAATATGACTCACGGTTGAACAACCAAGAGCATAGTAACTACCACAAAGAAGTGGGAGGCGTAATTTACACAATTCCCCACTTTCACCTATCTCAAGGCCGCCAACTTCTTGGGGGAGCCCACTAAGCTGCCAAGGTATGTGGGGCCTAAGCTAATCCTATTGGAGCTATCTAGGAAGCTTATCACATATCATGAGAATTTCCTGAAAAGAAAGAAGGGTGGAACTCCTTTCCCCCTCACAGTGGGCAGATACACCTGCACTTCTCGCACCAAATCCTGGGAAATGTTTGCAGAACTGGAGTTGCTTAACTTAAAACACAATTTCTTGGCAAGGCCAACCTCCGATCCTTACAATTACCTCTCAAAGGAAAAGCTCGATCCAATCCACGTCCCACAGATCGACGATATTTACATCGACCTATATCATGAGGTCGAGCTCAGAAGGAAGGATCACTCCCGCCTAGCCCTGGCAAAAATTATCTAATATAGCATGGCCATTGTCTCGAAAGTTTTCCAAACAACTGATCAAGAAGTTGATCAGGTGTATCTAGATACAGACAGGGAAAATTCACCATTCACCGAGATAGATAGGACAAGGGCACCTCAGACTATTGAGGAGAGGGTTAAGGGCACCTTGCAGCACACAGAACATTGGTGCAGGTATAACGGTCTCATCTACCTTAGGGTAGACTTCACCACGTCTCCTTTGGGTAATTCACTTGCTAGACCAAAGCACTTTCCAAAGGGAAAAGGGAAAGACAAAGAAGGGGAATCAAGCGCTACTCAAGAGCGAGCTCCCGAGAGTCCTCCTTCCGCTTCCCAGGAGTAGGTAGTAACCCTGGTATCTCCAAAGAAAGAAGCGGTTGTAAGTGTTCCAACGGGCACATCCACTTAGGATATTGCCACAGCTGTAAATACTGAAGTTCCCACCGTCCCATCTCCCACTCCTCCTTCCCCTCCTCGCGTCAGTCAAGCAACCAATCCTCTGGTTGTGTCTTCTCCCCCATCTTCTACTATTCCCCCTTCCTCTTCCTCCATCTTCTCTTCCCTCTCGGAGCTGTCCCCTAGTATTTCTTCCCTCATCTCTCAGATCCCTTCCACCCCCATGTTTTCCTCTCCTACAGTGACTCCTACCCCTGTGAGCATTGGAGGTTTGGCTTCTTTATCAATGCTACCGCTAAGCGTCTCAACCCATTTCCCCAAGTTCACTTTAGTTTCTCCTTCTTCTTCCTCCATTCCCTCTTCCCCCTCTAGTCCCACTCCCTTAAGTCCAGAATGGATCTCTAAGCACAGGAGCTAGCATGAGAATAAATTCCCCATTACACCTATGGACTTCTCCATCATCCCAACAAAAGGAGCTAATAAGAAAAATCCGATAACCCGCTTCTCTCAAAGTTCTTCAGGTGAAAAAGTAATGGAGATCACATATCCTGATCCCACAAAGGACAAAAAGGATTTGTCTCCTATAGATTATATAGTGACACAAGTCACGATGGGAACATCCTCAGAAAGCCTACAGGGAGAGTTCCTATCTATAGTGGATGCCCTTTGTAAAAATCTTTAGGAAGCAAAGGAAGAGAAGAGGATATTGAAAGAGCAGAACAGACATGTTCTCCAAGCCCTGTAGAAAATGGGTAGTGCACCTCCTACAACTGCCACTGAAACACCTAAGGCCCTTAGCCAAGAAAAGATAAACAAATACGCCAAGATTGGTGAACAAGGCATGGCAGTATTTACCTGAGGAGGCCAGATCCTCAAAGATAGTGAGGAAGTAATCATAAAGTTCACAGATCTATATCAGAATATTGGTCAGGCTAATAAGGACCTCCAAGAAATTTTGGGACCTATCTCCCAAGAGTTAGACCATGCTAGGTTACAACATGAGATGTTCCAGAAGATCCTCAAATGCCTAGTCGATGACTTAGTGAAATTCGGCATTTTCGATCACCCCAGAGCACCCAACAAAGTCCTTGCTACTTTGGACTATCAGGTTGATCAGATGGAGTTTGTCTTGGAGAAAATTGATAAAATCAAGGAGGAAGCCTTGGATTCAATGCATCAAATGGAGCAGATCGTCCTAAGGATGTCTCTAGGCTTGCTCACCCCATCATACGCGTTGAGGAAGGCAGATGACACTATTTGGATCTTTAAGGAGATCGTGTCGCAAGGGTTAGGGTCAGAAGCGACTTTTGATGCAAAATCTATCAACAACCTTCTGGCCTGTCGTAACTTTGTTGGATACCTGATGGAGGCAGGTAATGGATATTTCAATCTCCCAGAGAGACTCAGAGATGAACGGGAGACTTGTAAAGTCATCGATGATCACACCAAGGGTCCTTCTCAGGATCAACTTCAACCGATGGTTAGCAAATTCATGGAGTATCAGGCTCAATTCCACATTTCCTCTCCTGAGCAGAAGTAGGATACTCCCTTCCAACCACAGGATGACAACGAATAGGCTTCTTCCTCCTAGGATGTTCTCTTTTTGTAATATTTAAAAGTTTGTTAGCACAAATGATGACATCATCCATGTTGCACCATGAGATGTTATCCACCAAATTGCCCAAAGTCAACAGTTGACTTTTAGATTTTTTTTTTAATTAGTTGTTGGTTTCTTTTTGCCTTCTCTCTCCTTCTCCTTTTATTGATACTTGGATATTTGTTATATTCAAGAGGTGGACATTTTTTAGATGATAAATAGAAGTGAGAAGAAAAGGCTTTGTACTTTTTGTAACAGAAGAAAACATTAATACAAATATCGAGACTTTGTGCTGAATACATGTGTTATGTGCATCAGACCTTTCTTATGTTAGATCTGTGTGTTTATTCTTTTAGATCTATCTCTAATTTTTTGTCATTTGCTCATCAGTATTGCTTTGTTTTTTATGCAAGTAGGTTTGGCTTCATTTATTACCAATCCCAAAACATAAACCTTCTGACCTTTCTGCTTTGGAATTCATTTCTTTTCTCCCTTCAAAACTATAATATCTCCTCTCTTCCCTTCATCCCTTTCTGCTCACAGTCAGAAATACCCCAACTGGGATGAGATCCCAAACCCCTGAAGGAAAAATACTGTAGGACTTGCTCAAATTCCTACTATTAGAAAAGCAATAAACTAGTTTTGCTTTGTTGTCTCAAAGAGGGGCTATGCCCTGCACACTGTTGGCTCATCTATCCATGGATCTGCCCAACCGACAGATTTTCAGACCAACATGATCAAATACAATAAGGGTAGTAAAAATTTTGTGGAAGACATGTTCTATAGGCTACCCACATAGGAGAAGTTCTCCTTTTTTTCCACTATCTCTCAAATTGAGCCCTTCACGAAGGAAGCTTATGGAGAGGCATATACCCAACACAGAGACTTTGGGGTGACATTTCAGTAGTTACAGTCCCAAGGGACTGAAAGGATAGGGATTGAAGATTTTTATCTCAAGGACGGGTTGCTCTACCGATGGGAGAAGTTATGTTCCTAAAGAAGAAAGAATTTTATTGATGAGGGAAGAATATACCTCTAAAGTAGCGGGGCATTTCGGTGTTGGTAAGACCCTAACCCACTTGCAAAGGTACGTGTATTGGCCCAATATGTAAGAAGAAGTATCAAAATTTATACGTGGATGTAAACTTTGTTGTACCAGCAAGCCTAAGACTAGGAAGGAGGGTTTGTATATGCCTTTTCCAGTAACTACTCATTCGTGGGAGGAAATTTCTATGGATTTTGTAGGAGGGTTACCTATGTCTAAACATGGACATGACTATCTCTATGTTTTTGTTGATATATTCAGTAAGATGTGTATTCTTATGGCATGTAAAAAGATAGTAAAAGCACATGAGGCAGCAGATATTTTCTTTGCTAATGTAGGGGTGCCTTTTGGTTTGCCAAACTCTATTGTTTCTGATAGGGATTCTAGGTTCTTAGGGAAGTTTTGGACTACTTTATGGGACAATATGGATACCAAGTTATAGAGGAGAAAAAATTTCCATCCATAGACAGATGGACAGATAGAGGTAGTGAATAGGACTTTGGTACAATTAATCAGAGGGCATAACATAAATTACCTAAGGACTTGGGATGAGTCCTTAGCCTACATTCAGCATTCCAATAACTGGGTAGTACACACATCTACGATGAATTCATCATTTGAAGCATGCTTGGGATATCTACCTAAAAATCTACTGGACATAGCAGTTGGGCAGCAGGATGAGGAGGAGACACGAGACATAGAGGTGACTAGAGAAAAAAAATTCATTGAGAGGATCTTATACATCCATCTCAAATTCAAAGAATAGCTAGAGAAATCTCAAACCAATTACAAAGCTAGGAATGATCAGCATAGGAGGGAACATAAGCTTCATGTTGGAGATAGAGTTTGGCTTTACTTGAGCAAGGAGAGACTACAAGGTCAAGCACAGAAGCTCAAGCCACTACGATATGGGTCCTTCACCATATTGGAGAAGGCTGGATAAAATGCCTTTTGAATTGATTTACCATCGTTTATGAGGATGTAATTTGTAGTAAACGATGAGAACTTGCACCTATATGAGCCATCCATGCTAGATGAAGATGAAGGACTAAAGTTGTTACCTTCCATTGAGGATTGTGTCTTAGACTCACGAGGCAAATTAGAGGAGGATGTAGTGCTGCAGTCGAAGGTCCAAGACTAGGAGAGGTCTGCAAGCATCTTGGTAGATTGGACTGAAAGGAAATACACCAAGGCAGGCCCAGTGGTACTCCAAAGAGAAAGTGAGGGAATTATTTCCTCATCTACTCCCCCACTAAGCTTTTGTGGGACCAAAATCCTCCTAAGCAGGCGAGGTGTGATCCATAGGGATCTAAAATGACTCTACTTCATCATATTAGTCAGCATGAAGAAGCAAAATAAATATATGGAGGTTCTATATTTTTAGTAACATGACCGCCACTCTATGCAGAGCAGCAGTTATATAACCGCCACCCAACCATGGAAAAAGTCCTGGGACCATCAATCTATATTGGGTGGTGGTCTTGGCTCTTTCAGACAGAAAATAAAATATGAAATGAACAGCCTCAGAATTTGAAAGGTTTTCTATGTCTCTTCTCCTCCATGACCTTTCTCATTCTCTAGTGCATGGGAGGACATGAGAAAGGCTATAAATACATGTTTGTAGAAGAGAACAAGAGCATCGAAGCATGAAAGTAAGTGAGTAAGAATTTGTTAGTGCTAGAATTGTGTTTTTCAGAAGAAAGGAGTGTTGAGACAGAGAAAACAAGTAATTGGGAGGAAGTGTGGGATATTATCTACTTCTCTTTCATACTTACTGTAAATTATGTACTTATTGTTTTGAATTGGCCAATAAATTTGGGAAGAAAGATAAATTTCCAATGGTTTTTCCTCCTTCAGAGGTTTCTAGGATAAAAATTTTTGGTTTTTATGGGTTTATATTCTTTCATTTCCTATAATTGTGGATTCTAAGCATAAGCAAAATTAATTCACTAGTTATCTCTGTCATAATTTTCTAATATAAAGTAGAACAACAACGTTTAATATGTGATTCTGTGGATAATTCCAAAGTTGAAGAGTTTACAGATCACAAACAAAAACCACTCCTGAAATAAGTATAGAAAATTTCGAGTCATGAGGTGATCCACCCAAGGGAGTTAGGTGGGAAATGAAATCGCTAGGTGGCAAGTTGAGAGAGATGTCTTGGTAGAGTTGTTGAATGGAGTTCGAAAACACTAAAATGCCCTTTTAGCAAAACATTCATAACTTCCTCAATGTTCATCTATTTTTTACAAAATTATACTTGTTGGAAAGCTAATTCAAAGGCCCGCATCATGAAATGATTAAAAATGGGAAATTATTTAGTTAGGTGAGAAAAATATAATGGTGAATTCCCAAGTCCATAAAGGCCATACTAGGGTATACAAATGGATTAAATAAAGGTATGAGCCATTTCTTCCTCCACAAGGAAAAGTATAGGCAGGGATAGATCAAGCAAGCAAGACCATCACTCTTACAGGTGCAATGATGGAATTTGGTGGGATTTTTAAGAAAAAATTTGAATTTCTCTCCCTCTCCCTCATATTTTCTTCTATAGATTATAATGGGGTTACATAAACAAAAAGTTTTATCATTCTTGGTATTATAGTATATGTTTATATAGTTTGTTTGCTTGCATTAGGAATAGTTTTTGGCAGGTAGGATTAGGAGCAAAAACTAGCCTTCTTTGGGGAGTTATCCCATTTGGCAAGGTCCCACACTTAGGATAGCTCCATGTTATGCATATTACAATGAATGGCCCATTCGCATTCAGTCCATTCAAAGGGTGTTGTAATTTTATACTAATATTTTTAAAAAATTTATCCATTTTACCCCCCAGGTAAAATGGAAAATAGGGGATAGCTAGCCTAGGAACTAGAAAAGTTGATCACATGTGAATTCTAGGTTTCACAGAGAAATTCCATGTTTATAGAGAATTAGAAGCATCATTCACATCATCAAGACTCATTTTGGGATATTTCAGGTCCAAGAGCTCCACCCAGGTGATGTGGGCTTCCCAAGCCCACTTTAGACCCAAAACGAGCAAAATACAAAAAAAATGGTCTCAAAATGTTCTACTCCCCTTTCATGGGCTTCTAGCCCCCAAAATTCAAAACTCCCTTGAAGAAGTTTCAAAAAATGAGTTAAGGTTGTCCAGGAGGTCCCCTGGGGAGATCAAGGTAAAATATAGCTCGTTGAGTAGCTCGGTAAGCTACTTGGAAAGCTAGCACCTTAAAATGGTGAGTCATGTTTGTATATATCTTAGTTGAGCTATTATAAATGTGGTGGGATTGAGAAATGTGGGTGGATTAGTGATCCAAGCTCATAAGAAACTCGATGGGATTGGATTGGGGTCTTCAGTGAGCTAAGTGGTTGTGGGAGATGCTTACACGTGTGAGTTAGGAGTCAAACGATCTATCGGGGTCAACATTGGCAAGCTCAAGGCACACAGTGGAGTCTATGGTGATAGGAAATTTGTGGGAGGGAGCTTGGCAAGTTTGATCATGTTCAGGAGTGGGATTACACCCACATGTAACATGGGGTTGGAAAGGATGTTAATGCTCAGTGGGTTCCAAACCCACCGAGTAAGGAATGATGTGTCAGGGATAATGAGTCAGTGTGCATCATTGGAGATGCATGGGGAAATTGCATGGTTGGTGAGGTGTAGAGTGTCAAGTAGGTTTCATGCCTATACAACATGGCTTGAGTGGCATGTGTTAGGAATTGGAGCAGGAGGCACATCGGTGAGGTAAATTGGAGGACGAGGTCAGGTGATCCATGTCAGGAAACCATGAGTCATTTACAGCTCACTGGCACGATGTCGATGTCAAAAAAACCCACCCCCAAACAAAGCATGGAAAACACCAAGTTATGAGGTGAGTCGTTTGAGGGAGTAAGGTGGGAAAAGAAGTCCCAAGGCCATGGAGGCCATACTAGGGTATAGAGATGGAGTAAATAAAGGTATGGGAGCCATTTCTTCCTCCACAAGAAAAATTACAGGAAGGGATGGATAAAGAAAGAAAGCACATCACTCTTGTAGTTACAATGATGGAATTTGGTGGGATTTTGAAGCAATCTTTTAGATTTCTCTCGCTCTCCCTCATATTTTCTTCCATAAATTGTAATGGGGTTGCATAAAACAAAATTTTGATGATTCTTCTCCATCTATACATCCCTGTTCTTCTTATATCTTTAATCCTTCCTCTATAAATTTGTAATGGCTTCATACCTCTCTGCACATGTAATGTAATGTGTATATCTTTAAGAAGCACTAAAATTATTTTATGTGTTGTTGTTCAAACCTCTACATGGTTTTAGTGATTTTTATTATCTCTCTTTGTAAATCAGGTGTTTTATGCATATTTTATGGTTATTAAAGTATCTTGGTGTGTTGTGTTTATATAGGAATGGATAATGTGTGTCTTATGGTATGTAGTGCAGTTATCCAACCTCTCCTTAATACATTGGTGTAATTTTGGTTTGTATTGCACCTTATCCAACCGTTCTTAACTCATCCTTTCTTTATTTTACAGGCAAGTAAAATTGATTGACATCTTCATTTCTTAGTGTATCACCATTCGTAGTGTAGTTTTTCTTTCCATGAATCTCTCTGCTTGTCTCCTTAGTATGATAGTATAGGTTTAGATAGTTTGGTTTCTTACATTAGGAGTATTTTGTAGCAGGTAGGATTAGGATTGGGAACCGGCCTTCTTGGGAGAGTTATCCTATTTTACAAGGTCCCACACTTAGGATAGCTCCATGTTATACAAATTACACTAAATGCCCCATTCATAGTCATGTCATTCAGGGGATGTTGTTATTTTGTGCTAACATTTTTGGCACACCAGGTGGGACCCCATTGAATTCAATGTTATATTTTTCAGGTGTTCTATCACAAGATCTCAGCTTTGGAGGCACCTACAAGAATTTTGGGAGTTCAAGGTTGAAAAACATCAAAAGTACCCTCTTTGCATTTCAAGTTTCAGAAGCTACATTGCATGCCTCTAGTTCTGATAAGTGCACTTCGGGTTTTCATGCATGCACAACAAGTCCCAAGTTCCGACTCTTAGTGTTTAAGGTTGAGGTTGTAAAATAGGTCCCAAATCTTGAAAGTATTCATTTCAAGTTTTAAGGGTTGTATTACATGGTCCTATTCCTAACATTGGTGTATTTTGGGTTTTCATGGGTGCAAAACATGCCCCAAGTTCAGACACAAGTCAATTCATGTTTTTTAGGTTGCTTTGAATGACCTAAGTTCCACCTTTACAATTTGGGGATTAGCAATTACACGACAAGTTCCAAATCCCAAATTTAACTCTAGTACCCTACAGGGTGTGCATCCAAGTATCAAATTCATCTCATCAATTTTTTGTGCACTTGGTGAAGTCTCAGTATTTGAAAACACAAGAAAAGCACAACTGACAACTCTATTTGTCCAAACAACCCCTCTTTGAGTTACAGACCTCCCTTTCTTCCATCCATTTCCATCCATTTTTTCTTCCATTTTCTTTCATTCCTTTCATTTCCATTTCTTCAATAAGGTTGTGTAACCATGGCTTCATTCCCAAAATGGAATTCACACATGTAACAATAGTAATGATATTCATACATACCTCCACACTTGCAACATATATCCTCATAATACTATCAACCACCTCTAGATCCACACTATAATGGAAATCAGTAGTGTGCATACCCATATGAGTAGGATGAAGATAAGTTTTGCTATTCACCAAACTATGAGCAAGGGTATGCTGACTTTGGAGGATACCCTACACCTAAGGATCTAGAGTTGTAGAAGAAAGTTCAAAACTTGGAGGAAGGTATGGTGCAATCCCAAACCAAATCTCAAATGAAGGAATTTAGGATTGGCTTCATGACACCATGTTCATGGGTTGGTCTGATGTCAATGCACTTCAGCCCACACTAGAATCTTGGTTTCATTATTGAGATGATACCAAAAATCGAGAAGTGGATCAGTGAGATATAGGCTTATGAATAAAGTGTCAGCCAAACTTTTCAATAGGTAAGTCCTACAAAACCACCTCATAGTCCTTCTATTTCTCCTTCCTAATCTTATCACCATAACCTCAACCCCAATTTCCGAGCTTCTCATGTGTTGCCCCTAGTGTGCTTTCCCCTTCTCCATATTCTACTCTTCCACTTCATCTCATCTTTTCTGCCCTTTTCCCTTCCAATCCCATGTCCCCTCCACAAGAACAAGAAATTTAACCTCCTCTCCCACCACCAACAAAGAAAAAATTAGGGGATAACCCACCCACCACTCCTCTAATAATCTCAAGCCCATGTCAAGAAGAAAATAAAGGAACCAGTCAATGAAAGAAACATGAAGAAGAATCAAATAAGGAAGATATGATGAATAACTTTGTAAGTTTGGCTCTAATATTTGGGATTGATAAATTCCCCTTGATGATTAAGCCTACGGAAGAGGTTGAGATCTAGCCTTATGTGGTGTAGAATGACCTTGCAATAGGAGCAGAGAAAAAAGAAGAAGATGATGACAATCAGTCTACTTGTTCCAAATGTGGTGTCCATAGCGATGTTATATTTTCAAGGCTTGTTGATCCATCACATCCAACAAGGTTAGAAGAATTAGAAGAGGATCATTTACAAGAAAACAAGGAAAGGCTTCGAAATACACAAGGCATTACAATAGAGTTCCATGATTCTAATTGTGTTACATGTTTAGAGCTAGTTGATTTATTGGGAGGTTGTATTTATCTATTGAAGCCATCAGTATTAGCTACAACTAACCAAGAAAATACTCAAGTTATGGAGGAAGACTTTTGAGTTTCAGAGGGCCTGAGCAATGAGCAGGTTATGAAGGAAATTGTAATCCCTTCTTCCCCTCCATCCTTTCAAAAAAAAAATGAGTATGAGTTTAAACTCTTAAAAATTATGTCTGAGGATGAGGAAACACATGGTGAACAGGTTTTGGATCTAAAGGATGCCATGAAGGAAGAATAATCCTTGGAATTACCAAATGACAAGGATGTAGACTATCTGTCTGACTCGTATGACTATTTTTTATGGAGAGGATCCCGTAGAACTCAAAAAATATTCTCCTCCATCATCTCTCTTTCGAGCACAAGAGCCTATTGTCGAGGGGGAGCATATACAAAAGTAGCCTATTTCTCATAAGAGTCCTTTTGAACCTAGATTAGAGGAATTGATTCTTCCAAACTCTGCAGTGGACAAGGATTGGAAATCCTAAGTGAGCAACAACATACAACTACTTGTAGCAAGTCAGTAATGTCTACATTAAGTTCTGCAAGAAATAATAGTGAGTCACATGTTGTGGAGGATTTATTTACTACCAAGGAGGGAAAAGATCATGATAAGGTCACCACCATTATCATACCATTCACGAAAGTGACACATCAGTTGTATGTGGGTGTGAAAAATGAAGAAAATCAATGCATAGAAAGTCACCTTTTTCCAGGAAATTTGAAAGAATACTTTCTTATTGAAGTCAGAACTCAAATCAGCTGGAAATTTTGGTAGACCATACCATTCCCAATCAAATATTTAGCTTCGTTAGAGCTAAAATTAGAGTTGTCACAACCGGCCATTTTCAATCCAGAGCATGGAGAGGAAAATCAAAGTGTCGAGGGTTAGCTTCAAAACCTCTAGGACTCCAACAAAAACCATCTGAAGGAGGTAGTTTTCTTCTTTTTTGTTGATACCTCGGGTTCTGAAAAGGAAGGCCAACTTCGGGATAGCCTTTCAGGG
This sequence comes from Taxus chinensis, assembly GCA_019776745.2. Lineage (NCBI taxonomy): Eukaryota > Viridiplantae > Streptophyta > Pinopsida > Cupressales > Taxaceae > Taxus > Taxus chinensis. The sequence continues at coordinate 359,355,010 of CM034156.1, read as the reverse complement.
TTATCAATAGCAATGTTGAAGGAAAAATCATCTGTATGGCTGTAATTTTTGAGGAAGGGAAGATACTTTCCACAACCAGTTGTAAGGTTTTTTTGAAGTATCCCTCCATCTCCAGTTAGCATAGAGTAGGTAGGTTTTGTTTCCAGTGCTTTACACACTTTGCATGTCTCATTTGAGCATGTATGATTTTTCCTTTTGTACATGTTTTTTGGTTCATGTTGCTTTGGGTATTCCATTGTTTTAGGATAGTACAGCGGACCAGTATTTCCCCACAGTCATGTTACTGAAAGAAGCCCAAAGTTGCGGGGAGTAGTTGCAAGTCTCAAAGGAAAACAAATGCAGAGAAACTAAAGTCAAATAGGGACATATTTAAAAATATTTTATCTTCTCATCCCTACAAGTCACCAGTTAAGCTTCAGGTGTTCTGTCTCACATTAGTGTTTCAAGAGCAGCCCCAATCCTCGTATCAATGCTTCTAGCAGTATTCAAGAAAAGGAAAAAAATTAGAATTTAATAGAGTTCCATGATTTCCAGGACTAGCAAGTGTTTCACTCAAAATTATCCAATGTGCTAGGAATGTTGAGCAATCGTTGGTTCTCGTGTGTATAAGATTTGGTCAAAATCAGATGTCGAGGTAGTTTTGGGAATTTTTCATATAGCCCCAGTGGATCAAAATGGAAAAATAAAAGAAAGAGAGTCCCAGAATCAAAAAAAAATCCACTAATCTTAATTTCAATATTTTATTATGAAGAGATGGAAAATGTGGGGCAGCACATGGTTCAATAGGTGTCAAGTGAACTCAAAATAAAAATTCAAAGGGTCGGATCAGGTTTTGGCCATAACAATGACTCCATGCCCAATGGATGCTTGAAGGATACTAGCCATTTCACCTAGTAGGAAGGTAACCCTGCTGAGTCACCAAAATTGTTATCCATTTTATCTCATGGGTAAAATGGACAATAGGGGATAGTTAGCCTAGGTACTATAAAAGTTGATCACGTGTGAATTATGGGTTTTAGAGAGAAATTACATGCTTATAGAGAATTGACAGCATCATTCAGGTTATCAAGAGTCATTCTGAGCCATTAAGGGTCCAATAGCTCCACCCATGTGATGCAGGCTTCTCAGGCCCACTTTCGACCTAAAACGAGATAAAAATCGAAAAATTACGAAAATTGGTCTCAAAATGTTCTACTCCCCTTTCATTGTCTTTTATCCTGAATAAAATTCAAAAAGCACCTGAAGAAATTGTAAAACATGAGTGAAGTTTGTCAAGGAGATTCCCCAGGGAGATTGAGACAAAATCTAGCTCGACAAGCTAGCACCTTGAAATGGTGAGTCAAGTTTGTATATAGCTCAGTCGAACTATCCTAAATGCGGTGAGGTCGCGAAATTCAGGTAGCTTGGAAAACCGATCACCACCACTTTCATACTGATCACCAAAGTGACACATCAGTTTTATGTTGATGTGTAAAAATAAGAAAATCGATACATGGATAATCACCTTTTCCATGAAAGTCTAAAAGAAAAATTTCTTATTGAAGTCAGAACTCAGAGAAGTAGGAAAATCTAGAAGACCATACCATGCTCTATCAGATATCTAGCTTCATTATATCTAGAATCAAATTTGTCACAACTAGCCATGTTTAATCCAGAGCATGGAGAGGAAAATCAAAGAGTCGAGGGTTAGCTTCATCACCTCCATGAGTCCAACACAAACCATCTGAAGGAGGTAATTTTCTTTTTTGTTGTTGATACCTCAGGTTCTCAAAAGTAAGGCCAACTTTGGGACTGCCTTTTAGGGTCATCAACAGCCATGTCCAAGGAAAAATCATCTCTATGGCTGAAAGTTTTGAGGAAGGGAATCTACTTCCCATAACCAGTTACAAGGTTTGTTTGAAGTATCCCTCCCTCTCTAGTTAGCGTAGAGTAGGTAGGGTTTGTTTCCAGTAGAAAAAATGCTTTGCACACTCTGCATGTATGATTTTTCCTTTTGTACATATTTTTTGGTTCATGTTGCTCTAGGTGTTCCATTATTTTAACAAAGTACCGCGAACTAGTATTTCCCCATAGCTATGTTACAGAAATAAGCTCAAATTTGTAGGGACCAATTGCAAGTCTCAAAGGAAAACAAATGTAGAGCAACTAAAATCAAATAGGGATAGATTTCAAAATATTCTATCTTCTCATCCCTATAGGTCAGTAGTTAAGCTTCAGGTGTTCTAGCCCATAAAAATGTTTCAAGAGAAACACCAATCCTTGTATCCACACTTATAGTAGTATTCAGGAAAAGGAAAAAATTAGAATTTAATAGAGTTCCATGATGTCTAGGACCAGCAAGTTTTTCACTCAAAATTCTTAAATATGCTAAGAATGTCGAGCAATCATTGGTTCTCATGTACATCATATTTGGCTGAAATCAGATGTTGAGGTAGTTTAAGGAATCCTTTATATATCCCTAGCGAATAAAAATGGCAAAAGAAAAGAAAGAGAATCCTATAACCAAAACAATTTTTCACTCATCTTAATTTCAATATTTTCTTACGAAGAGATGGAAAATGTGGGGTAGCCCATGGTTCAGCAGGTGTTAAGCAAACTCAAAATCAGAAAGCAAAGGGTTAGATCAGTTTCAAGCCATAATGGTGACTCCATGTCTGATGGATACTTCAAGGATACTCGTAATTTCACCTAGCAGGTAGGTGACCTCGTTGAGTCACCAAAATTGTTATCCATTTTACACCTCGGGTAAAATGGACAACAAGGGATAGTTATCCTAGGCACTAGAAAATATGATCACATGTGAATTCTAGGTTTAACAGATCAATTCTATGTTCAGGAAGCATTGGAAGCATCATTCAGGTCATTAGGACTCATTTTGTGTCATTCAGGGTCCAAAAGCTCCACCCGAGTGATGCAGGCTTCCCAGGCCCACTTTCGACCCAAAACAAGCAAAAAATAGAAAAATTACAAAATTTGGTCTCAAAATTTTCTGCTCCCCTTTCATGGCCTTCTAGACCCAAAAAATTCGAAAGGTCCCTAAATAAATCGCAAAAAATGATTTAAGGTTTTCCATTGGGTGGGAAGATCGAGTTAAAATATACCTTGTCGAGCTACTTAATGAGCTAGCACCTTAAAATGGCGAGTCAAGTTTGTATATATCATGGTTGAGCTATTCTAAATGTGTCAGGGTCAAGAAATTTGGGAGGCTCAACGAACTAAGCTCACAAGCAACCCGGCGGGGTTGGAGCGTGGTCAATGGCGAGCTAAGCAATTGTGGGAGATGCTTGCATGGGTGAGTTAGAAGTTGAGAAATCCATCAAGGTCAACATTAGTGATCTCAAGGCACATTGTGGAGTCTTTGGTGATAGGTGAGTCATGAGAGGTAGCTCAGTAAGTTTGATTGGGTTTGGGAACGATATTACACCCACATGTAACACGGGGTCGGTAAGGCTATTAATGCTTGGTGAGTTACGAACCCACCAAGAAACAAATGATGTGTCGAGGATTATGATTCAATCTACATCATTAGGGATGCACAGGGAAATCACATGTTCAGTGAGGTGTAGAGTGCTAAATAGGATCCACACCTGTGGAACACGACTCAAGTGGTATGTGTCAGGAGTTAGTGCGGGCGGCACATCGGCAAGTCATATCGAAGGACACGGTTGGGTTTCCACATCTAAAACCCATGATGCATTTACACCTCACCAACCTGATGTTGGTGTCAAATAAAACCTGCCCCCAAAAAAATCATGGAAAGCTAATTCAGAGGCCCACATCATCAGATGATTAAAAATGGGAAATTATTGGGTTAGGTGATAAAAATTCAATGGTGGAGTCCCTAAGCCATTGAGGCCATACCAGGGTACAAAGATGGAGTAAATAAAGGTATAGGAGCCATTTCTTCCTCCACAATAAAAATTACAGGTAGGGATAGATCAAGAAATCCCATCACTCTCGCAGGTACAATGATGGAATTTGGTGGGAGTTTGAAGCAAGCTTTCAAATTTCTCTCCCTCTCCCTCATATTTTCTTCTATAAATTGTTATGGGATTACACAAAACAAAAGTTTTATCATTCTTCTCCATCCATGCATCCCTATCCTTCTTGGGGATTTAAGCCTTCCTTTCAAAATCTATAATGGCTTCATGCCTCTCCCCACATGCAATGTACTATTTATACCTTTATGGAGCAATAAAATTATGTTCTATGTTGTTGTTCAAACCTTTACATGGTTGTAGTGATTTTTATTACATCTCTTTTCAAATCATGTGTTCTATGCATATTTTATGGTTATTATAGGATCTGCATGTGTTTTGTTTGGAATAGAGAATGTTTATCTTATGTTCTGTGGTGTAGTTATCCACCCACTCCTTAATGCATTGGTGTAGTTTCGGTCTGTGTTACACCTTATCCAACCTCTGTTAACTCACCCTTTCTCTATTTTGCAAGTGGGGAAATTGATTAACATCTCTTTTTCTTTTTGTATCACCATTCTCATTGTAGCTTTACTTGCTAAGTATCTCTCTCCCTATTTCCTTGGTATGATAGTATAGGTTTAGATAGTTTTTTTGCTTACGTTAGGAGTAGTTTGTGGTAGGTAGGATCAAGAGCAGGAAAAGACCTTCTCCGGAGAGCTATCCTATTTTTCAAGTTCCCACATTTAGGATAGCTACATGTTATGGATATTACATGGAATTCCCCATTCACAGTTAAGACATTTGAGGGGTGTTGTAATTTTACACTAGCAATTTTAAAATTATTATCCCTTTTACCCCCAAGTAAAATAGACAACAGGGCATAGTTAACCTAGGCACTAGAAAAGTTGATCATAGGTCAATTTTGGGTTTCACATATAAATTCCATGTTTGGAGATCATTGACAACATCATTCAAGTCATCAGGACTCATTTTGGGCCATTTAGGGTCGAAGAGCTCCTCCCGGGTGATGCAGGCTTCCCGAGCCCACTTTCAACCCAAAACGAGAAAAAAATAGTAAAATTACAAAAAAAGGTCTCAAAATGTTATGGTCCCCTTTCATGGCCTTCTAGCCCCAAAAAATTCAAAATGCCACTGAAGAAATTGCAAAAAATGATTTAAGGTTGTCCAAGAGGGCACCTGGAGAGATTGAGCCAAGATCTAGCTTGTCGAGTAGCTCGCTGAGCTACTTGATGATCTAACACCTTGAAATGGCGAGTTGGGTCTGTATATATCTTAGTAAAGCTATCCTAAATGTGGTGGGCTCAAGAAATGTGTGAGGATCTATGAGTTGAGATCGTAAGCAACTCAGTGGGATTGGAGCGGGGTCTTGAGCAAGCTAAACGATTATGGGAGATGCTTGCATTGGTGAGTTAGGAGCCTTACAATTTGTCAAGGTCAACAATTGTGAGCACGAGGTACACAAGGGAGTCTTTAGTGATAGGCAAGTCACAAGAGGTATCTCAATGATTTTTATCAGGTAAGGGAGTGGGATTACACCTATATGCAACATGAGGTTGGTAAGGATGTTAATGCTCAGCGGGTTTCAAACCCTCCGAGTAAGGAATGATGTGTAAGGGATTTCGAGTCAGCATGCATCGTCGAGGATGCACAAGGAAAGCACATGGTTGGTGAGGTGTAGAGTTCCAAGTGGGTTTTTTTCCCACAGAACACCACTTGAGTGGCATGTATTGGGAGTTGGAGTGGGTGGCAGATCGGTGAGGTAGATTGGAGGACAAGCTCAAGAGTCCATGTCGGGAAACCATGATGCATTTATATCTCATCGATCCGATGTTTCTATCAAAAAAAACCCACCCCCAAAAAAATCATTAAAAAAACAAGTTATGATATCAACCGCCTGATGGGGTTAGGTGGGAAATTAAAGCGTTAGGTGGTGAGTTGAGAGAGATAGCTCGGTAGAGTTGTTGAATGGAAAAACACTAAAATGCTATTTTACCAAAATATTCGTAACTCCCTCAATTTTCATCAATTTTTTACAAAATTATACTTGTTGGAAAGCTAATTCAAATACCCACAACATGAGATGATTAAAAATGGGAAATTAATTGTTTAGGTGAGAAAAATTTAATGCTGAGATCCCTAGGCCATGGAGACCATACCAGGGTATAGAGATGGAGTAAATAAAGGTATGGGAGCCATTTCTTCCTCCACAAGGAAAAGTACAGGTAGGTATGGATCAAGCAAGCAAGCCCATCACTCTTATAGGTGCAATGATGGAATTTTGTGGGAGTTTGAATAAATATTTTGAATTTCTCTCCCTCCCCCTCATATTTTCTTCTATAAATTATAATGGGGTTACACAAACTAAAAGGTTGATCATTCTTCCCCATCCATGCACTCCTATTCTTCTTAGGGCTTTGAAACTTCCTTTCAAGATATGTAATGGCTTCATGCCTCTCCCCACATTAAATTTACTTTATATACCTTTTAGGAGAAATAAAATTGTGTTTTGTGTTTTTTTTCACACCTCTATATGGTTTTAGTTCTTTTTATTACCTCTCTTTTAAATTTGGGTGTTCTATGCATATTTTATGGTTATTACAGGATCTAGTTGTGTTGTGTTTATACAGGAATCGAGAATACTTTTCTTATGGTCTGTGGTATAGTTATTCACCCTCTCCTTAATACATTGGTGTAGTTTCGATTTGTGTTTCACCTTTTTGAACCTCCCTTAACTCACCCTTTCTCTATTTTACAAGCGGAGAAAATTGATTGAAATCTCCTTTTCTTAGTGTATCATCATTCTTAGTGTAGGTTTAATTTTCATGCATCTCTCTCCCTCTCTCTTTGGTATGATAGTATAGGTTTAGATAGTTTGTTTTCTCTCATTAGGAATACTTTTTGGCAGATCAGATTAGGAGTAGGAACCAACCTTCTATGAAGAGCTATCTCATTTCGCAAGGTCCCACACTTAGGATAGCTTCATGTTATATATATTAGACCAAATTCCCTGATCACATTCAGGCCATTCGTGGGGTGTTTTAATTTTTCACTAACATTTTTAGCACACCCTATGGGACACCATTGAATGCAGTGTTGTATTTTTTAGGTGTTCCATGACAAGATCTTAGCTTTGGAGGAATCGACAAGCATTTTAGGAGTTCAATGTGGAAAAACATCAAAATTACCCTCTTTATATTTTGGGTTATAGAAGATGTATTGCATGCCTCTAGTTTCGACATGTGCACTTCAAGTTTTCATTCATGTGCAATTGGTCCCAAGTTCTAAATTTTAGTGTTTCAAGTTTTGAGGTTGCAGAACAGGTCCCAAATTGTGAAAGTTTTCATTTGAGGTTTAGAAGGTTACATTGCATGGGCCTATTCCCCACAGTGGTGTATTTTGGATTTTCACATGTGTAGAACATGCCCCAAGTCCTGACACAAGGAAATTCATGTTTTTTAGGTTTCTTTACATGACCTAAGTTCTTCCTTTATAATTCGGGGATTAGTAGCTGCATGATAGGGTCCAGATCCTGAATTGAACTCTTTTACCCTCCAGGGTGTGCATCCAAGTATCTACTTCATCTCATCAAGTTTTTGTGCACTTGGTGAAGTCTTAGTCTTGGGAGACATAGGTAAAGCACAATGGACAACTCCATTGGTTTAAACAACCCCTCTCCGAGTTGTAGAAATCCCTTTCTTCCATCCATTGTTTATTTCATTTTCTTTCATTCCTTTCATTTCCATTTATTCCATGAGGTCATGCAATCATGGCTTCATTCCCACAATGGAATTCACACATACAACAGAAGCAATTCTATTTATACATACCTCCACACTTGCAACATATATTCTCATATTACTATCAACCACCTCCAGATCCCTACTATAATGGAAACAAGCAGTGGGCATACTCATATGAGCATGATGCAGATCAGTTTGGCTATTCACCAAATTATAAGAAATGGTATGCAAACTTTGGAGGATACCCTACACCTAAGAATATAGAGTTACAGAAGAAAGTTCAAAACTTGGAGGCACTTATGGTATGAGCCCAGGACACATCTCAAATGAAGGCATTTAGGATTGGCTTCATGACACCATGTCTATGGGTTGGTCTGATTCCAATGTAATGCAACCCACACCAAAAGCTTGGTTTCATTGTTGAGATGATGCCACAACTAAAGTAGTTGATCAGTGAGATAGAGGCTTATGAAAAAAGTGTCAAGCAACCTTGTCAATAGGTAAGTCTTACAAAACCACCTCATAGTCCTTCTATTTCTCCTTCCCAATATTCATCACCCCAATCTCAACCCCAATTTCCAAGCTTCTCATGTGTTTCCCCTAGTGTTTTTTACCCTTCTCCATCTTCTACTCTTCCACCTCATATAATTTTTTTTGTCATTTTCCCTTCCAATCCCAAGTCCCCTCCATAAGAATAAGAAACTTAACCTCCTCTCCCATCACCAACAAAGAAAAAATTAGTGGATACCCCATCTACCACTCCTCTCATAATCTGAGACCTATGTCAGGAAGAAAATCAAGGAACCATTCAAGAAAAGTAACATGAAGAAGAGTTGAATAAGGAAGAAATGATGAATAAATTGGTAATTTTGTCTCTAATATTTGAAATTGATAAAATCCCCTTAATGGTTAAGCCTACGGAGGAGGTTGAGGTCCATCCACATGTGGTGCAGAATGACCCTATAGCAAGAGAAAAGAAAAAACAAGAAGATGATGACCAGTAGTCCACTTGTTCCTAATGTGGTTTCCATAATAGAACTATATTTTCAATTCTTGTTGATCTGTCATAGCTAGCAAGGTCATAAGAAGCAGAGGCAACTCCCAATTCATCATAAGATGAGCATTTACAAGCAAATGAGGAAAGGCTCCCAAATATGCAAGGCATTAAAATAGAGTGCAGTGATCCTAATTTCCCTACATGTGTGGAGCTAGTTGCTTTATTGGGTGGTTTCATTGATCTATTGAAGACATCACCATCAGCTACAACTAACCAGGAAAATCCTCGGGATATGGAGGAAGACTTTTCAATTTCATAGGGCCCGAGAATAAAGCAAGTTATGGAGGAAATTGCAATCCCTTCTTCCCCTCCATCCTTTCAAAAAAATTATTTTGGGGATGAGTTTGAACTCTCAAACTTTATGTTTGAGTATGAGGCAACACATGGTGAACTGGTTGTGGATATAAAGGATGCCATGAAGGAATAAGAACCCTTGGCATTACTAGATAATAAGGAGGAATACTATATGTTTGACTTGGAGGATTTTTTTGATTGAGAGGTTCCCGTATAAATCATCATATTTTCTCCTCGATCATCTATATTTCAAGCATGAGATCCTATTGTTGAGGGGGAGCACATACCAGAGTATCATGTTTCTCACAGTAGTCCTCTTAAACCTAGATTAGAGGAATTGAATCTTCCAAACTATGTAGTGGAAGAGGCGGGGAATTGCCAAGTGAGCAACAACATACAACTACTTGCAGAAAGAAAACATAGAAGAAAATTTTGAGCCTGAACCATTGTTAAAATAGTATAGAGATAATGATCCCATAGTAACTCAAGATCTAGAATACCATGAACAACCAATGGAAGGACAAGAAGAACTAAATCATAATGAAGGAATAGTTCATGAAGTAGAGATTCATGAAGTGAGACAACTATAAGAGGTAATGGAAGGAGGAAATAAACAAGAGAAAATGATTTTAGATGATGTCAATGAACAAGTCATTGAGAAATTTTTTTAACAATCACAAAATGATAGTCTATAAGAATAAAATGTAGAACCATTGCATCCCCCAAATATTATTCATGAAATCATAAAGGAACCTAAAAAAACCATCTTGCAGTGAGATTGGAACACAAACTATGGGGCCTAATATTGAAAATATGTTGTTACAAAGGGACACTTACATTAACAGGATTAAGAAGAAATAGGAAAAGGAGGAGGAAGACCTTATCTCTAAACATAAGGAGGAAATGGGAGGCAAAGACAATGAGATTAGAAGGATGGAATAAAAACAAGATGAAATAGTGCATGCAGTATTTGACATGTTGAGTTGCAAACCCCCATCAAATGTTTATGCCATATACCTAATAGAAAATATGTTGTACCAATAGTTTACTTGCATAAATTCCCATATGATATATGACATTAGATCTGTCAGGAATTTCTTTACTCTGTATCAGCATAGTACACATGAACTATAAAATTTATTATGTGAGCTATATTTGCATAATTATGTGTTTCCATATGACAAAGATTGGATCCCAATTATGTATATTGGGGATGTCCAAGTTAAGGAATTATGTTCTTATCTTTCAAATGAAATGAAAAGAGCTAAGAAAATGGAGGCATGTAGACATTTGGAGAAGGTTACACCATTATATATCAAAGTTGAGGCAACCAAAATATATGAAATTGTAGAAGAATATGACAGGTATATGGAAGTGAATGCAATCAGAAACAGAGTGTTGAGAATGAGAATGGAAGCCCACACATAAGTCAGGAACATGATCAAAGAACATGTAGTTTAGGTTATGATGGCATGTAGATTTAGATTGACAGAGTCATCACATGTACTATAAAGGGAAGAAATGCACTCATATCCAAATATGCTTCCAACATTATGTAGATTGAACAAGTATATTGAAAACATGTGAACAAGCGATGGGAGAGGAAGAGGAGAATGGAGTGAGAGAATTCAAATTTGGGAATGAGCAGAAAAAGGTAAGTGATCTGGATGTAGGGGTTCATGGGGAGAATCTACAGAATGGTAGGAAGGATGCACAATTTACAATAGAAAGGGACAAAGTAGAGTTAGATAAGGATCCCCTAATCATGTGGGTGAGGCGAGTGGTTGAAAATGCACCCAAACATGTATCCTTTATTTGTCTCAGTCCTTGTCTGTAATGAAAAAATGGTGTTTTCTTAGAAATACTGGAGTCAATTGGCAAACCAAGTTAAGTCTTCGATGAGTAATATCATTTTGGCCAAGATTCAAGGAAGCAAACTCGAATATTGAAGAATTTAGGAAATGGGCTAATAGGAAGTGGTTTCCTAAGGGTTCGATGGAAATTACAGCATATGCTAATGCTTTCATTTGTGATTACTCTATCCTTAGAAGAGGACTTTTTTATGGATCCTTGGTGGAGGTCCATGGTTTATGGGTTGTGTTGTAGTTTTAGTGCAAAAATGGCAACCTAGGTTCAATCCCTTGGAAATAATCATTAAATAATATCCCATCTGGGTTAGACTTCCAGGTTTACCCCTTGAATATTAGGATCTGAATATCCTAAAGGGATTTCAAATCCATTGGGTCCCTTGTTATCATAGATCCTATCATGTGTGCCAAGACTAGGTTTTCTGTTTTCTCTATTCTTGTTAATGTGGCCCTAGAAATTTCTATTCCAAGAAGCATTGAGCTTAAGGCCCCTTGGGGAGTTCATATCCAAAAAAATATACTATGAGTTTGCACCATTAATATTTTTCTCGTGCTTCAAGGTAGGACACAACATTAAATCATGCCTAAAGGCCAAAGAGGAAGCAACCCAAAAGGCTCGGTTTAAGAATAACAAAGGCTTCAATAAGGAATATTTGAAGGGGAAACGTGTAATACAACCAAATGGTAGTAGGACTTCAATGGTAAATCCTTCATGGAAACTGATAAAACAACCATTGTTGGATATTAAAGATCGGATTTATAGAGACAGAACAAGTTTTAGAAGAAGTAGTTGTGGAAGCTGGGTCAGGAAGAGGTCAGTAAAATGGTGGATGATCAAGACCCAGAAAAAACTGAGGATGAGGTGGTTGTTGAAGATATCCAGAAGAACAGTATTGTGGGATCTATAGTTTGGGATACTATGGAGGCAAGTTTTTTTCCTAAAGACCTATGGAATCGCTACTTGTAAGAAACATGTTCAATATTATAGACATTAATTTGGATGACATCCCAATAGTGGAAGAGGATCTCTAACACGCTCATGAGACTAGCAAGAATGTTAAAATGGGTTGTCAGTCAAGGTCCCATCAGATAAACCTACCAATTAAGAGGTTAAAGAAATCCCATAGTAGAGTGCTCTGATGTCCAATCCTTAGAGGAGGTCCCCAAACCATCTCCAAAGAGGAAAGTGACACCAAGAACTAGATCCAAAGTTGATGTTGGTGCTAAAAAATCCTCTCTAACAAGACCATTTGAAAAGGAAAAAAGGGATAGAGCTATAAGGAAGGATATTATGGAAGGGTGAATAGAAACCTTTGATGGTGGGCCATAAATCTACCCATTCTAAATGATTTTCTTCTCTTGGAATATAAGGGGCCTAAACCACCCCAGTAAGCATAGGATTTTGTTTGATTTTAAGAGTAAGGAAAAATGAATGTCATAATGTTACAAGAAACAAAGATGAATCAGGATAAGATGAAAAATTTTCATGTTTTTTTTGGAAGGAACCTGGTTTCCATTGTTAACCATCTACAGGTTCCTCAGGGGGGTTGTTGTGTCTGTGGAACAAGGAAATTTTGGAGGTATTTCCCCTTCATAATAGTCAACACCATCTAGCAATTTTCTTCATCGATGCTAGCTCCATCAAACAATTTATTCTATCCAATATCTATGCTCCAAATACCATTATCGACAGAAGGATGCTCTAGGAGGAGTTGACTATCTTCAGAAGGAGGTTTAATGATTTAAGTTGGATCATCAGGGGTGACTTTAATATTCCTCTCATTCACTTAGAAACTAAAGGAGGGATTAATGTGTTTACTGAGAGAATGGAGGATCTTTCTAATTTTTTGGGTTAGAATGGTTTGATGGATCTGGACCTTAGTCACTCTAAATTCACCTGGACCAATAGAGAGGGAAGGGGATAATCTGATTCAAATCAAGATGGACCAATTTCTTGTGAACCTCCATTGGATTCAGGATCAACAATATAATATATCCTCCTTAGCTCGTATTGGTTTTGATCATAAACCTCTAGTCCTAAAATTCAATGAAAGGGAGCATCCCCCATTGGCAGACCTTTTAGGTTCAAAAATATGTCGACCACTCACCCAGAGTTGGAAATAATGATAGAAGAATGGTGGAGGTCGGATATCAAAGGTAATAATATGTTCAAGGTAGTTGTTAAACTCAAAAATGTTAAGAGGAATATCAAAATTTGGAACAAGGAGGTGTTCAGTAATATTTTCCTTCAAAAAAGTAAAATTTCTAAAGATCTCAGAGTCTTGGAAGAAATTATGGAACAGGGAGGATGGAGCAATGAGGAAAAAATCAAGGAAAAAGAGCTACTTGCTTAATACCACAACATTATGATAAGGGAAGAGATTTATTAGAAGCAGAAGTCTAGGATAAATTTTCTCAAAGAGGGAGACTGAAACACCAAATTTTTCCACATCTCATCCACCATTAAATCTAATAAAGGAATAATCCAAGAAATAAAAAAATATAATGGTGAACTAGCTACGGAAGATAATGATATCTCTAACACCATTATCTCTTTTTTCAAGAACTTGTTTGCCAAAGGTCAACTTTCAGCTGAGATTTCTACATCTAAAATTCTAAAGCTTTTTGAGCTAGCCATTATCCATGTTGAGAATAGAAAACTCATAGCTATCCCCTCTGAGGAGGAGATAAAAGAAATTTTAGATGCTATGGAAGGTGATAAAAACTCCAGGGTCAGGATGGCTTCCAATAATTTTTCTTCTAAATGTATTTGGATATTGTTAAGAAGGACATGGTTTTATTTATCTAAGATTTTTATACTCTAGATGCCTACTCAAACAAATCAATCATACCTTTATAGCTCTCATACCAAAAAAACCAAGAGCTAAATATCTGGGAGACTTCAGACCTATAATTCTATCTAGCATTATGTATAAGCTAATCTCCCAAATCTTGGCTTTCAGACTAAGGGAGACCCTATGTAACTTCATTTATCCTAACAAAGGATCCTTTGTGTCAGGAAGACAAATTCTGGACACCATAATAACCATTCATGAGATGATCCACTCTATGGAACTTTCAGGAAGGGAGGCTATGATTGTTAAGTTGGACATGTAAAAATCCTATGACAAGATCTCCTAGGATTTCTTGTTCTCCCTTTTAAATCATTTGGGATATCATCCTCACTTCATCAAAATGATCCAAGCTTGCACTAAAGACCCAAGTTTTTTTATTATTATTAATGGGAAGCCTAATGGTTTCTTCATCTTAGAAAGGGGTTTGAGGAAAGGAGATCCCTTGTCACCCTTATTGTATATTATTTTTTTTAAACATTAAGTAGGTTATGCTATAGGGACCAAGTTGAAGGTAACATGGAGGGTATTAAAGTGGCCCATGGAGTTAAGACTCAATACTTGCAGCAATTTTTGGAAGACACGATGCTCCTAGCACAAGCTATTGTTCAAGAGGCTCGGGTCTTCAAAAACATCACTAAACAATATGAAGAAGTTACTGGTCAGAGGATAAACTTCATAAATAGCTCCTTTTTTCATAAATGTGGGGAGGAGCAATAGAACATGCTACCCAACATTTTCAACTGTAGTATTAAAAGCCTCCCATATACCTATCTTGGAATGCCTCTTTGTGGGAAAAATATAGAGGAAGAAGGTTGGAATAAACTTATAGAAAAGTTTCATAAAATAATTACCTCTTGGAAAGGACCATTGTTGTCATAGACTGGAAAAGTTGAACTCCTTCAAAGCTTCTTATAGGGTATTGTTTTTTTCATCATGTCCATTTTTTCCTTGCCTGTTAGAGTTAGGAAAGCTATTAAGGGTATATAAAAGAGATTTTTATGGACTAGATCAGAGGAAAATAATAGAATAGCCTTAATTGTTTGGGACAAGGTTACTCAACCTAAGGACAAGGGGGTTTTGGTTTGAAGAATATTCAATACATGAATCAATCTCTAATAGAAAAGGTTGGTTAGATATTGCACAGGGAGGAGGGAACCTGGATCAACATTTTGAAAGAAAAATATTTGTGGCCCTTTGGAGGTACTTTAGTACTTTTCTCTTATTTGGAGCTCCCTAGAGGATCTATATTCTTGGAATAATCTTTATCATTCTAGAAAGATAATAATTAAAGGGAGTAAATGGAATCTTGGGGATGGTACAAAGATAAAATTATGGGAAGATCCATGGATCAAGGAAAATGCCCTCATTTTTAAGGAACCATGGAATGAGCTCTGACATTTATTTAACTAGGAAAAAGGGGGACTTGGTTTGTAGCTATTAGAATGAAGAGAGGAAGTGGATTCAAATCCTACCTCCCCCTCACTATCAAGGGAATTTACATCCCTTTCATTAACTTAATAAATTCCTTAAATCCTATCACATACCCCAAAATAGATCTCAAGATGAGTTAATTTGGAGAACCATGGACATCAGGAAATATAGGGTCAAGTCAAGTTACTTTATGAACTTTGAGCGTATAGAACCCAATATCTACTAGAGGAAGATTTGGAAAAAAAATCTTATTCCCAAGATCAATATTTTTCTTTGGGAAGTTGTAAAAAGAAATATTCTTATGGTGGATAGGTTAAGAAAAATGGGGATGATCATCACTAATAGGTGAGTCTTTGTAAATGTAATGAGGAGTCAATCTAGCATCTCTTCCTGGAATGTTCTTTCTCCTTTCAAGTCTTCTTTGTAATCCTTAGTTTTTTTAAGATACATTTGGTCCTCCTGGGGATGTGGCCATCCTCCCCGAATCAATGGAGTTTAACTTCCAAAATGATTTGATCAGGAAATCTGGAAACTTTCCCTTCCACATACATTGTGGGGACTGTGGATTGAATGAAATAATAGGATCTTTAGGAACAAAATTATAGTCTGGACATGGTTATAAAAAGGGATGAGTCTGTCTCTCAAATAAAATTCTCAAATTTTAAAGACCAAATCATCTAAGGTCTATCTAGACTGGGAAATAAATATTCTCAAAATCATGAGTATTACACATATCAATCCTTTGAAGGAGAAGGTCATCCACAAATTTAATTGGTTGAGACCTTCTGATGGTTGTAAACTAAAATTTGATGGTTCCACCAAATAGAAGGATAATACTACTGGGGGGAGGTCTTGGTTCATGATCATCTTGGCAGATGTATTGGTGCCTATATGGGTCCCATTGGAAATCATACTAACAATTATGCAGAATCCAAAGCTATGCTTTTGGGTATCATGATGTGTAGAGATTTGAGACTAAGATCCATTATTATAGAAGGTGAATCCTTAAGTGTCATCAATGCACTAAAATACCAAAGTAAGTATGGATGGAAACTTAGAAATATCATCAAGGAAGCTCATGTAATTTTGGAATCATTTGACAAGGTGGAGATCCAACACACCTACAAGGGTAGGTAATAAACATGTGGACGTGTTTACTAATCAAGGAAATGACATGTTAGATCTGATGATGTGGCCAAGGACATGTATTCCTTAGAAAGACATTATAAAATTGATAAATGATGACATGTCTTTGGAGGCATTTTAATGATGGTGACCAAGGCTCACACACTTGGGAGCTCAAAATATCTTCTTCTTTTTGGGAAATATTATGACTCATTTGATTAGGTTGTTTTCAATTTCCTTGAAACTGGGACTCATTTCTATATAATTTGGAAGAGAGAAGGTGTGTTGGTCAAAAAAAGGGAGGCCACAGAGTCAGAACTAAGCCCACTTCTTTCCTCCATATGAAAAATGACACCATTCTTTGGAAGATGTTGTAAAAGGGGGGGGTCTTCCAAGTACATATGGTCCTTAAAAGGTAATGACCTCATGCTCTGTCTATTTTGGTAATTACTGGGTTGAAGGGGTTTTCATTTTTAAGGGTGTGGAAATTAGGGTTACGGAAGAATCCATAGCTGAGATAATTGGGCTTGCTATGGATGGTCTCAAAAATTTAAAGATAAAACCTCACAAAAAACATGAGATAGCCATTTTTTTTAACCCGGTGAACATATTGTTTCCTATGATGATGGAATTGCCTGTACTTTCCTCCTTGAGCATTGGTCTAATGTCTTCCTTGTCATGAAATACTTGACTCTGGAAGGAAAATTTAGAAATATCTTCTCTTATCATCTCTCCATCCTAAATCTCTTCTGTAAGAACCAAGCTATGAGTCTGGCTTTCTTCCTCTACAGGTCACTATTATCCACCATTGCTAACTTTAAAAAAAGAAAATTGAGGTTCATCTGCATTAAGGCTTGATCCTCCTATTAGTGTAAAAGGGAAAACCCATCATCCCTACTCAGCCTTTGAATGTTGGTGACCCTGAGTCTGACCAAGAAACCCTTACATATTCCTTTAAATGTATGAAGAAAATGAAGGGTAAAGACACCCCTGAAGGGATTGTCAATGCTCTTTGCAACCTAAAACATGGGGTTCAAAATGTGGGTGAAAGATCTGGTAGTAGGGTGAGAGATTTTTTGGATTGGGAAGCTAGGATTATGTGTGTTGAGTTGACTATTGACACCATTCTCATGGTCAATAATAATCTGATCCAAGAGTTAAAGGATTTCCACCATAAAATTGAGGTCTAGAACAAAATAATTGGGGGAATACAAGTTGAATTCATCATGCAGGAGTAAAGAGGGTTTCTATCCTTCAAGACCAAGTGGAAAAAGTGGAAAACAAAAAGCCAAACATGAGACTGACCCTTAGTAGTTCTGACAGTGATGAAAAGTTGGATTCAGAGACTGATGGTGATTTGATTCTGAGATGCTGAACACCTAGACTGAGGATAAGGAGGAGAATTTTCCCAAAGAACTTGAAAATGTGGACACCCAGACTGTGGAAAAGAAGGAGAAAATACCTAAAACATGTGATCATCAAAGTTGTAGGTAGGAAGGATAGCGGCCGAGTGTTAGAACCCACAACAAAGCTAAGGAGGACTAATGGTTGAGCCTTTTGATGTCCTTTTCTGTGTTTTTTATTGTGGCTTTGTTTTCTGGTTAGTTTCTCTCAAAAAATGTAATTGTTAATATTCAGACTGGGTTTTTTTGGCTCTATTTTGTGGTGGCTTTCTGTCAAGTCTTTTTTACTTGGCCTCCATGGCATTTTGTTGCTTTTGTTTAAACTAGATCCTTTTAATGTACGGGGTTTTTTGGTCCCCTAAAAACCAAACTTCTTTTATCTTATAAAAAAATGATGAGTTGTATTAATTGCTTTCATAATAGCTTGTATTTTTTATTTTGATATGACCATTGTAGTCATGTCTATGTATTTCCTAAGTAAATTGTTGAGCATCACTATTACAACTATGAACTTTTGGCATAATGACTAATTGATATAGTTACATTTAAATGTCTTTATTTTGTGATATTATGTGTGCATTTATTCTTGTTATTCCAATAAATTGTTTGGATGATTATATGTGTTGATGTAACTCTTGGTTGTAAGCAATTTGTCATATGCAACAAAAGAATTTACCTGTAGCAACTCGTCCGTAGCCAAAGAACTCATCCGTAGAAACTCGTTTGCAGCATAAGGAAAGCATTCATAGCAAAGACCCCACATTTATGAAGATATTTTGAAACATGAAGTGATGGCACTTAAGTCCTTACGCCAATCGAGAAGTAGTTACAACATAAACGTGGAAAATTGAGAAATAAATCAATCTTTGCTTTGGTCATTGATTACGAACTAGTGAATAAACGATTGTTAGTTGAACACTTGTGTGTTTCAAACATGTGTTGAATATCTCACTCATTCTGTTGAAGACTCATTGTTATATTCTTCTTCTCCTTATCACGTGTTGTAAATGATAATATATAAAGGAAAGGTTTTTGCCTTGTAAAACGTTAGTTAGAAATTCATATTTGAAATCGGAGAAAAGAGTGAACAAAGTTAGAAGAGAATCAATGTAATTTTTTTTGTTCCTAGATGTAATGTTTTATTCAAATCAATAAAGAAATATGAGTTCTTTCATTTAGTTTTTAGTTACAGAGTTAGAAAGGGATTAACACCCAAGTTAGGGCCCATTTGATGTCTGTTAAATCCCCTCCATTTTTTCATTTCATGCATATTTCCTTAGGAACAATCTTCTCTCTGAATCTGTAACTTTGTTGAACAGTAATATCATTTAGAAATAGTCCATTTTCAAGTATGATTTTTATTTTACTTTTAGCATTGTTATGTGACAATTATTTCCTTTCCAACCTCTTAGATCAACTATAACTGTGCATACAGCACAGACAATATTTCAAGTCTCTTCTCCCTAGTCTGACAACTAAATGAATGTAACCCAATGTAAAGCATATTAATTGTTGCAAGTTGATTTACACCACCACCCCTCACAAATTTGAACAACTTATCAAGTTTATGGACTTGGGCAATATCATTAAGCTTCAAAGAAAGAACTAGAAAGATAAGGTAAAATTCATGTTTTGGGGCAAGTTCAATGATATAGGGCATCCCTCTCCCTCCTGTTGGGCACCACAATCAAACATTTAGCCAAATTTTGATAGAGATGGTGCAAAAAAATAAAATCGTCCAAATCAGCCTTTGGAGGAACAAGAGGAAATGTTCCTTTGTTCCTCTTGTTCTTTGCATTATTGCATCATCTACAACAAGGGTTGAGATCATTTTAGTCAACCGAGTCAGAGCTCTTTAGAACAAGTGGAATAGTGCCTATGGGCATCCTATTCCCTACATAAGAAATCAAGCCAAGAAATAAAGAGGGATAGGTGTTGCGGCTGAGGTGGAGAATGTGGGCACTAGCAAAATGGTTCTGTAGTTCAAAAATTTTACCAAGGACACGATTCGATCGATACAAGTCGCAGGAGAGGAGACAGTTGGGAAAAACATTTAAGTCAGGCATAGCCAACACAAAGTGAATAATTTCGCCCTTCCTCATCTTCTTCGACCAGTCGATTTATCTATTTACCTTTGCAAAACACTTAAAACGACCGATCACATCCTTCAAGGAACCTCATCTCATCCCACACATGCACCAGAAATTTATATGGTCGTCTCTCCCCAAAAATCCAAATCTTGCAAAATTGGTCGTGTTAGGAAGGTCTCATCATGTACTTCACTTTAGCATCATGAAACTCGAGATTTTGTGGAGTTGGATGGGAGGAAAAAGGAAAAAACATTCTCAATAATTAAGATCCAGTTTGAGTTAGTTCAACTACCAGATTTGATGGTAGTTCTCCTACAAGCAAAGTGACGTAGGAGAATGGTTTTGTAGGGGTGCCCATCATGTTTTTCAGAAATTTAATGCATGTTGTTGGTGGTTGAAGGAAGAAATTTGAGTTTCCCTCTTTCTCTCTCATTTTTTGTATATTTGGCATTGATGCTCATTTGCAAAGGTTGGACCCCCTCATAATACAAAGGCATCATATCAAGTGCTTCACAAGTGTTTTTAAGTTGCAAGCCTCATATTTCAGTTTTACAATTTGTTTATGCCTTCTTCTTTCAATGTAATTGACGGTGCATGCTTATAAAGCAATAAAGTTCATTTTTTGTGGTTATTCTTTGTCCTAACTTGTGTTCTATTGCATTGTTTCTCCTCTTCATTCATTACAGTTATGTTGTGTATGTTTCTCCACCTTGCAGGGTTTATTTCTATTGTGTTTTTCTTGAAAGTGGAAGGTAAGGTGTCATTTTGATCTGTGGCACTCATGTATGTCCTCTTTATTGTCATTTCCTCCCATTTATCCCTCATTAAGAGTGTTTTCCCCCTTTTTCTTGTGTTATCACGTTTGTTTAGCTTAGGATTTCCTTTTCATGCATCTCCTTCTCTCCTTGGTCCCTTAGATTATTAAATTAGGATTATATAATTGTATTTCCAGTTGTAGCAGTAGTTTAGCATTAGAATAGGTAGAAGAACCAACCTTCTCTAGAAGTTTGTCTCAAGCGGCAAGGTCCCCACACTTGGAAACAATCTCATTTACCCAAAAACTTTGATTTCTCATTCATGACAAATCAAAGGGTGTTGTTTTTTTTTGTGATAACAGGGGGTTGTCGATGCCTTCCATGTGTCGATTCTGGAGAGGATTTGTAACTTTTAAAAGGTAGTTTTACGTTGTAGAGTTTTTAGTTTCATTCGTTTAACTTCACAGTGTGGAGACCCGAGCCATAACACATGGTGATCGTGTTTGGGTTATTTTAACAAAGTAAATGTCTAAGTTGGTTTCAGCATTGCCCATAGACATGGTATTTTCGTGGTCGATTTAATTCAGTACAATATCCATTTTAATAAGGTTTGCAATAAGATTTAACAATATTATATTTATTTAAAGTTTTAGTTCTGCTCAATTCAAAATAGGAATGCAAGTATAAAAGCAAGCTAGAGGAAGAGGAGAGATTCATCCAAGAAAGATGAAGAGGCAATGCAGAAGAGGTGTTCCACGGCTGGTCCACAACAAGAGGCATTTGTCAACCAGTTTTTATGTATTGTGTTAGATTCAACATCATGCATACACGTATTTGCCACTATACCCAGTCAAAAATCCGCTTCCGTCATGCTTCGATGACTGTCCATACCTGCTGCAAAGCTCTTATTTGCCGCGGACTGTGAGTATGCTGGCAAAGGTTTGGGAGTTGACTTTAAATCCGGCAATGGCAATTTTTTAAATGCCACGAGGTCTTTCAAATTTGTGCACACCCCACAATTATTGTATTCCATGAGGCAACATTTCTTTGAGCCATTTCCCAAACAATCTACGGCCTTGTGTATGCTTTCAGGTATGCCAATCACATTTGTTTATATGCCTCCAGTCTTCTCATGGGCCAACCTCACAACACAGTGTAGAGATGGTGGTTTGTAGGAGAATTTTCGCCCTCTCTTCACAACACACTACCCATTGTTACAAACCAGCAGTGGGAAAGAGGGATGCACGAGTGGTTGCGGAGTCTCTTGATACCTAATTGCCTTTTCAACAAACTCATTTTGTGCCCATCCTGCAATCATCACGTTCGAGGTGACCAAAATTTTTAGAGGCATTTTGTCAAACAGATCACGTGCTATTACCATGTTTCAGAATCACATAGGGGAGATGACATCATAATCGTGCATCTTAATTTTAGGAGTGCGTAGATTTATGTAGAGGTTTCGTTAGTGTAAAAAATATATATCATTCTGTAGCATATGATCGTGTCACATCCTTATTTTCGTTTCATGCATTTATTTGGAGGGAAAAGTGGATTTTAAATTGATTTAGTACACATAATTTTTATAAAGTATTTGAAAAGTGTACCAATAACCGAGCGCCCTATGTGTCACATTGTGGTTGGCTCTTAAAAAGTACCATCAATGAAAAAGTGAAAAACTATTGGTCATTTTTCCATCAAGTTACGGTGAAATCCAATGTACATGTTTTGGTACATGCACAACTATTGTGGTTGGCTCTTAAAGGCACTTGCAACTTCAACATCTGACAAAAGTCGGCGTTTCTATTACGATTTGATGGGCGTCTATTGCCCATGCCCTCTACTCCACTTACAACTCCATTCCCCCACTCCCCGCCCTCCTGCCACGCGTCGCTTCCCACTCTACACTCCAATTTTTTATTCAATTTCATTTATTTTTACTTGTTTTACTCTACCACCTGATGTTTTCTCTTTTCGTCTTTTTCTATTAATCTAAAGTAGTTACAACTAAACATCTTCAATAGCAATGTATTTCATATATATAATGTATACTTATTTATTTATTATTTTTATTGATTCATTTTAATTTTATAGCTATGTTAATTCACTATAGGCTGCTTTGGTAGTCTCATGGACATTAAAATATCTTCTTCTTCTTCTTCTATGTAGTCATGCCCCTAAGTATCGGGAGGTAATAATCTCGAAGCACTCAAACTTGGATTTGTCACGAAGCCTCATCGCCCAAACGTTGTAACCTTAATTTCGTATTTGCCATTAAATGGTGACGACATGTGTCAATCTAATTGCATTGCTATATAGTCACAACATAACAATTTATTGAAATGTTGTCTAAGTAGATATCAAGCTTGTTCGACATAGACATGCCACCAAAGTTAAACTACAAAGGCGAGAAGGGAGGATACCCGAGGAATTAATCGCCCACAATTCTTGCACAATGGGATAGGGCACTACAAGGGTCAAAGTAGATTAGCCAAAGTGCATGAATGTTGTGGATGCATTTAGGGATTAAATGTGGTAGTCATTTAGACGTTTTTCATTATTTTAACCATAAAATATTTGTAAATATTTGAAATAATCATCTCATGCAACTTGCATATATTATATATATATATATATATATATATATAAGTCTTTTATATATTTTTTAATAATATATAAAAGAGCATTATTTTGCATATTTGAAGGGAAATATTGAAAATTACCATAACCAAAAAATGGTTTAACAAGCATCAGTGGTCTACTATGTGTGAGTGATGCTGATGACAATACTTGTCACCCATCTTCTTTTACCTTTGTTTGAGTTGGAAGGTGTGCAAACCTTCTAAATCTATTGTGTGGCCTTCTCAAAAACATGACGAAGTTGACCTTCTCTTCATTAGTGGAATTATTGACAAAGAAGTAGGCCTCAAATTAATGTAACCACTTATTTAAAGTTGCAACATCAATCGTGCCTTCGAACACTGGGATATCGAGGTTCACTTAGACCTTAAGAGGATTCTTACCATTGTAATTGTGTGTGAGACATCTAGGAGAAAGAGGGTGCTCTCGTTGGGTTGACTTGAACCATTAACTCGCGAAACTAGGAAAAGAGTTCACTCTAATGTGCTTCCAAAGCATCCTTGATGAGATTTGAACATCTAGGGCTACCTTAGGTTGTCCCTAGGCATTATCTTACTCTCGCTAAAATGTTCTTCCAAGTAGTTAGAAACCAAACCAACTTCTCATCCTTCTTTCTCTCATTGTACTCATGTGCTTACAATCATAGAATAGGTTAAGTGTTATGCTTGAATAGTAATGATGTACACCATAAAGCTG
The DNA here is from genome assembly GCA_019776745.2 of Taxus chinensis. NCBI lineage: Eukaryota > Viridiplantae > Streptophyta > Pinopsida > Cupressales > Taxaceae > Taxus > Taxus chinensis. The sequence goes on along the minus strand of CM034156.1, from coordinate 359,331,118 downwards.
AGGACCATATGTGGGAGACAATCTTATGTTAGTTGGAGAATGATTATAAGAGTATGTGTGGGTTATTGAATGCAATTACCAAAACACAAACAATGTAGCAAAAGACTTATTTATCTGATATGCAGCTTCTATTCATTAATGGTGAATAGGGAAATAAGTCGTATACAAAATAATTAGCAAGATTAAAAGAGCAAGCTCTTGTATCAAAGGGGAAACATGTCCTTGTTGAATGTCTAGGCTACTCTGTAGGATTACAAATAAATAAGTTCATGTTATAACAAAAAAACGCAAAGATATATTTGGTGTGTTGAGTGAGTGCCAACCTAAATCTTGAGTAAGTGTATCTGAGTTGTGTTTTAGTGTAATGGTTGCAATAAACATACACATAAAACTGACAATGGTTGTTACATATGACAATTATTGTTGGAGAAACGGTTGCAATCATTCCATCTTCCCACAAACGAGACAATTAGGATCTGACACATGGCATGTTGTGGAGATACTCTAACATGGCCTACCGTGAGATGTGTTTTCTGGCATGTCGCTTGATAATAAGATGTCGACAAGAAAATGCTGAAGTAAAATGGTCCACTGCAGATTTACAAAAACAAATGACATGCAAAGAAGCAAGGCAAAATTTTGATGGCATGCAGAAGTTGCAAGATACTATGCAATGCTACAATAGGATACACTGAAAATTGTAGGACCCCCCAAAAAAATCATAGAAATTCGTTGGCGAATCTAGGAAAATTGAATTTCGCAGTAATGGCGAATTCAGGAAAATTGACTTTCGTGCTAATATGATGTCATTCGATAGCATTTTTTATGCTACCGGCCAACATCATATATTATGTTGTCGACTGATAGTATATGATGTCGGTCAAAAATATATGTATTTTTTTTAAAAATCATTTTCTGACAATAGTAGTTAAAATGACCGACTCGACAAGAAATATGTCCTCCCATAATATGGCATAAACAAAAAAATTAAAAAAAAAGGAATTTTTTGTAAAAAAAAGGAATTTTTTCTGAAAAAAAAATACAAATTTCACTAGTTTTGTATGAATTTTTTTTTGTTTTTGTTGTTAGCAGTTAAAATGATCGTCTCAATGAGAAATTTGTCCTCCCAAAATATGGCGCAAGCAAAAAATCCCATACTTTCTTTTGTCTATTGCTACCGGATGGTAGCTTTTTTATATGCTACCGGTTGGTAGCATATTTTATGCTACATGCATGTAGCATATTTTATGCTACCGGGCGACAGCATATTTTATGCTACTGGGCGACAGCATAAATATATGTTGTTAGTCAGTAGCATCCAAGAGCATAAATATATGTTGTCATCCAGTAGCATATTTTATTATTCATGCCATCGGTCGGTAGCATAAAATATGCTACCGGCCAACAATATTAAGGTGAACATTGTGAATTTATCTTTTGCGGGGATGGTGAATAACCCCTAAAATTAACTTGTACCCAGAAACTTTTGGCAACCCAAGCCTACTTCCTTCCCGAAAAATTGGCCAATGTCAAATTTTAAAAACTGGAATATTCATGAATTAATGAATATTCACCACTAAAATTTTCCCTAATCTACAAACCTCACAAAGGCTTATGCAACATTTTAGAAGTTGTGAATGCAACGCATAATGGTTTTCACAAGATTTTGAAATCCATGAAACTTGTGAGGTGTTAGCATAAGAATACAAGAGTTGTACAAGTTGTGAAGCGAGCTAGACTCAAAGGGATTGTGCAGTGCAAAGTAGCAAGGAGTCGTCAGACTAAATGAAAAATGTTGAGTGTTGGACATGTTACATAAGTGTAGGAAACTACATGGAATGAGGAAAAGGGTTGCGTTCAATGTTACAAGGTTGTATAATTTTCATGAGACGTGAGGATGAGGCAATATATGCAAAGGAAGTACGTCGCATGGGATGTCACAAAGAGTTGGGTCGTCATTGCACATTATCATAGGGTTGTATCCTTTCGCAAAGGAAAGAAGCCCAAGTTCAAAAGTGGGAAGGCTTGAATGACTGCGAGCTACTACAAGGTTACATGTAGATCATCATAGTTACTCATGAGACCTATCTAATTTCTGTTCCTTCCTCCTAAGGTCATTGGCAACAATCTCTCTTTACATTTATTATACTTATGTAACTTTGTTTCCTTCCACCTAAGTCATCAATTATCTCGCCTCAAACTCTTTTGAAATACAACTACCAATAACCTATGCAATGATTTTTCCCAATCAATCAACAATATATTTTTTTCAACAGGGAATTTGATCGATGAAATTTCTTATTGGCTCACATAAAAACGTGAACTACGCCTCTTTTGGGTAGGTATAGGTCAACATAGATACGACTAGCAAATAAACATTTAGTACAACTTTCGACCAAGCATTTAACACATGTCCAAACCATGTGGAGCTTCTCCAACTTCTCAACATAATCATTCTTATAATTCTACCTCCTATAAATATTTCCTCACCTATCCACAGCATACACAAGCAACCATGTATAGACATGTTGAGGCAACTACACACAAAAAGCTTCATACCAATCATATCACTTATCTTGTAACCAATCATTTGGCTGTGTAACACCTCATTCCTTCACTTCACAAGAAAAATATAGGATTTTATATTCAAACAATGTACATGCCTTTAAGCATGCTATGTTTTGTCATACACTTCACTAACCCTCATCACCAATTCAATCAAGGACCTAATAATGGAGCCAAAATGTTGAATTTATTTTTCATCTAATCTTGGTCCAATGCAGACTTGAAACAATTAACAAATAGAATACTCATGTGTCACCATATCAATTCAATAAGAAACTCAAAAACTCACTCGAGGTGCAACAAGAGATCATTGAGTCCCTTGCTATGAGAATAAACCATGAAGACAAGTATGTACATGACATACACCCAACATGCTAGTAATGACTAAGATAAATACACGAATGAACCAATCAAACAAAGGAACATCCATTTATACATGAAACCCAATATGCATTCAATAGTCACATATATTCATTACTTATAAAATGAGTGGTTACATTACAATCATGCATCAATAACACCATGGAAAGCTTTGTGCATTACAATCTACAATTATCTCTCTCATGTTCCCCTCCACACGTGTGCCTCATGAATCATCCTCATATCTTTGTTCTGTGTGTGTATGGTCAAAGGGGGTATTGTACGCACCTAAAATTGTAGACGTGCTACATCGACGAAATGGTAAAATTCTCCAATGATGAAATATTTCTTTTCCAGAACAATGATGAGATCAATATCCTTTCCCCTCTCCTTCGGCGTGTTTATCATTACTTATAAGTCCCTTATCTTTTCTCACCTTCGCAAACTATTTCCCACCCCTTTTCCTTAAATTTTTCTCCTTTAATTGCCTAACCACTGGTCTACGTAGACCAGTGGTTCCATGTGCATTTAACTGAGAATCCAGACTGCGTGTCCTAAATGCATGTCTCAATTTTATGAGTATTTTTCTCTCCCATTTCTTAACCATTTCACCTCATTTTTAGCTTGTTCGATACGTATTGGAATCCTCTTCTTAGTTTACTATTATTATAAGTTTAACTCCCCCTTTCTTGGATGATTTGACACTTCTTGATTGCCATCTGTGTTAGACTTCTTCTCTTCTATTTTTCTATAAAACCCAGAATTTTACCAGTATCATGGATTGGAGATTTTTTATTTGAATTACATTATTACTCTTCCAAAATCCTTCTCAGAATTACATAGAAAACATAGTACATTTCTATGTTTCTTCTCACTTGCATTTGTGAACATTTTTCCTACAACTAGTCTACTCCAGCGTCTTCTTGATTTCTTCCTATAACCATTCATCACTACACTCTGGATCATTTGGACTTGGATCTCTAGAAAGGACACTAAGGAGACAAAAGAATCATCACCATATTTGGAAAGTTGTCACAGTTCTACAGTAACCAAGTTGGGGGTTTTCAAAATAAATTCAAAAGGATTATTAAGGCTTGCATTTCTACAGCTAGATTCTCAGTAGTGGTCAATGGTGAACCAGTAGGCTTCTTTTCTAGTAGTAGGGGATTAAGATAGGGAGATCTTATATCCCCTCTCCTTTTTATTCTAATGGTTGATATCCTTAGTAGATCCATTACCAAATATGTCAATGACGGTATTTTAAAAGGAATCGGACCTACTTCTGTAAATCAAACTGCTTAACATCAGCAATTTGTTGATATAATTTTACTTTTGATGGCCTCCATCCTTAAAGATAAGTCTATTCTGAAATTCTATGACGTTTCCTCAGGACAAGAGGTTAATTTTGATAAGATTTCCATGTTCTTTTTTAATACTCCACTGGAAAGGAGAAAAATAATCGCTCATATTTTGGGTTGTAAAATTAGTTCTCTGCCCACAACATATCTAGGTCTTCCTCTTGGAACTAATAAAGTTTATACAACAGTATGGAATGGTTTACTTGACAGGTTTCAGAAGAAAATGGTTGGATGGAAAGGGGAAATTCTTTCCAGTGCTGGAAAATGTCTCCTAATTAAAATCACGTTGCAGAATTTACCCATTTACATTATGTCTCTCTATAGCATTCATGTTTTTTTATGGACAAAATTGAAAGGATTCAAAAAAAATTGTGGCAGGGCACGGAGGAAAGATTCGGTTATCACTTGGTGGCATGGGATCAAGTTTGTACACTTAAAAGAATAGGTGGGCTAGGCATTAAGGATATCAAAAAAATGGATATGGCTTTAATTGCAAAAATGGGATGGAGAATGCTAACAAAGGAGAAACCTTGGATTGAATTAATTAAATCAAAGTACCTAGCTCAACAAAAAATGAATTATTTTTTGTATGATGATCAGCTACCCCAGGGTTCTATTTTTTGGAATAATTTGATCCAAACAAGGAATTTTATCAAACAAGGGTGTAAATGGAAAGTGGGAAATGGCAGTGATATTCAGTTTTAGAGTGATAATTGGACTAGTTTCAGTTTAAATGATAAATTTGGCTCTATCAAAGATATTTTAGTTCAAAAGTATGGAACTAAAGTCAATGACTACATTGAAATGGAGGGAAATAGAAAAGATGGAAGCAACTTAAGGTGGAGATGAATGAGCCAAATTCCATTATTTTTTCACTCCAAGAGTAGCTTGATATCATCCCACTAAATCAAAGTAATGTAAAGGATGAGCTTGTTTGGAATAACTCATTTGATGAAGAATACACTGTCAAATCAGGATACAGTTCCTTTTTTGAAAATATCCATTGTGATTTTAAATGGATCAGAATTTGGTTTCCTGAACTAACTCCCAAAGTCAATTTCTTCTTTTGGCTTGTCCTCAGATGAAGAATTTTCACGAATGAAAATTTAATCAAGAGAGGTTTTATCATGCCAAACATGAGTTGCATATGTAAAAAGGAGGTTGAGGACATCAAACACCTTCTGTTACATTGTGAGTTTGCTTCAAAGATCTGGAGTTATGATTTTTCAAAGTTCAATATCTGTTGGAGATTACCAAAGGAATTTTCTTAAACTTGGGAACAATAAGACCCCTCATACAGTCATTGCATAGTTAGGAGATTATGGAAACTAACTTTTCCTCATATAGTATGGAGAATTTGGAAAGTCAGGAATTATATAATATTCAGAAATAACAAGAAGATCTATAAAAAAGCTTCAATAAGATTGGTAATGCAGTTAAAGATAATATTGAAAGATTTAAACCTCCCAAGAACAAGAAATATCCTAAAAATGAAGAGGTTATACTTTCAATTGGAAGATTGGTATTGAAAATGTTCAGAATCAAAGAACTCCAACCATTGACGGGTCTTCAATACATTGGATCCCCCCTCCTAATTCTTGGTATAAACTCAATTTTGATGGAGCCTCTAAGGGCAAGCCAAGTGCAGCTGTTGGTGGAGGAATTCTTCGGGATCAAAAATGATGTTTAATTACTTCTTATGCTAGTAGAATGGGGCATCAGACTAATCACTATGCTAAAGCTTTATTAGCTTTATGGGGTTTAAGACTTGCTAAAGAATGTAACATTTAGAACATTATTGCTGAAGGAGATTCCTTGAATGTAATAAATCATCTAAACCAAATCCATCCTCCAAGCTGGACAATTAAGGATTTCATCCAGAAGTCTATAAATATTTTCCATACCTTCAATAACCTTAAAATTGGCCACGCCTATAGAGAGGGTAATAGGGTGGCAAACACTCTAGCTAATTATGGAATTAGTAATAACTTCATCACTTGGAATTATGAAAAGAATACCTTTTTTGAAGTACAGAACTCTATTACCAAATATAAATATGATAGATTACATCTTATGTAGAATCACTAATGGGATTTCATGTGTTTTATTAGAAATGAGAGTTAGCACATGTGAGAGGAGTACATGTATTTATAATCATCAAAATTTTCATGCTCGACAGATTTGCAGATGGATGGTTAAAAAGTGGTTTCAAAAAGACACAAACAAATTCTTCATGGGTTTCAAGCAATTTACATGCAGAGGCAGAAAAATGGGGGGAGCTCCACATCAAACAGAACCCAATTGTGATCCCACATGGAAAGAAAACATTGCGATGTGGAACTATCTACATATTAGATGGGTCACTAACTTCATTGAGAGAATCCAAGGCCATGAACAGAACATATTTGTGTATTTTGTTGCATACTGGAAAGAGTGGAAGGTAAATTATGGTGGGAAAAACATGTTGATAATAGAGGAGCTTATTATAGAGGTCACGGGTCTCACATTGGATGGAATCAGATTTTCCAACAAGAGGGTGGATAAAAATGCAGAAGCCAAAAATTTTGTTGAAATAGGGGAGGAGCTCCTATTTGTAACAGAGGGTATAAAGGTTAGTCCCATCCTAAAACCCTTTGATGAAATCACCAAGATGATGGTTCGCTTTATTTCTCTGGAAGGTAGGTACATCACTATCCCCACAAATCACCTTATTTTTCTTAACCATTTTAGGATAAATATTTTTGTTTGCTTCCCACACTATCTTCTAAATACAATGGAGCGTTCCATTCTTGATTTCCAAAACCACACCCGAGCCATTCCCCTCCATCAGGGTCTTATTTTCCTCCTTCACAGACATTGTCTTGCCCAATACCTTGTCATACTTATTACCCTATCACCCCACCCATTCCCATTCACCATATTCCTACTATCACCCTAATCACCAGCTCCAGTCAAAGTAAATTCAAGATAAATAACCCTTCCTTCTCCAAATTGTACCCCTCTTCTTGCGGCAGAGTCCTAAGGAGTAGCAAGGATATTGAAATTGCCCATAATTTGTTGCATATCAACACTGTAAGAAAAGACAACATTACTCAGCATGAAAAGGAGAATCTTCTTCACAAGATGGAAATCTTGGAAAAAGATGGGGAAAATCCCAAAAAAAATGCATCAGCTAATTAAGAAAAAGGGTAAAAGAAAATTGAATGAGGATGTTATTATTGGGGTAGATCAGATAAATGAAATTTACAAGAAATTAAATTCTATGGACAATAGACTTGGGAAATCTAAGGATCGACATGATCACAACATTGCAATTTTCAAGGCTATATGTGATTTTCTTGAACAACAGGTCAGAAGCATCACTATGCTCAGTGGAATCTCATATGACATTTGGGGCACTGGAGATGAAAGGAACCAGATCATCTCACAGCTAGATGCAAATGACCACATACATGTTGTTGGGATTTTGGGGACAGCAAAATAGTGTTATGATTTAATAACAAACAAAATCATGCACACAGGATCCAAACAATTTACCCACAAAATCTACGATAGTGGAAGTATAAACTAGAATAATCCAAATCACAAAAAAATACACACACACATAACAAGCATGTACTGTGGTTCACCCAATGTGGGCTATGTCCACCAAAGATAGAGATCTCGTATATATAATATAACAAGAGATTACAAACTAACTCTTCTACAAAAGAGTACATGTATCTCCACAAGAGTATCTCATCCTCCCAGATCTCTAGCTGAATTTTCCTGAGTACACTAAACTGTGCCTCCATACCACCACTTGTGTCTCCTCCAGATATCTAACCGGATCTACCTGAGTGCACTACAACCGTGCCTCTCAAACATAACTAGATCTCACATACCTGAAGCTACCCTGCATCTGCCACTGTGCAGGCAAGCTCTCACTGTATTGTGAATCTGAAAACAAGTCCTCTAGAAAGATCTACCATATCTCGATCTATATGGATCAACAATACAATATGATCTCATGGATCTACAATACAAGACTAGATCTACATAGATCTATAATACAAGATCTCACCAACATGTGGATCTACAAGAAGAAACTCTATGTGCTTTGTATACTATGCAAGCCATTACAATGAGACAATAAATATACAAAGGAAATACAGTAGCATGTTATTTCCTTCTATCCAGCTCCTCTCCATGGCGTCTTTGTCTTCATGTAACCTGTTCCTTTTTCCTCTTCTTCTTCTTCGTCTCCATCCTCTCATTCTCGAAGAACCAAGGATCTAATCTGATCCTTCTCTTCATTCATACCACTTCTAAACCCTAGCTTTCATGCTTATAAATGCATATAAAAACTTAGGGCACCTTAGCCATGCAATTACATCCAATAAATCTACTTTAATGCTAAAGATAGATTTAATTCTTGAGAGTTAATTAAAACATCATCGCACAAGTGACTGGCGTCGCTTAGCCTTAACCACGGCCGGTTCCTACTTTCTCTAACCGATGCAGGTCATGTCTGACCGATGACAGTTCTGGGTGACTGATCCCAGTTCCCCCTTTTACCGATGACGGTTGTTGTATTACCAGTCACTTTCATTGCATGCTAACTGTGAAGCAATCTAGCTCCACAACCTAACACATGTCACCACTCTGGCATTATTTACCTCACTTTAGACTGTTAAATCATGAATCGAAAAGGCTTCAAAGAAATAACTTCTTCAGCGCAATCTGGTTGCGAGCAAGATGTTGTTTTGTTGTTGATAGTTTGTTGTTTAACTGTTGTTTTTTAGCAGTTTTATGCCTAGTTTGCTCCTCCTTAGTAGTTCCTTTTTTGGCTATTGTTTGGCTTATTGTAATATGTGGATTCTGATCCTTTTTTGCTACTTACTCTTATATATCTGGCTATTGAGCCTTTTTTGTATCAGGGTATAGTCCCTTCAAAACTATTTTCCATTAATAAAAACACCAAGTTGTGGGTGCATTTACAATTCCTTCAAAGCTTTCATTTTATAATATTTTTGTTAAAACTAAAAGAAGCAAAACACTTGTTTTAAGAGGTAGAATTTTTAGTTTCTTTATTACCAGTAGAAATCACCCTAAAGTTTACAAACCAAATAACAAATTTAATCAAGGAAGGCTAACACCATCTCCACCTAATAGCTAAGGATTCTAAGTATAGGAATGTAACATTAAGATAGAAGTTAAAGGGAATGCTTAACTAGTATGAAAAAAATGCAAGACCTAATTAAACATGCCTACTAATATGCTTGAATTACCTAACATGGCCTAAATAGACCTAAGAGGGAAATCAAATGGTTATGGTTGCTACTAAACAATGGTGAAATGACCTCTCCAAATGACTAAAGTCACTTTAGATTTCATCTACTAACCTTGTTGAAGGTTTTAGGGAACTTGACTATGAATCATATGTATTATATGAGATGCAAGTCAAAGCATGGTATAAAGTACAAAGCAATGAGGTGCACTATTTTTATAGTTTTCCTTTTGGGAGAAACTTGTATTTTGGTGCATTTGGGAGTAAAGCCCCAAATTAGATTAGAATTGCTAATCATAATTAGTGAATTACCAAGTGATTAAGAGGTAGGAGCCTTAATCGGCAACTTTGGGTCAACTAAAACGATAGGATAAGATTTTGAAGCTTTCAGAGACATTGTGGACGTGAATGGGGTGATTTTGAGTGGTTGGAAGAGGGATTTGAGTCAATATCAGGGCATATTGACCAAATCAAGGGAAAAATAGGCTTAATTAGCCTATGATCGCTAATTATCTATTTTAAAGAGGATTTTGACTTACGATTCATTGTAAAGTGGCATCATGAATGCAAAAGAGGTTTGGTGATCAATGAAGTGCTTGTTAACTGACCAAAGTGGAAAGAAATGTTATAACATAATTGGGAAGAATAAGAGTGATTTGCGTGCGTTTTGGCAATAAGATTGCAAAAGCATAATTTAGGTGTCTACATTTGCCCCTATTTGAGGTGAAGTTAGTGATTTCACTTCAAATATAGTATACAAGCATAACTAGGTATATTTTTGAAGAAAAATTAGTGGAATGAAGGATGCCCCCTCGAGTGTCGATGGGGTGATAGGAGAAGTCAATCGACGATTGAAAATATGATTGAAATGGATAGAAAAAAATAGGTTAGAATGGGCATGAAACCCTTAGGTATTGAGAATGAATAAGGACAGGGATAAACCTAGTTGTTTATTGCCTCGGGTGGTTTGGAAGGAAAATTAGTAATGGTAATAAATGATAATGGAGATGAAATGATTAATGGAGAATATAGGACAAGCCCAATCTTTTCATCCAACCTTTCAATAAGCAACCTGTTTATATCATTTTTCCCCTATGTCTACATCATTGGCCTTTATTGAAATGAACAAAAATCTAAGATAACATGAAAAGTTAAATTACTTAACATTTGTCCATTGCTAGGTAACTCCTTGTAACATACATAATGTAATGCAATATGAGAAAGTAAAACAATATCTAACTCAAATGCAACATACACAATGCAATGCAATACAAGAGAGTAAACTAGCTAACCTAACAAAGAAACCAATTCAATCACACGCACTCAAACAAACAACATTGAAGACAGTTGCACCAATATTTTTGTTATCAAGTTGCAGTTCCTAAATGTTCATGTTGTAACAACCAGGGTTAAAAATGATGCCCCAAGCAATAACACATGCAACGGGAATAACAAAGGGCACAAGAATTCCCTTGGAAAAAATTTCATGTACGACACAGTCTTTAGCAACTCACTTTTACACAGGAGTACTGACATAGCATACAGCTAAGCTTTTGTTAATAGAGGTAGATCACAATGATCCACGTGGCGTTTGAGACAAGAATAAGCAAAAACGTTAGAAATATGGTTTTGTAGGACCAATTTCAATTTTTGAGGACGATGCAAGTGATAAAGGCTTCAGCTGTATGCACGATGTTTACCAATTTTTGAAAAAAAAAATTACAATTTTTTAAATTTTTAATGATTTTATTAATTTTTTTGAACAATTTTGATTGTTTAATTTTTTTTATTTTTACAGAAGGAACTATTATGGAGGAAATAATAAAGTTGGGAGACAATGTTACAAGTGACCACAAGGAAAAAAGAATGCCCCATGTAGTAGGAAAGGTCGTTGGGAAGCAAAAATATGCCCCCGCAAAGTGAAAACATGCCAAAAATAATTATTTATTAAAAATAATCACCACGGTGAGTGTTAAAGGAATGTTAGAAGAAATACGGTGGTCTCGAAGCACTTTGGGAGCAAAAAACACACCGTGGAAGGTAGAAATGAGCATATACGCCACCGCGAGTTATTTTACCACATTTGCTTACCATTTGACTATTGATTTCAGCTTTGAGCTACAAGAGGAAATGGCAAGGATAGTGACTCAAAGGCATCATGTGGACCATGTGAGGGACTACCTGAGGCTTCCAACGGATGGAACATAGGTACACAACCCTTCTATTTACCCTGTTAATTTGTTTTTGTATTTTTAGCTAAAAATATGTATTTTAGGCTAAATTAGGGAAAAACTAGGGGGGACCTATGTTGGGGTAGCATGGGCGCCTGGATGCCTGTGCTGGTGCAGTGTGGGCACCTAGGTGCCTATGTTGGTTGGAATTTGCATTTTTTTTATTTGGTTTAATAGCATGGGTGCCTAGGCGCCTATGCTGGTTGGTTTTTTTATTTTGTTTGGCAGCATGGGCGCTTGGATGCCTATGCTAGCAATTTTTTTTGGTTTTTTTTTTTATTTTGTTTGGCGGCATGGGTGCCTAGGCGCCTATGTTGGCAAAAAAAAAATTGGTTTTTTGGATTTTGTTTGGCAGCATGGACGCCTGGGTGCCTATGTTGGCTTGTTTTTTATTTTATTTTTACTTTTGTTTGGCAACATGGGTATCTGGGCCCCTAGCTGGCAATTTTTTTATTTTTTTGACTTTTGTTTGGTAACATGGTTTTCTGGGCACCTATGCTAGCAATTTTTTTTATTTTTTGACATTTCTTTAGCAGCATGGGTGCCTTGGCAGTGTTTGATTAATTTTTTTTATTTTTTCCCGACGCGTGAGCACTCAGGCACCTATGCTGAGAACATGGCACTAGTGCACATAGGGGGGCATCTACACATAAAAGAAAATTTAAAATTGCTTTTAGGCAAAAAATTAGTTTTTAACAAACCCTACGTAGAATAAAAAGATGAATTACAGAGAAATTTAATGATGGAATAGAAGAATAACATGATAAACTAGACTTTTTTAGATAAAATTACATGGTACAATAGGAGACAAATTATAATATTTGACCTGACTAGCTTCACAGATGTACTTGGATGCACTAGGGACGTGGGAGTGGCATGAGTGGTTTCAAACCTACGAGGTGACGTTCAAACACCCAAACTGGATTTTCTTAGAGATCACCCTGGAGGCGACATGCTTATCATATATAGCTCATATTTAGCATATCACTTTTGGTCACAGTCTGCTCACATCCTTAGCTGAGAGATGGCGGAGCAAGACTCAAACATTCTAACTCCCTACCGGTGAGATGAGTGTTACACTGGAGGATGTTTAGTGGATCCTGCAAGTTCCTATTCAAGGTTGTTTGGTTACTCATGATGGTCGCCCGGACCGGGTTGAGCATTATACAACCATGATATTTGGTAAGAGGACATTGGTCCCTACCACTTTATTACAGATCTAGGCTTCGGATCATATTGCTATTGGATGTCCTTTAGAGCATTGAGATCTTGGTTTCTTGGAGATCCTTCTCTCATGGGTTAGGTTTCCGATGGAGATGATATTCGCATCCACAGGGGGGACACATATTACTACTGGTGAGAGTTTGACAAGCTATAACCCCATATGATCACATGGCAGCCATACATGTTATGTCAGTGGTCGCAAGATGCAAACAAGTTGAGGACAACCACAGTAGACTATTTTAACATTGGGAGCAGGAGCCACATCTTAGAGTTATACATGGTGGACTAGGTTTAGTGTTAGTTTGGTCTCATCTAGGGGAATCCTGACAATGAGAAGTGGTATGCACGTCGGTACAAAGATATTTTCCATATGAGACCCCGGATTAGGGCGGACTGAGCTCATATGAGCTTTTCACAGGTAGCCCCTAGCCTTGGGTACACCGGGCGTAAATAGTAGATCCGGGGACTATACCAGATTATGCAGCATGGTATGTACTAGTGTTGTAACTTAGATTGACTACTCCCCATGAGGTATTGGATGCAGCAGCATAGGAAAAACAGGATCCATATCCATAGCTAGAGGTATAGTTACAGGGACAGGTAGGACCATACATATGGGTACAAATGTAACAGGTACTAGTACAACAACATATCTTAGTACAGTAGTGGGTAGTGGTGCAACCACAAGTGTTTGCAACACGGATGCAAGTGCAGGATCAAGTCCAGGAACCTTTATCACCCCTTCACATTATTCCATGACATATTCCACCAAGAGGTGGAGGAGATGGTAGGGATGATGAGGATATGGAGGAGAATTTTCCAGATGTACAGGATGTGCAAGGTATGCAAGATATACCTGATATACATAATTTGCAGGATATACATGCTAGTGGACAGGTATTTTCCTTATAGCAGTAGTTATAGCATGTGACAGCCTTACAGCTCAAGATGGAAGTTGAGAGGGATCAAGCCATTATAGAGAGAGATCAGGCCCTTGCAAATAGAGATCATCTTTTGATAGAGAGAGATCAGGCCAGGAAAGAGAGATTACAGGACCTGTCAGATTGAGACCAGGTGATGGAAAATAGTTTACACCTACATGCTTAACAGGCTCAGGTTGTAGCAGACAAGTTATAGCTACAAATAGAGTGGAATCAGGTTATAACAGACAGGTTACAGCTACAAACAAAATGGGATCAGGATATAACAGACAGGTTACAGTAATAGATAGAGCTAGCTATCATGAAGGCAGATCGTGATATAATGCAGCAGGCAGACACTTATTTAGCAATATAGTTGATTATTGTGTAAAGTGCTACTCTAGCATGTGAGGCCACCTATTATAGGATGCAGTACTACGCGGTCATTCCGGCTGAGAAGAGAGTTCCTAAGCATAGTCATATAACATGCAACAAGTCACGATCTAGATCTCATAGACCATCACGATTAGTGTGATCCCTAGAGGGTCCTTCAAGATAGCCAACCTCAAATTAGCACGAGTCAGTTCATCCTGGGTTAGTTCAACCTGATGCAGTTCAGCATGAGTCAGTTCAACATGACACTGCACCTTCTACACGTTCAACACCTCGACTGCCCCTGCCTAGAAGCATACTGGTACTAGGCAGCCCTGACATGGATGAGAGTCATGGTTGACTCTCTTATTGATGTACCAAATGTACTACTTTCTTTTTGGTGTACTGCCTCGTGATGAAGGCATACTTTTATACAGATGCATATGTATTGTTTTTTTATCATGCCTCATGATGAAGGCATACTTTTTTACATAGATGCCCATGATGACTCGTTATATCATATGTACATGGACACTTATATTTTCAATGATATATGATGATAGATGGTTTACCGATGTATCACATGTTGTTTATGAGATATCATGCTTAATTTGTTTCTTTATGTTTGTATCACATGTTAGATTATGAGATAGCCTTAGATGATATCATACTTGTATGTTTGATGAGATACTTTGAGTAAAACATGTTTATATTTTTTATATTGGTGTGGGGGGGATAGATTTGTTAAAATGCGCAACCCCTCTTGCCCCATTAGTGATACGGTACTTGATGATTAGATTTTAGCATACATGCATGATGTAGACTTAGCATTTATTGATATATGATGTATAGATGTGATTGGATATATGTGATATGATGATGAAGTGATAACACAATGTACAAGTAAAAATTGACAAGCATAATTTAAACAAATCTAATCAAAGCAACACATTTATCTATAAGTATGCAAGATAAAGTGAACTCAGAGCAATGAACTACATATTAAAACAAAATTCAATATAACTAAACCAATGAATTCAATCTAAAGCACACAAAATGAAAAATCAATGCAACTAAAAACCATACAAACCAACAACTGAAAGTAAGAAAACTACTACTTTTTTTTATGGGACAGTTTTGGAACATTTTTCATTGTTTTTGGTTTTTACCTATAAGACAATTTTTTATTGTTTTGGAGTTTTCTACAAAACATATTTTAATACATATTTTTATGTTTTGGGTTTTTCAAAATTTATACGAATGTTTTGTATGTTTTCTCAATAGTTTTCCAAAACGAATATGCAAGGAAATGAAGAAACATGGATACCCCTAGCATTACATGGGATGTACAAGGGTAGAATACCATGCAGTATATGCCAGAAGTGACGTTGCAAAGGTGCCCCTAGCATGAGATGGGTTCATTCAAAGTTAAATTATCTGCATTCAAAATGTAAGAGTGTCTGGATTAGGGAAAAGAAGGATAGGATCACAAGGGACTCAAACGGAGGAAAAAAAACAGCTTAGGACAAACTTTTCATACTCCTAAACCTAAAATGCTTGTGAAAAATGGACCCTCCCTTGGTGCCAAAAATTGATTTTCACCAAAGGACTTGTCAAAAGTGCCACCATTGTGTGGTTTTCACTATTGGATGCACCTTTTTTTTTTCTTTTCTTTCTGTTTTTATAATTTTTTGCTTTTCTTGATATTTTGTAAAGACCCCATACTTAAGCATAGAAGTACTTAAGATGCATTGCATTCATGGGTTCTCGAAGCTCTTGACCATCTGCATGGGCTAGCTTATAGGCACCTAAACCAAACTTGGTAACCACAACATATGGTCCTAGCCAATTGGGTTCAAATTTCCCTTTCTTTTCATAGTCCTTATTGGTGTTCTTCTGATTCTCTTTTAACACCAAATCTCCTACCTCAAATTGATGAGGTATGACTCTTTTATTGTAGCTTCGCCGCACTCAATCCTGATACACTTTAAGGTGATTGAGAGCATGAAGTATTTTCTCATCTAATATCTCCAACTCTACCAGTCGAGCTACTATGTAGTCTTCCTCTTCATTAAGGTAGTCCCTTAGCTCGATACGCAAAGAAGGGATCTTGATCTCTAAAGGCAGTACAGCTTCAGTGCCAAATACTAAGGAGTATGGAGTTACACCTATGGGGGTGCAGATAGAAGTTATAAATTCCTAGAGGGAAGGGTGAACTTGTAAATGCCAATCAAGGCCTATTTTTTTCACCATATTCTCCATTATGTGAATTAAGGTTTTATTGGAAGCCTCATCTTTCCCATTACCTTGAGGGTAATAGGGGGTCACAAACTTGTGGGAAATTTGAAAGCATTTGCAGCGTGCTTTCATAGTTTTATTCTTGAATGGTTTACCATTATTATTGATAATATCAGAAGGAATACCATATCAATAGATGATATGGTTCATGTTAAATTTAGAGATTTGCGCGCCTTCAACGTAGGTGAGAGGAATAACCTCTACCCACTTTATAAAGTACTCAGTTGCAGTAATGATGAATTTATGACTGTCTGAAGAGACAAGGTTAAGTTTCCCTATTAGATCAAGACCCAACTTTGAGAATAGCCAAGGGGTTGTGACAGGATGCAAGGACTGTGCCAGTGCATGTATCAAGTTGTGGTACTTTTGACAATCCACACATTTCTTCACATGGTTAAAACAATCATGCTCCATGGTAGGCCAATAATAACCTAATATAAGAATTTTCTTTGTAAGGTTGATCCCATTAGTGTGAGCCCCACAAATGCCTTCATACACCTCTTTGATTTCTTAGATAGATTCATCATAATTTAAACATCGTAACAGATTCCGGTCATAGCCTCGGTGGAAGAGGGTTCCCCCAAGTAGGGTATAACGGGCTATACGCTAGATGAGGGTGCACTTTTCTACATAGGAATTGTTAGCTGGAAATGTTCCATTATGAAGGCAATTAAATATTTCAGTGTACCATGGTGAAAAGAGACCAACAACCTTGCACACTAAACAGGAGTCTGGTATTTCATATGTTGTTGTTCTTATATTTTCAATGAAGAATGGCATGTCATTGTTCCCTGGCAGAATTCTTAACATAGATATTACTGTATCTATGGCATCTACTACTCTATTATGGGCTCTTGGTATCTACTCAAATGTTATCTTATCAAAGAATTATTTCAAGGAATCGACCATTCTTTTGTATAGAAGAAACTTTTCATCCTTGACCTAGTATTCATATGTGACATGTTTGATAATAAGCATTAAATCACCAATGCAGTTAACACTTCTGATATCCCACTTGATGGCTAGTTTCATCTTTGTGATGAGAGCTTCATACTTCGTTATATTATTCGTGTAGGGGAACCCAAGTCAAAATGCTTGGTTAATTAAATCTCCCGTAGGAGTAAGTAACACAACTTTGACACCTGAACCATGAAAGGTAAAAGAGCCATCAAATTATAATTGTAAAAGTCTAGATTCCTCAAGGTATAGGATGGATGCATCTAGTAGCTCTAGATTCAAGGGTTCAGTACCTAGTAGTGGAGCTTTTGATAGCTAGTTTTCTAATACTTGTCCTTTTACTAACTTTTGATGAACGTACTCAATGGAAAACTCACTTAATAAGATGATCCAATTAGCCATATTTCCAATTAGTGTTGGTTTAGACAATAAGTACTTTAGAGGGTTGACCTTCGAAATAAGCTTGAATTTGTGGTTGAGAAAATAATGGCGTAGCTTTTGAAAAGTAAACACTACGGCTAGGAAAGCCTTTTCGATCTACAGATAGTTGATCTCATATGCTATCAATGTTCTACTCAAGTAGTATACAGATTTTTCTCTCAGTTCTTGATCATATTGGGTCAACAATCCCCCAATCACAAAATGTGTAGCAAAGATGTAAAGAAAAAAAGGTTCTCCTACTATGGGCGGCATGAAAATGGGGGTTTTAGCCAAGTATTCTTTTAGTAAAGCAAATGTTTGTTATTATTATAGCCCCCATATGAAATTAACATCCTTCTTAAGAAGATGTGTGAACATATGACACTTGTCTGCCAACTATGAAATAAACCTTCTGATGACCTGAATTTTTCCTTGTAAGCTACGCAATTATCTAATATTCCGAGGAGGAGGCATTTATGTGATAGTCGTGACTTTCACAATTTCCACTTCTATTCCTCTCCTTGATACAATGAATCCTGGTAATTTCCTAGATAGCACACTGAAGACACACTTCTTCGGGTTAATGGTGACTTTATAGTCCCTTAGGCGCTGAAAGATATGCCATAAAATATATGGGTGTTCCTCCCGACTTCTAGATTTAGCTAGTATATCATCTACGTAATCTTTTATGATGTCGTTTATCATGTTGTGAAATATTATAGTCATTTCCCTATGATATGTAGCACCTACATTTTTAAGGCCGAAGGGCATAACTTGGTATCAGAACATTCCCCATGGGGTTGTGAAATTTTTCTTGTGTTGATCTTCCTCTACAATCTTTATCTGATTAAAACCTAAGAATCCATCCATGAACGATAGCATATCATAACCAGCAGTAGAATCAATGATCATGTTGATGTTAGGGAGAGGAAATTCATCCTTGGGACAAACTTTGTTAATATCTCTAAAATCAGTGCACACTCTGATACCGAACTGGATTTTTTGAACTGGTACCATATTAGAAATCCACTCTGAGTAGTCGATAGGCCTGATGAATCCTACTTCTAATAAATTTTATAGCTCTGCCTTTACCAAGGTGACACGAGGATGCATCTTCCAGAGGTTTTATTTGATGGGCTTGGCATCTTGGTGCACAACAAGGTTGTGTACCACTAATGCAAGATCAAGTCTTGGCATGTCGACATAAGACCAAGTGAAGATGTCTGCATACTCTCTCAAGAGTCCTGTGAATGTTTTCTGTTCTTTGGCAGAGAGTGAAGCTCCCAACTTAACTATCCTCATCAGCTCCTTTGTGCCGATGTTAACATCTATTATATCTTCCACTAGTAGCTTTGACTCATCCCCCATGCGTGTAGGATCGGGAGGGAGATTGAGATCCTCCTCTACAAAAATTGGTTCAGGGAGGTGATCATCATCTTTATATGGGTACACTATCTTTTCCATAGGTTATTCTACTTGTTTGTCCACAAGCGCCTCAAAGAGGTTTTCACTATAGGACTTCCCCTTTTTATTTCCGCAAGGATTTTCTTTGAAACTCTTTCCCTTGCTTCACTTTTTTACTTAAGTGTCCACACAAATCTACTTCCTCTCTGAAGTACGCACACATGCATTAAGCTGAATGGAGAACCCCTTCTTGTGATCATTTCTTGGAATGTTGTCTCTGATGCCTAAGAACTCGCCAATAGCCTCATCATTCTGAAACACGTCAATAGGTACGTGTTGTTGTTGATCCCAATTCACCAGTGATGGGTAGATGAGAGTTAATGTCTGATTTATAGGGGATACGATGGGTGTAACAGTGGTTATGGTAAGGATAGCCATGTTAGAAAATAGGTTCGTAGAGGTGAGATCTTCGTAAAGACTACACTGGGAAAGTTTTCACTTTCATTTTTGACAAACTATCCTCACTCTCAGAAGATACATACTCGTTATCTGAAGGGTGAGATTCATACAAAAGGACATCAATACCTAATTTACCCAATATGTGATGAGGTATTGGAAGAGCTTCTAACAAGCCTTGTTTTTGGCGGCCGCAACCACATCCTTGGTATCTCATAGTAAGCATGATTATGTTAGGAATAACATACCTAGATGACTTGTAACACAAATCCATTTCATTGTCTTGAGGATGAAATATAATGTTATTGAGGATTATTTCATCTTCTTGCAAGCCACTGGAAGTGAAATTGTCAAAAGGGAAATTCTCCCTTGATCTTTGGAATTTATAACATGGTCTACCACGTGCTTGGGCTGATAGAGGAATGTTTTGAACCATAAGGGCTTGCTGAAGATTATACTCTCCACAGTTGTTTATGACCTTCATCTCCCATGTAGCAAAAGGAGATTCTGATGTAGACACACCACTATCACTGGGAGTCAGGGTGTTTGGGTCCACTCATGAAGCGAGGGCCTCCAACTGAATAGGAACAACAATCTCCATAGAGGGACACTCGTAGATGGTAGGAAAATATCCTAAAAATGCTCTGCAATGAGCAAATGGTTGGGGATCCCCTTGTATAGTAAGTGTATGTCCTTCATATTGCAATTTTAGACATTGATGATACGTTGATGGCACATAACCTGCATGGCGTGAATCCATGGGTGACCGAGCAAGATGTTGTAAGGGAGCTCTAGATCCAAGACATGGAACTTTGTATCATGGGTTATAGGACCAATTTCTAAGGAGAAATTGATTATTCTGGTTTATTTTCTTTCTTCATTGTTCATATGCCTTTATGGTGATGACCTTTGTCTCCAAATCAGCTTTTGTGCCACCTAGTTGACAAACTAGTTTAAGAGTACAAATGTTAAGACCCAATCCGCCATCCATAAGCACTCTCTTGACCTTCTTACGCTTGATTATTACCTCAATATGTAAGGGTAGGTTATGGGAGGGATTTTCAGTTAAGGCTTCTGTCGGACTAAAGGTTATGTGTCTTGCAGGAGCGATTTGCACTACCATGGCTTGTAAATGTGTAGGGTCAACATCAATAGATACTCCTGATCCCTGTAGGGTTTTAACAAAGTATATCCTTTATGAACGTTAGAAATCTTTAGAAGGTCTAAGATTGAAATCTTAGTTGTAGTCTTCTCTAGTTGATCTAACACATCATAATGACTCTCTTGAGGAGGAGGGGGAGTAGGTTTGGAATTTATAACAAGGTGAGATCTTGCCGTGTTGCCATGACACACTCTCTTGTTTTAATTCTAATTGTATTGATTTTCTCAATGAGTGGGTCAACACAACCTATCAAGGCATCAAAATGGTCCTTTTTGGACACACAGTTACCATTCTTATTCTAAGACGATTGTCCCGTATCCAGCTTTTTCCTTTATTCATGATTGGGAAAAGGCTCTTTGAAGATCCCTAAGATTTCATTTAGAGATTTTGTAGTGGCACCAGATTCTACTTCAATGTCACCACTATCGACTAGGTATTGAATATAGTGTTTTAATCTTAAACACGTGTATGTTTTATGACCCTTTACGTAGTGAAACCCACATAAATTCATTCTCCCTAAACTATGAAGGTTTAGGTGTGACATCCCTGTAGGGTTGTTTTTTAGGGTATTTAACCATGTTAATGGCCTCTAATTTCTTTAGTATGGATTATATTGATTCAGGTAGAGGTGTAAAAGTACAAATTTATACTTCAGTAGGTGGATTTCCCTTTGCAAGCTTTAAAGGTACATGGTTATGAATGGCTTGTACCCGCTTAGAATCTACTATCCCATCACTAATGACATTTTTTTTTATTAGGAACAAAATTTGTTTTATCGTTAGATTTAGAATCATTATGATCATGGGAGACAGGTTTCATAATCCCCCTAGTTAATAATGAATTTTCAATTTGACTCCCTTTTTCTATTACCTCTTCGAATGTGTTGCCACAATGCATTTGCAAGTGGAACATAATGTCTGGATGGAGGTTGGGAAAAAATGCCTATTAACTTTTTTTGGGTATGGAGCAAGGAAAGCGGCTAGCTAATCATCTCCGTCGTTGTAAAAATGCAGCGAAGTTTTTGTTATTTCTTTGTTTGGCATTACAGAGATCCAACATGGTGACATCATTCTCTATATTAAAAGAGAAGTTTCATACGAAATTTTTTTCTAGTTCTAGCCATGTTGATATGGATCCCTTAGGGATGTATAAAAACTATTCTAGCATCGTTGCTCCCAAACTTCATGGAAAGAGGCGCATAAGATAATTTTCGCTGAATGCAACCTCTTGGCATGCCATATAAAAATATTTAATATGGTCACGAGGATCACCTTTTCCCTTATATTTGTCAAATTTTGGAAAATCAAAGTGTCTTGGGAAAGGTACCTGTAGCATGGCTTTGTCAAATGGGTAGGGACATAACTCATCGAACCTATACTTCTTGTTATTACTACCAGTTTGGCCCTCTTGTAACGCTTGAAGGGCATTCTTCATAGTAGACCATTCTTGGTGGAAGAGTTAGTCTTGCATGGGTGGTGGTGTAGGTCTATACAAAGGGTTAAGCCTAGGTGTATGCCCACCCCTATTTTTGGCAAAAAATTCCTCATAAGGATCTTTTCGTGTCTCCCGTCGAGGAGTGTTTATTGGGAACTCATGAAATGAAGCTTTAGGTTTTGTATTTGGCATGGCTTGTTTCACAACTTTTGGTTGTTCCTTTTCTTTATGCGAAGCCAAACTTGCTAATTTATGAGTAAGGGCTTGGACCTATTGTTCTAACGTAACCTTTTGAATGGGTATTTTGTTACAATCTTCATTAGGGGGAGGTTGTGCATGATGAACATGTTCTTCATGGTCTTTGCAATGAATTTTAATAGGAGGTAAATGATAGTCTCCATCATTTTCGAAAGGTACTTCCTCATTATTTTGTCGTGCAGAAGTAGAGGCATGACCTGGGTTTAATATGTCATCTATATGGTGATGAGGATGTTCCACTTCCTCTTCCCCTTGAACCATTGTAGAAATGAGAGAAGGGTCCACTGTGGGAGGTAACCTAGCTCCTAGTTCCATAACATGCATAAGAACCTCATGTTTGTTTTGAAAAATGTAATCATCAAAATTGGCGGGAGGACGCTCTATATTCATATGAGGAGAATCTTCCTCTCCACCACTATGGTCAACCATGAGATTATCCTCTAAAAGAGGGTTTTCACCTCCAAATATATCAGTTCCTAATCTTCAGGATCCCATCCTCGTAGTAGGCATACTCGAGATAGGAAATACAACAAAAGAATTTCCACTAAGGTTTACTAAAAAGGGACCTTAGTCAAATTTTTGCAGCATAATGACACTAAATTGCCAAAGCAAGGTGACTATAGAATAGCCACAAAATTGATAGATCAAAGAAAACATGAACTAAAGAATAACGAACAAGCTACCCTAGTAAGGTAATATATGACACAAGTTTTCCTAAGAATAATAAATGACGTACAACACTCAAAATTTACTTACACCAAATATTTTACTCTCTAAGATTTCATCTAGATAGGTTTACAACCAAATAGTGACAACACAATATCACCAGTTAGGTCAAGTTTGCAACAAACAAGGCCTAAATGATAAGAGAATGTTGACGCGATCTTCTAACAAGATATACTAAAAGACAGTTTCTAAACACTAACAAATTCTAAGCTTTGTAAAATGGATGATACAAATGTGAGCAACGTAACAATGCTATTTGGACATGTAATCAAACTTTATGAGAAAAATATATTTTAGTATCAAAATGGCACTATAACGATGCTAACAAAGTAACCTCAACACTCACAAAACTCAAGACAAAGCTAGGGTGTAAAAACTACGTCTAAGTATATCAAGAAATTTCTATGCATGTGAGAAGTGTAACCCTACAATATAGAGATTTAGGCCTAATTTCACAATGGAAACAAGACATAAATATCTCAATTGTATGGCTACAATGTGGGTAGTGTAACAACTCAAAAGAAGACAAGGATGAAATCACCTAACTACGATGATAATAAGTCTCAAATATGGGTTTTTGAGACAAGGGGGCCTACTAGATCATGAGTACGTACCATGCACACTTTCAACACTTGCACTCCGGCATTGCAACCTAGTCACGCAAGTAGAATACAAAAGTGGTGGACACGTGATATCTAGTAGTATCTGTTTTTTCCTTTTGTCCAAAAATGGGAAACAAGAAAACAAGGGTGTAGACCAAGTGGTGTTGAAATAAACTTGGTGTTATTTTGGCAGAGTTTCACCTTGTCTTAGGACAAGTGAAAAACTAGGACAAAATGACACTAAGTATATTTCATGATGAAAATCACATGGTTTCAACTTTAAGAGATTATTTCCCTTGTTCGAAAAACAAGAGTTTGAATCTAACAAAGTTGTCACTTTGTGAGAGCTCTCAAGTATAACAACTAAGACAAAAACAATGGCTCCAAGTCGACAAGCTTCCTAGGTGGTTCTCTCTCTAGGTGTCACAAGATATCTAAGGCAAGCTCGATTTACCAAGGTTTCCCAAGGATTACCCTGGATTTACTTTACCCCTTCAGTATAATAAGAACTGAAGTGTGTTTATTTATACTTTCACTGGGGTTGTTATATGGATATCTTTGACTCTAATCTCACCAAGGTGTACTAGACAAGTCGGTAGTGTGGAGCACTTTCCTATTTCATTCACAAGGTTCCCTCTTGCGTGAACTACTTTAGGGTTCCTAGGACCACCCCCATTGTTGTAGCTTAAGGCTTATGCCAAAGGGGTTATGTCCTAGTTGAGTGGACGATTCGTAGCTCTTAACTGAAACCTGCAATACAGTGTTTTGAATGGTGTGTTGGTGTATTTTTTATCTTTTGGATTAAGCAATTTGGTTTAGACCACCAATGGTAACCTACAACACACGTGAATGTTAGATTTTGGTTTGAAGAGAGCCCTTATTTCTTTGAACAAGCATTTTAGGTCCTTCACACAAATGATTAGTAGTTCAAAAAGGTTCACAATATCATAGAAAGAGGATTAAGTGTTGTTTTTGTTTCTCAAGATCACACTAGGTGTAAGAGAAGAGCATACACAACAAATAATCCAACAAAATAGAAATTCAAAGCTTGTAAATCAACAAACTACAATAAAAATTTGCAAAGTAAGGTTTATTCCCAATTAATCCAAGTGCTTCTTAATGAAAGACTAAAATTTATTTTGGTTCCCAAGATCACACTAGGTGCAACGGAAGAGCATACACAAATTTTATCCTTGATTCTTTATCAAGTAAAAAATATCTTAAACTAAAAGATCAAGCACATGCTAAAAATGAAGGTTTATTCCCTTAAGAAAAAAATGAAGGATGATTGTTCCTACTTACTCCCAAGAAGCAAAAAGTGGTTTAGGGGTGTTTTTGATTCTCAAGATCACACTAGGTGCAAGAGAAGAGCATATACAACCCTATTCCAAACTCAAAACAAAGTATGAAAACATATCATCTATCAAACCCTAAGCCAATTTTGTTAGGAATATTGCTCTAAAATCAATAAATAGAAAAAAAAAATCTAAAAACCCTTTAAAACTGACAGGAATCATAAATTTAAAATTATGGAATTTAAAAAAATATACTTTGATGCATAAGCGCCCCTCTTAGTGCACAGGTGCTCACAGTCATGCACATGTGCCCCTCTGTCATTTTTCACATAGTCAATGATGCATGGGTGCTTCCAATGAGGCACAGACACTCTCAGTCATGCACAGGGAATTTTTTCACTCAGAACCAAAAATTCAGTGTATGCAAGGGCACTCACAGTCATGCACAGGCACTCCCAGTCATGTATAGGCACCCCTCTAGATGCACAAGCACTCACAGTCATGCACAGGCGCCTTTTTCCTGTAGGTGGTCAAAAATCTGGGTTTTTGAGCAGATTTCTTGAAAAAAGGTCCAATCTTTGGGATTTTGGGTCAATTTTGACAGGGCTTTTCCTCCTTATATCTTGCAAAAAGCATGAAAACACAACTTCTACCACTAATCTAGTTGAAACAACTTTCAAAAATGGAAATTGATCTATAAAACTTTGAAAATTACTCTAAAACTTTGAAATTAATCTAAAAGATATTGAGAAACTAATCTAAAAAGCTTGAAATTACTCTAAAAAGTTGAAACTAAACTAGAAAACTTGAAATTAAACTAGAAAACTTGAAACTAATCTAAAACTTGAAATGAAAAACTTTGAAACTAAGTTAAAAAGCTTTAAAAATTGAATGCAATGGGGTATGCTCCCACCGGGTGTGCCAAATGAAAGCACCCTAAACTTTTACAAAGCAAATAACAAAGCTAATCAAGGAAGGCTAACACCATTTCCACCTAATAGCTAAGGATTCTAAGTCTAGGAATGTAACATTAAGATATAAGTTAAAGGGAATGTTTAACTAGTATGAAAACAATGCAAGATCTAATTAAACATGCCTACTAATATGCTTGAATTACCTAACATGGGCCTAAATAGACCTAAGAGGGAAATCAAATGGTTATGGTTGCTACTCCAAACAATGGTGAAATGACCTCTCCAAATGACTTGTTAAGTCACTTTAGATTCTTCATCTACTAATCTTGTTGAAGGTTTTAGGTAAGGATTTGAACTTGACTATGAATCATATGTATTATATGAGATGCAAATCAAAGCATGGTGTAAAGTATACAGGAATGAGGTGCATTCTTTTTATAGTTTTCCTTTTGGGAGAAACTTGTATTTTGGTGCATGTGGGACTAAAATCCCCAAATTAGATTAGAATTACTAATCATGATTAGGCCTTGTTAATCATAATTAGTGAATTACCAAGTGATTAAGAGGTATGGAGCCTTAATCGACCGCTTAGGGTCAACTAGAAGGCTAGGATAAGCTTTTGAAGCTTGTTGAGATGTTGTGGAGGTGAATGGGGTGATTTTGAGTGGTTGGAAGAGGGGTTTGAGTCAATATTAGGGCATATTGACCAAATCAAGGGCAAAATAGGCTTAATTAGCCTATAATTGCTAATTGTCTATTTTGAAGAGGATTTTGACTTACGATTCATTGTAAAGTGGCATCCTGAATGTGAAAGAGGTTTGGTGATCAATGAAGTGTTTGTTAACTGACCAAAGTGGCAAGAAACGTTAGTTAATTAGTAAATATCACTAATTATAATGGAATTGGGAAGAATAAGAGTGATTTGTGTGCGTTTTGGCAATAAGATTACAAAAGTAGAATTTAGGTGTCTACACCAGTATGAATCATCCATTGATATATTCTTCCCCATTTATCCATGTCAATCTGCACGAGAAAGAATTTTGAGGAAGGTGTTGAAATTTCTCCATTTCTTTGTTTCAACACATTCGTACATTTCATTTTCATTTTTCTAGGGAAGTTCTAGGTAAATGAAGAAATCCTTCTTAGAATCTTTCTTCCTTTCGCATGGATATGGGGAAATGAGAAGAAGTATTTTTTGCATGATAACTATAGAGTACATTCTTCATTTAAAGCATATTTAATTATACAATCATGCAACAATGGAATAGCTACATTTGGCTATTCCTTATTTAATTTGTTTTCTTAGTAATGGCATTTTGATTTCCTGTGTCTATAGAAGTAGATTAATTTTTTTTAATTAATTTAGAAAAGGTAAATGTTATTGTTTGTTTATTTATCTTCTTTCAATTTGTTTTCCCCCTTAGAAAAATAGATTAAATGGTTCATTTCATTTTATTTAACTAATCAGGAATGAATTTGGTTAATTAAAATAGTAAACGCACTTGTCTTTTATTTATGCTAGATTTACTTTCCTTAATCATTTGAAATGAATTTTTGATGTAGTTTAGCATTCAAATAAAAAATAGTCAAACAATAGGGACTATACGCTACCCATACATATCCCTTAGTTCCCCTCTTTCCAACTCAGCTATAAGGAATTCACACTACCTGTCCTTAGTTCATGATTATCATTTAGCTACCCATCAACATCATTTCAATCCTACACATTTTGGTTGTCTCGATGTAACCTCAAGAGGTCACATGCATCTGAAATCATGTGTTTATTTTTAGGCGTACACATTTGGTGAACCTGACATGAAGGACTAGTTCCTTCTTGTTTCCTTTTAGTTTCATTTTCTTGTTTCTTTTCAGTTTCATTTCCATTAGTTCTCTTTTCCTTCTCTTCCCCTATTCGGTAGGTATTTTATACCTCTCCAAATATGTCTGGTAGAGAGTTTGGTGGGCCATTTCACTTTGATAGATATTATACTAATGTTCAATCACAATAATCCCCTTCCCTTACAAGATGGGCTGACAACTACATAAAAAATATGCAAAAATCCCCTAGTTATGTCTCGAATACCACTAATACCATAAGAATATAGGATTTCAATCAACCCTTGAACATTTGATACGGTTAATCCAATTCAAACAACATGATCTTTACGAGTGAAACGGGTCCCTGCCCCAGAGTCTTGTCAAGACATCACATAGCATGAAATCTACAGAGGATGGCATTTCTATGCAAATCACTAATCCACTTCGCACAATTCACGAGTCCATGGAAAGGATGAAAACTCACACCTGTGAGATATTCAATAACAATATACAGACCACAAATCTTGAGACTTCTATTTTCAAGGTAAACAATAATGACAACATTAAACATTTTATAGCGGGGTATCACGTGTCCTTCCAACAAAACCCTACACAAAAGTCACCTAAAAAAGGGACTCAATCCTCACCCAATGATGTTATTTCTATTTTAGTATGGAGGATTAGAGAACTAGAGAGTTCCCAACCTTCACAACTAACTTATGCAATAGGGGAAAACATGGGGTATCCCACTGACAACAAAGGATATACCCCTACCAATGCACAACCAATGCAACATCATGTGTAACAAGGTTATCCAGTCCAATAGAATCCAGGTGATCTACTGAAAATATCTAACACACTGGGAATGGGTCCTCATCCATCTCATGCTTATCCTATGTAAGGGCTAGCTTGAAGTGTGATCTAAAAGGTCATCCCTTCAAGCAATGTGATGCTCCCTGGTTTTATGCCCACTAGGTCATATCCTAGTGTTTTTCCTCCTTACCTGCATATGTATTAAAATTCCCCCCAGATGTACATGCATACTTTCCCTACTCCTTATATGTACTATCAAGGAGCTCGAGATGTTCCGACCAATGGTTACACTGCAGCTTATCTAACTCCTCATCATCTAAGAGCATCAATAGTGGAGTCATATGTGATGGATACATACGTTGAGTATTTGAAGGAATACCTTGACTTTACCATACGGGGTGTCATGCTTCCACGCCCATTTCCTGACCTTTCCAAGTTTAAGGGAGAAGGAAATCCAAATGCTCATATCAACGCCTATGCTACTGCCATTAGGGAATTGCTTCCTTGGAATGTTATAGTAGCTAAGATATTTCCAAAGATTCTCAAAGGAATTGCTTTAGATTGGTACTATCGGATTCTGAAAGCTTCCATAAATTCCTTTAAATAACTTTTATTTTGTATTCATTAGAGCATCTGACATGAGCAAATTACTATGAATGGGAATTAGAGATTTTTTACATATCAGGTAGGAACAAAACAAATCTGCCACACATTTCATCCAAAGATGGTGTCAATTTCCTTACTCCTCTGCAAGT
Organism: Taxus chinensis; assembly: GCA_019776745.2. Taxonomy (NCBI): domain Eukaryota; kingdom Viridiplantae; phylum Streptophyta; class Pinopsida; order Cupressales; family Taxaceae; genus Taxus; species Taxus chinensis. The sequence goes on along the minus strand of CM034156.1, from coordinate 359,301,507 downwards.
GTGCCTAACAAGGAACAAATGGAAATTTACGACCTCTTTCTTCACTCACTTAACTGGGAGACTAAGGAAGATGTCCAGAAGTTTCCTTTCCGCAACTATGAGGAAGTGTTGGAAGGTTTTCTCTGAATTGGCCAAACCTTAACTGATAGCGTACATAAGACTTATGATCTCAATGTGAAATTGATATCCCCTAACCAAAACAACATAAACCATCAAAAAAATGGATCCAACAACCAAGGACACAAAGCATTGAATCGCAATCGTGGTGTTACCACGGATGGTGTTACTAATTAAGCAAATAATATTGGTTTTACAAAAAATGGTAATGCTAACAATAATAATAACAACATGGGAAATCAAAGAGGTCCCAATTCTATTTCCTTTGCCAACACGGTTGATTTCAATCATCCCCCTCCTTGACAGGCTCAAACCCAAGGCCCAAACCAATACCAAAATCATGGCCAAGTTCAAACGAATTACAATTATTAAAACAAGTTTCAAAACTACAGTTGGGGTTACAATCAACAACAAAACTCGAATAAAAGGCTAAAAGAATATGACCCTAATCTATAATACATTTTTCACCATGTTGTTGGTCATGACACTCGGTATTGTAGGTATTAGAACAAGTTCATAGAAATACTCCCAGAAAATCAAAGGCATCTCTTTGTGGAAATGTTTCTAGTGAATCCTGACGGAACCTCACAACCGGGTTATACATGACCTGTTGCACCTTAGAATGAAAAACTAGGAATCTATAGGAACTTGTTCCCTAAACATATCTAGGATGGAAAGGTAGATCTAAAAAACATAAACAAGGTTATTCTTGTTGGGAATAATGACCATGAGGCCTTAACTTTTGACAACTCTCGAGTTTCCCCTAACCTCAGCTTAAACAACAAAACAAGGATTTTGGGATTAGCTGAGTTAGAGGTTGAACGATAAATTAACACAACTCAGACAAGGGAGTACACTTCACAACCTCTTCTCACGCATTCTCTCTTGTAGGATGATGCTTCTATAGTCTCAAAACCTGTGGGAACTTATGATTTGATTTCAAATTTTAACAAGACCGTTTCTCACATTTTGTTTCAAGATTTATTGAAGAATTCCCTTGTGCATCGTTTCACATTACTAGATGCATTGGGTCTTGGTCACTTAATTCATGTTACACCTCCACCTAGGGCTCAAATCAATCATATTGACTTCAACATACATCCTCCAAGACAGAGTGATGGGGATATCGGGTTTGTCTTTGATATAAGAAAGATGTCATCTAACACTGAAATAGCCCAAAGAGGAGGTCCTGCTTTATATTTGCAAGTCTGGGTCTAAAACAATTGCATCAAGAGAGCTATGATTGATGATGAGGTTTTTGTAAATGTAGTTCCATTCTCTTTCTTGCATGATTTGGGATATGGGGAGACTAATTTTTCCTCTACTAGAAACATGTTGTGAGGGTATGACAGTCTTAAAGCTACCTTAATTGGAACTATAGTTCTTTTTGTCTCCCTCGAGCTGAAAACTATTCTAATTGAGTTTTACATCATCGATAAGGAAACGAATTATAACATGATCCTTGGTAGACCATGGATTCACCATATGAAGGCCATTCCTTCCACTTTGTTCCAAGAGGTTAGGTTCCTCCATTTGGGAAAAGTCTTCATCGCTCAAGGGGATACCAAACCCTTCAATATACATTTGGAGAATCTCAAGATGAAACAAGGGATTCATTCGAAGTTTGAGCTTCCTGCGAACTAGTTAAACAAACCGTTTCCATCAAAATAATTGTTCGCAACCACCCAGAGTGTTCCGAAGGTTGAGATGGATGACCCAAAGACATTTGAGGTGGAAAACACAAATAAGAGTAAGGTGGTATCTCTAGAATTCATGTCCACTAGAACCACAACAGAGAATGTCAAGCTCTTAGAAAGTAATAAGTCGATCATTCTCCCCTTTGAACCACAAGGATTTGGTATTTTCCTTGGGTCAACCTCTCTTCCTACTAATGGTCTTGGTTTGGATGTATAAATGATAGAAGTATCAAGAGAGGAAGATGATTTTGAGAGAATTCTAATGTTCACCAAGTCCATCCCTAGGGCTTCTCCCATTCCTAACCTTGGTCTAGATACAAACGTGTCAGAAACCAAGCTTATTTTCCATGAGACATGATCCCATATTGCAACAAATTCCAAATGTGATCAAGTCCCCAAATGTAGAAAACGAATTTGAACAAAACCATCACGTTCATATGAACATGATCTATCAAGAGCACAACAAAGAGGTTTGTAAATGCCTCATACAAATGGATGGTCTTACACCAAGGTTAGATGTTTGGATGAATACGATAGTAGGCAAGGGTTGTAAGTTTAAACACAAGGTATTAGAACCTTGTCAAGCATATGGAAATTTTAAGAATCCTTCTTATCATTTGTATACCTTGGAATGTGAGGAGTTTAACAAAACCATCGACTCACATCACCTGAGAAATTTTTGTATATAGTCATTGCATTTTCACATTGTCCTTCATTGCATTCATATTGTATTGTCACTTGCATTATCACTTTGTTAAAATTGTAAAACAGAAACTTATTGTTCAAGTAATTATTTGGCTTTCAAACATTGGCATATCTCTTGATCATAATTATTGTACATTATGCTCATACATTCAAATTATTTAATTTTATCATTGAACTTTCATTTGAAAGACAAATTTTGACATTGTTTTATGAGGACTTACATGCTCAATCTTCTTCATAGTTGCTTCCAATTTGGATGTTTCTTGCCCATAGTTTTCTCTATAAGCTTCTTGATTATGAATCTTCCACTAAAATATCTCTCCATGAAAAAATAATTATAAAAATTTTACCTGGACCTTTTGTTCGCCCATCTCAGCCTTCGGTGATGAGCCCTTGCATCTTCCTAGTTGCATGGGGTTGAGATTAGGAGAAATATTTCTTCCCAATAAGCACAATTCAAATTCAAATTAAACAAAAAATATAAAAACAATAAACACAAATGATTTTATTTATAAATAACTACACTTTTCATCCCTACCAATCTTCTGTGATGAGCCCATGCTTCTTACTGGTAGCATGAGGTTTGGAAAGGAGGGAAGTGCCCTTACTCACCTATGTCTTGTCATCGGTGATGAGCCCATGCTTCTTAGTAGTAGCATGGGGCAAGACATAGGGGGTCACATCAATAAATTATAAGTTTGAAATAAATAAGGAAATAAAAGTGCTTGAAAATCTAAAAATTTCCAAGAAAATGACTTAGATGTGTATGTTAGGAGAGACAACCATTCTTTGAACCAAATATTATTAATCAATAGGTCATCCATCGATCTAAGTCTAGTCAACACTTGTAAGCAAAATTCATTTCAAATTGATTAAGTTAATCTTGGTTTAGGTTGGGTTGTAGGTTTCTTATTAAATCCTTGTCAAAATTCTTGTCTATTGGTCATCATTCTCATTCACATTCTTCAAAACATATATCTCATGTTCTTCTTGACTTTCAGTGGTGAGCCCTCGCATCTTACTGGTTGTGTGGAGTTGAGAATGAAGTCAAGTTATCTTATCATCATACTAGATTCAACACATTTTTCCAATGGAATAAAATTTCTACACATTACTTGAAAAAGAAAGTTTCCTAATAACAGTTTGTTACCATCTGCACAATGATATATATATATATATATATCATGTTTTCATTACATCACATCATCATCCATAGCATGCATTCAAAAACATGAAAAACATCAAAAAAAATTAAACCCTTTAAGAGTACACAGATGAGATAAACCAAGATACAAAGGAATGTCGGACCAAAAAGACGTCAATATGTATATATAATATGTTAAGTGTCTTATGTATAATGTTGTCACACCATAGGGTAAGTGTGGTCAAAATTCTCACTATGAGCTCAAAATACAAAAAAAATTGATATACACATCAAAAAATGTCTCAAAGTAATAAAAACCCTAGGCCTATCTATCCCTCCTAGATCCCTGCGAAAGGGAAGGGTGAGGACTTCTACTACGGATCCTTCAACGAGATCAGCTGGGTGCACCATGGGAGCCTCCATGTGTTGATTGGTGGGACTATCCATGTGAACAATTGGTAGTAGTAACGGCCGCTATGTGAGTGTCCTCGTCGCCTCTCTCAATCCTTGTGCACTGTGATCTCGGTCCTCAGCTGAGTCATCACCACTGCAATGTGTCATGTTGGTGCAAATACATCCATATGATGACCGGATCATGTTGGGAGTCTAGGGTCAAAAAGAAGTGGCTCTCAAGTCTTCCTAGAGGGAATCATGAATAAGATCTTACCATCTATCAGATGTGGCTACAAAGAGCAATCAAACAATGGCGAGGTATAAAGCATAGTATAAAAAGAAAAAGAGAAAATATTCTACTAACATCTAATCTAGGAGGTAAAGATAGGAGAAGCGTGGTTATACTCACTCGTGTCTTCAAGAATCCAGCTCAAATCAATAATTGGTGTTGTTATAGGAGTTGGTACTGCTTCCTCCTCCATACCCTACGGATGCACAGATGTCTCCTTTGTCTCCTCAAGGTATACTAACTCCTCCGCCTCTGCCTCAACTTTGGTAGTCATTGAGGCCTCTCTAATACCCTACCACTCAGGGTCTGACTCCTCACCTACTCCTAAGTCTATGTTGGCCTCCTCCTCCTCCTCCTTGCCATATGTTGGGCTTGCACAAATCTATAAAAATTTCCTCGGTATAACTGCATCGTCAACAGTTTGATTTGGTGCAGCTCGTGGTGTGCCAATGGGAACCCCATGCACTATAAATGTCTATTGTATATGTCCCGTCTGGCCATCTTGCCTCATATATCCCTTGTAAAGTGTGGCCACTGTTCGAAGAGCATCTGAATATGGTAGCCCAAAATGTTGGGGCACCCAAAGCACTGGATGAGTCTCGACTCTGCTACTCTAGTTAACTAGCTAAATAGTAGTGTTGCATGTAGCTAATGTAACCCCCTCCACTCCCCATCTTCCAGCCATGTCCTGATATAGATGTGCAATCATATCTGTTGTGGTCAAAGTGGACACTAACTGTGATGGACCCCTAAGTGGAGCCATGTCTACCCACCTAGCTATTTTAATCTTTGTGGGATCTATTATCCGTACTCCCCTCTAGTAGGGGATCATTCTCTCGTCCACCCATGAAATGACTAGTGTAGAATGGCTGAAAGATCCAGTCTGATATCTAACAACCTGATATAGGTCATGGTAGGTAGTGTCAAGGATGTCAACCCCCCACACATACACCCTACCATAGAAATCAATGCTCTTGACGATTAGAGCCCTACATAACAGGAACCTCACCCTTATCCTCAATTGTTAGGAAATCATTATATTATAGTGTTCCATTGTAATAGTTAGTATATTTGTGAGGGTTGTTGAATAATTAGTTATATGATTTATGTGTATAATAGTTGTTATAACCACACATGTAAATAATTTTGGAGGAATATTGGGTGGTTGTGAGAACACCCATGGAATAGTGTGTTAGAGAGATTTGTGGAGTTTGTTCTGCTTGAATGTAGGATAAACGACTCCTATATATTTGTATATTTCTACGTTGAATAAAAAAGTGTTTGGAGATTATTGTGTGTTAATTTATTGAGCTTTGTCAAATCTCTTTCATCTGGTATCAGAGCAAGCTATTAAGTTCTAATGATTTGTGAGGGGCAGTTATACTTCTCCATTTCCACGTGAATGGTGTCTTTCTATTGTGAAGATATTTTACTTAGTAGCATTTTAGTTGTAGTTAAGACTGTGTTACAAAATTCCATCATTTCTATCACCATTCCCTCTTCTCGATTCATTCTTATCATTCATATATGAATTGATGGTTTGTATTTTTCTCCACATATATTTATTACTAGCAATCACATGTGTACAATGCAATGTGAACATCGAATGGTATATTTTATTTGATTTAGAGGGATAGTTATTAATTTTGTAGTTGATGTTGATAAAATGTGTCATTGATAATTATGATTTTCTATTAAAGCCAAAACAAATGTTATAAAGTACATTGGAATGGATGTTTAAGAATAGTTGTGTAATAATCAAATATAAATTCAAGTGAGACATGTAAGTTTTCTAACACTCACACTCGAGAATGTAGTGAATGTGAAGTGTTGACGTCAAAGTAGATTGAAAGAATGACTAAGTGTTTTAACATATTAGTTCTCCAAGAAACATAAATGAGACAAAATATGAAATCATAAAATATAAGAGAAGCTTAAATGGTTATGGTACATTCCAAAGTACTTTATTACCTCAAAGAGTTTGAGAGCATCATTGTGAGAGATATGTTTTGCATATCCTACAATCATGGCATTCCATGAGACCACATCTCTTTGAGGTATTTTGCAAACAAAAATCTACTTTCCATTATACTTTGATGGATGTTCATACCTTGTGCTTAGGTTTGCATATTGGTATAAAAAGGGAGTATGCTAACAAAGGTTGTGGTGGTTGGGTTTGCACTTGCCAAATGCATTCACCTAAAACTTTTGAAGACATTTTCAACAAACCCATTCTATGCATATCTTGCAATTATTTAAGTCCATGAGATCACAACTCATTGAGGCATTTTATCATACACTTCACATGCCTTGTGTATGCTTCCACATTTTGCATCATGTCTACCATGACACTTGCAACTACATCTAAAAAAAATCAGCTTTCTATTATACTTTGATGGATGTCCATGTCCTACTTTAAAGCTCCCATTTTGGCACGGGATGGGATGATGATGGAAAAGGTTGTGGAGTTTGGCAAAAGTCTTGTATCTATTATTCTTTGGTGAATGTCCATCCCATGTTTTGACATAGGATGGCAGTATGCTAGCAAAGAGGAACTGATATTCAGGTTGGCTACATGTTGCTTTCATTTGGTGAAAAGATTCAATGCTTCATGAGGATATTCATGTCTTGTGTATATTGCAATTATAATACTCCATGAGAAGGGGTTACAAATAATGAACCAAAAAATATATATTTAGATAATCCACTCCCTTCTGATTCAAGTTTACGTTACCTTGTCATTATGCAGTTCTTTGTTTGTTCTTATAAGGGAAATGCTTCTTTCAATTATTACATTTAAGGTAATAAATCAAATTTTCAGCAACATTTATTTGATTCAACTCCAACTGGAGGTATTTTAAATCGGGTCAGTTCAAGCTTCTTTTGTTTAAATTTCTTAGATTTGGGAATTGACTATGAATGTGCAGGGGGGTGACATGTGTTATTCAACATACCATAGTGTAGTTTTTTAAGGTGAATATCCAAGCTACAAATTCCTTCAGAATTTTTTTATAATACCACCTCTTATGTATCAAGAACTTTGATCTTCTATAAGTATATTTGGATAAAATGTCTAGAGTGCTTAGTAGTTGTGGTTAATCAATTGAACCATGATTCTCCATTATATATGGACTTTTCCATTTGCTCAAAGTGGTTTCCAGATTCAGTAAACACCTCATGATTCTGAGTTCTTATATTTATCCCATGATAAAATCTTGTTATTATCTTCACGTCATATTAGAGTCTAATATTTTGTGGGCCTGACCATGGTTGTAGGAATCTTGGAAATCATTGTTGTTTGAATGACAATTACAAGAATGTGGTGCCTAAACAACTGGATGTAATGGAAGCATTATAAGTTGTGTTGCAAGTCCATATCACATGTAATCAGTTACCTAGCAGAGTCAAAAATAGTTGCATATCATTGGAATTTGTGCAAGCATTGAGGAATAGATCATGCATGGCAGAAGGAGAAAAGTATGTTTCTGATTTCTGAATGTATCAGTTTTGTGGGTGTTTGATTACCAGGACCCAATTATTAAACATTTGATGGATGAGTAAAAATTGTAGGGAAAAACAAGAAACCACTAAATAAATCAAATGGTAGGCAGTGGCACTTCATAAAACACTACAATTGAAACATGAGATAGTTTCATTTAGTGTTTCCCATAGAATGGGAAAACACAATCAAATTAGTAGTCATTAGTGTTTTGCGGAGTCTAAGAACATAGTTACTGCACTACATCAATGTTGGGTCATCTCTCCATTCAAACTGTGGTAGTTGAGGCTTTTGCCACTTGAAAACTTGACTTGAACATAGTTTTTTTTTTTCAGTGATGTTCAAAAAAATTGATCAAGATATAATCTGCAGAGTGCATTGTTCAAAGTGTGGCCACATAAACAAGATGAAATAACTTATATTTGATCTCAAGATATAAGAAAGCAAGGTATATTCTAAAACACTTAAATAATAATGGAAAAGCATAGTCAGAAAAGTAATTTTCTAGACATTAGTCAGGAAAGAGATACACATGCCAACCCTATTATTTTGCATTAAGCAATTCTTGAATGCCAATGCAAAATCTTAGTCAGAAAAAGGGAAAAATTGCAAGCATTTTTTGTAAATAAGTTTATATGCAACTCCTATTATTTTGCGCTACACACCAGAATCGTCCAATCTCCATTGAAATAAATAGGTATTTCTAGACCAATTTGAAACTAATTTATTGTAAGGATCACTTCAAATTTTATATTGTACAAGTGTTACACTAAGAGTCATTTCCTTTATATCATCAAAGTAAAAAAATTAAAAACAAGATTTGAAGGCATGTTTTACTGTATCCTGCTTAAGAAATGTGTTAATGTCTACGTCCGTTAAGATGGACTATACTTCATACCTTTGGGATTTATCCTAAAGTAACTTGAGATTAAATTTAAGAGGGTTTATCTTGTTTTAGTATTAACATATCTGTAAAATTTATCTTAATTTCGTTTACTGTAATGTATCAATCCATGGAGAATGGCCCTAAATTCAATTGACACTACAATTTGTTAAGCAAAATATCACTTAAAATTTGATTTGAGTGAATAGAGTTTTTCCTAGTCCTAGAGTGGTATATCACCTGCTTAGGAAAAACTAGCAAAATTTACTCATATAAATTGAAAGAAAGTTATCTTTTATTAAGAATGGAGCAACCACTGTAGAAACAGCCCTAATCTATACAAAAATTAGAGCTTCCTACCATTGACCAACATAGCATCTTAAATGAAAAGGCAAGCAACAAAGATGAATTCAACTTTAATCCACCAGAAGTATGGTGCTCTTCTGCTTTCTGTTGTTTATCTTACATTCATGAGACAAATGTTAAAAGTGATAGTGCAATGACATATGAAAGAAAGAAAATATATTAATGTCCATAAATGACCAAACTAGGTTAATTGGAAACGAATGTATAACTAGTTACAATTGAAAATAACTAGAGTAAGAGAACACTCAGGTCTGGAAGTAACTAAACAAAATAATACACAAAAGTAAAAGCAAAGAAACTGATCCATATTTACTATAGTTTATAATATTTTATTTATATCAAGCAGCCCAATATCAAAAAATGTAAACATGAAACGTTTCATTTTATAATCCTTTAGACTTCAAGTTTAATAGATCAAATCACAAGTAAACAGATATCACCAAGCAGACAGGGAAATTAAAGTGATAAATTCTTGTTTTCATTTGCATTGTTGTTGTATTATTAAAATTTCATGAATATTTTTCAAAGGAAAAGTAAACACTTCAATCTAATCATACAATAATACAGCGAGATAACAAGACCTCCCAATATTAAAGGGGAAAAACCTAAGACAATTCACAAATTTTCCTGATAATATAAGTAGGTTTTACACGTCCACGAGGAGGACCATCTAAACCATGAACATTAACCCACACGGTTGCCAAATAACATGCATTTATACCACCCTGCAACAAAGAAACTTTAGAATAAGTAGTGTCTCAAAGGAAACTTGATGAGGAAAAACAGTATAGGTAGTCATCTTTGTTCATCTGGAAATGGATATTAGATATAAATTCAGAAAGGATACAAGGAAAAGTTCTGAAGCACAATTTCTAGTATCTGAATTAACTCCAACAAACAAATTGCATCTTAACTCTATAAAGAATGGAGTTTTAATATTTAAGAAATGTATGGTTTTGTGTCTCCAAAAACACAAATGCTCCATAGTATTTAAGTGCCTGTAATAGAATCTAGCTCAAAAGCATGCATCAAGCAGACAATAGCAACAGAGGGCAACCAAACTACATAGAAAATAGGTTTCGGAATTTGAAATTCATTGTGTGTTTTCTTTATGGTAACATAGGTAAATAGAAATCATACTATTAACTTCTTAAGGTCAGTGATAAAACTTCAACAATGATAGAAGAGGAAAGCTGAGTGATCATGGTATTAAAATATCCTAATCCAGAAAGAGGGTTTCATACAACCCACCTTCAAAAAAAAATTGATATCTATAATATGGGAAAAGGGAAGACCAAGATATCTATGTGATTTAAGTCTTCTATTAACATACAAAAAGCATGCCATAAGCAATTTAGCATACAGCAAGTTTTAGATTCCAAATCCAAAATTTATGTGACAATTACCTGGAGATACTTCCCTTGAATTGGTGGACATGGGCATTGACCTTCTTAAAGTCAGTTGGACGTTGATCTCTACATAAGAAAGAGTAATAATCATAATACAATCATTTTCCCCTGAAGTGATTAACATCTCGAAGACCCAAAATAATTGGAGATTAATTTGACTGACCCAAATCCTTACAAACTTCAGAATTGGAGGAATCCAAAAATAAATTTATGAAAATACAAAAACCAAAGGAAAAAAAAATTAGATAGAAAAAATTGATTAGCATCTATATAGACCCAAAAAACTTAATTAATTTTACCAACAAAAGCAAACAAAACAGAACATGCTTGGACATAAATTCGACTGACACAAATCCTTGAAAATGGAAACAAAAAACCAAACAAAAAATGTTGGATACAAAATATACAGTGTTTTGGACAAATGATTGATGACTTTTTCTACATCCTCAAAGAAGAGAGAAACCACCACAACAAAAAACTCAGGATTGCTCTCATCTTGCAGTTGTTGCAACTGTGTGAATTGCTCTGGCAGCCATAAATAAATAAAAATTCAATCTTTGCATCTCAGTGCTGCATAAAAATATCAAATCTCTGAATTAAGACAAAGTTAGACTAAAATTAAACCACAAAATATCCCAAGCCAAAATACCCGTACTTTTTCTGACCAACCCTGAAAATATCCCCTGAAAAAAAATGTCCGCTTTCATCAGATTTATTCCCTAACCCCATCCTGGTGGGTGGCAACTATTGTGAATCTGACCCTGGCCCAGACCGGCACCTAAACCAACACCTGAACCGCACCTGAATTCATATTTATAGCCCTAGCCATGAAGTGAAGACCTCCACTTGACATGGGCGTTTTGTACATTGCCCCGCGGGATTAACAAGGGAAATTCCAAACAGGATCGGAGGGAGCATTTAGAAGGTTCCCTACATGTTTTGTGTTATTTGATAAATACATTGCAGGGGTTAAATTCATAACTAACAATATACCATTCAATGCATGCAAAGTGCAACTGGAAAACAGAAAATGTGGATGAAATCAAAAACTGCCATGGATTTCCAAATTTTATGGATAGAAACGAGAAAAATGTCTAAATGGTTGTCAAAATTAATATAGTCACCGAAACAATCCCATAGGGGGAATGCCTTTAGTGTAATTAATATTGGAAGTAATAGTATTCCTATGGGAATCTATCAATTAGGTCCAGCAATCCCGTGTGTGTTGTCATTGATCAAACTCAAGGACAGTTTTGAATCTTGCACTCATTCGTCATAAAACATGTGTTCTCATCATATGATCACAACTTTGATTAAGGCATAGCTCAAAGATGTTGAGTCCCCAATTAGAGCGCCCATTTGTTGAAGTCAATAGTCGAGTGTGAAGGACGTGGAAGATCTTGTACTTTTGTGATCTCGTAAGTGTCATAACCAAGTCTACCCACAATTGGTTGAATACTCAATAGGTGAGCCCCATCAACAATTAACCATTATGGACCTGCCAAATTTGAGCACAATTAAGAACATATTTCTATTGTCAAATATAAACAAATATCTATGAGTGTATATGATTAGATGCATGGTGGAGTCCTGGGTGATTCGAATAAGCTTCACGTGCTCTCAAAGCATCCAAACTAAATTCCGTTTTCTTGGCATTGGTGTTTTGGGTGTTTGCACAAGTCGTGTTTCAAAACCAATCTCAACTTATCAGTTAGTCAAATTGGATGTTTAGTACTGCTCAGCTTCACGTATATAGAAGAGTTTGGAAGGCATCCGTATAAAATTCTCTCGAAAGGGTTTGACATTAATTGGGAATTGAGAAGAAATTACAAGCATTGTGAATCAAAAGAGGAGTTATGTATTTATGACCCTACTAATGTGACGGATTCTCTCTACAAATCTAGGAGATCTTGTGTGCCTAAAGTTGTTAGCCACAGTTGGCAACGCATTGTTGATGATTTCTTATAATAATAATAATAATAACAATAACAATAATAATAAATAAAAAAATTATAGTCCACGATGTTAGGCAGTATGTTTTTTGGGTCTACATGTGGCTTATAACATATGGGACTACCTCGTACTCCAATATGTGAAGGCACCTAACTGTACTACAAACGACGCGTACATACCCTACTCCCTGCAAGATTTGAACTTGTGACCTCTATTTCAAGAGCAGATGTTCTAGATGGAGCATCACAACTCGCGGTTAGTTTAAAATAACTTTTAGCTATATAAGAAATTATTAGTTTTCCTAGGTGTGGTTTTTCATATCTTAAGGTCTTGATTAGAGTCAAACATATTATTTTAAAGTCATTGTTTTTATTTTATTTTTTTCCATGATGATTAAAATATCATTGTAGAGTTTGTCATTAAAATTGATCGTCATCCTAGGTTATGTATCATTCTCAAAGAATTTATGTGTCATCAAAATATTTAAGTCAAAAGTATTAGAAATAGTGCTTATTAAATTTTTTTTGTCAATAGTGTTTAGCATTGTCATCGTTAATGTCAAAATAATCAATTGGTGGTCAATAGAGTTATCGTCAAATTTCATTATAAGTCATTGTGAAGTTAGTGTCAATTGTCAAATAAGATTCAAAGTCAAAATCATTGTTAATAGTTAAGTTGTCATAATTGTTTCATTGTAGAAAATCCACAAATAAAAACAATATTGCCTTATGGATGCATTTTCAGTGTTACCCGACGTCCAAAAAAAAAATGATTTCACATTGTGGGGGTGAATAATAAACAATGTGGGAATCATTAAGCTTCATATCCAAATCTAGTTGAGCTAGTAGCATGTGACTGGAGGACGAAGACACCTGAGGATGGAGGTCGATTAGCAACCTCTCGTTAGTCACCAATGACAGGGCTGCACGAAGCTGTGGTGGCATTTTTTGGTGTTTATTTTGTTTTCTACTACAATTCCAAAGTTTTGGTTTTTGGTGAGCTTCATTTTCAAAGTACATGTTTTGCAGTGTGTTTATGTTTCTAGTTTTCAATTCATTTTTGTTTGAATATCATTCCTATTCATATTTGTATTTAGTGAGAAGTGTTTCCTACATAATTCCCTAAAGGAAAAACATAGTGGACAGATGAAAGCACAATAAAAAGCAACATCATGATATTTGGGTTGTTGGTTGTCCTGTAAAACCATCCTTTGTTGTGGTTGTTGGTAAGCCACTTGAAAACTCATCCTTGTTACGGTTGTTGATTGTCCTGAAAAACCATCTATGTTGGTTAGTGGTTGTCTAGTAAAACCATCCTTGAAGGTTGTTGGTTGTCCTGAAAAACCATCCAGATCATGAGCACGCACAGGCATCAAGCTGTAGAAGGAAGTGCGATTGTTTTTCTCCCATGTTCACACTAAGGGGGAATGTTAAGAAATCATTATATTATAGTGCTCCATTGTAATAATTAGTATATTTGTGAGGTTTGTTGAATAATTAGCTATATGATTTACGTGTATATAGTTGTTATAACCAAACACATAAACAAGTTTGGAGGAATATTGGGTGGTTGTGAGAACACCCATAGAATAGTGTGTTGGAGAGATTTGTGGAGTTGTTCTCCTTAAATGTAGGAGAAACTCCTATATATTTGTATATTTCTACATTGAATAAAAAAGTGTGTGGAGATTATTGTGTCTTAATTTATTGAGTTCTATCAAATCTCTTTCACGAATCAAATGTTAGGCCAATATACCAATGATGGCCTTGCATAGAGTAGGGATATGAACAGTCTCAACTGTAACTAGTCTAACCCCCTTTTTGGCACTCCTGTCAAATGCCTATGCTTCTCTAAGATAAGTGGCCTACTTGCGGGCCTCAACTTCTAAACTAGTGATCTTCGGTGCCAACTTATTACCGGTGAAGTGGAACTCTGAGGATCCTATAAACATCCTTCGGGGTGATAGTCCACTGGCCTCTAACTCCAAGAAACCAAAAAGTGTTTGGGTCCGCATCCCATAAACTAAATAAATCACAAAGAAGGTGACTCGCAGGGGCAATAAGTCATGTTTTTATGATCCTCAATATATTGTCCCTCTCTAGTACCCCCCTCTCTAGTTGTGTCAATAATTATAGGATCTGAGGCAACCACTCTGCTCTCAAAGTCTACTCTATTTGATGTAGCTCCCCTGCATCCCAAAGCAATAGAAAAAGAGAAAGTTAGACCATGATAAGTGCATAACAAGCTCACAGAAAAAATACAAATGTAAGTAAAAACAAAAATAAACTTCATGCTTAGCTTTTTAAACACAAAAATTAGTGACAGTTAGATAACTGTTGCTCTAAGCAGGGTTGAGATTGTACAACCACCATGACGGTTACACAACCACCACTCTACGTAGAGCGGTGGTTACGTAACCACTACAACGTTTGTGCAACCGTCATGGCAGTTATGCAAATGTCACTCTACGTAGAGTGACAATTGTGTAATTGCTGCAACGGTCGTGTTTGTCAAATTCAGGTCGTGCCCTTATGTTCAAAAATTTGCAAAAACATCAAAAAATGACTTAAAACACTCAAATAAACTACATAACCAAAAAGGTGCCCCCCTACGGTCCTTTTGACTACAAAGTTACCAAAAACCAACCCTCTTATAGCTAGTTCCAAGCGGTTGCTACATTTTAGGAAAAAACAAACAAATGCATATAACTTACCTGTTTGTGATCCTCTGTCGTCACCGCTAGTTGCGTTGTCATCATCACTGAGTGCTCTTTGATTTGATTATATTCTTGCGCGAAACAGTCACTAGTAATCTAGAGCTCCAAAATTAGCTAGGATTGCGTGTGAAAATGATTTCTAAAAAAAAAATGATATATATATATATATATATATATATATATATATATATATATATATATAATAACTTTGAGTGAGTGCATACAGGGTCAACGCACTTGAGAAGGTATATTTCTCACCCTCTCAGATATGGTAAGTAATCTTGTCATTTTATTTCTTTTGTTAATCATTTTTTATATCTACACTTGCTTCATGTCTCTCTTTTGCAAGTGGTGGGAAGGTTGGATTGGCGTGGCTTCAACACACTAGTAATGAAAGTATAATTTCTAGCTCTCCCATTTGGGAGTGCCATGCCCAGAATTCACATTTTATGCTCATTCACAACTGAAATGATTCTCCGAGGGGGCAATATGTACGCACCCAAAATTTCACAGGTGTTACATCAGTGGTATGATAAAATTCTTTAATGATAAAATATTTTTTTTCCAGAACAATGATGAGATCCATATCATTACCCCTCTCCTTCGGCATGTTTATCTGACTTTTCTTAGTAAAAAAAAAGCTCTGATATTGAGAAGCTCATGGATATGGGGATTGGTTTCGATACGTTGTCATACACATGGCAGCATATCGGCACTTGTCTCCATGTTCCGCAAGTTTCTGGGTACCACAACCCATTTAGTATAACTTTGAAACTATGAGTAACTTACCTTGTTGGGAATAAAGGAATGAATTGACGACATACTTGTGCATTTTTCCTATATCATAACCTTTTTTGTGATTCATGATCATAATTAATTTCATTATTAAAGATTATTAGAAGCAATGAACTTATTACATTGATTTCTGAACATGTTTATGTAGCTTTGTTGTGTTGATACTATTTTCTTTTATTATGTGACTATGTTGACGAACTTGGCATAAAAGTTCCTTAATCCTAACTTACACTTGGATAGTGGCAGCATTATCCTTGCTATAACGGATTGATCGGCTAACACCAAATGAATATTGAATTAATGTATAAGATGGGAGTTATACAAGCAAGGACATTAAGACCATATTTATGTTAATGATGATCATCGTGGACCTTGACCATGAGAATAAGGTTTATGTTATTTATTATTTCATACTTGTAGGGGCTAATGAGCTTCATCGATCACTGACACAAGCTTAATAAGATATGGAAATTCATATTAAAGCCTATGGTGGGTTAGCCTAATGATGATGATCCTTATTATCGATCACCAACCACAACAAGGCTAATATTAAATTACATTTTAAATGGTCGACAACCGACCATGCAAAAGAGAGAGAGAGAGAGAGAGAGTTAAGTTTAGAAGTATGGTTATAACATTACCAGTTGTAAGGTAGAGATCTATTTCAAGAATAATGGGGAATTGCTAAAGTGAATTGGTGTAAGAGAAAATAGTGGTTTTTGGAGGGAAATGGTACTGAGTACCTACATGCATTAATTACATTAAAATTTACTGCACGGACCTCGGGAGAAGCGTGAAGCTTCTCAAGGAAGCCATTGAGTTGGTTTGGAGAGTATTCTTGATTTTCATTGTTATTTTGTTAACCTTTGGTCCCGGTAAGATATGCATGGAATGGAGTTATTGCCTATTTTTGTGTTCATCTGATTGTTTTTACAAAGTGTTGCATGCATATCTCTAACTGATACTTAAGAGATTTTGGGGGAAACATTGATGACTATTATTAATAAATGGGAATGGAATTATTTATGGGGATTTTTCTTACTCTGGGATTTGAAGGCAAATTTGGGTTTGAGCTTGCTAGAAGAAGTCGGAGAGGAAAAGAGAGGATTTCAGGCTTCACTCTTCAGGTATGAATCATTCTTTTTCCTTCTTTTTAGCTTATTCCATATAATATTTAGGTGAAATGAATCTCTGCAGTATTGTTCTTTTTCAAACTGGGTTAAATGTATGGAATGTTACTGGGGAATTTTTGTTTTTACAAATGATGATTCTATGAATGGATGTGTATTCAAAGGGTTTCTGTGGTGACTAGGAATGCTTGTGTTTTTGTTCTTTTGTTGGTTGGGTGTAAACCCTTCTTTTGGGTACAGATAATATTTGTAGAAAGAACATCCCATGCAACTTGGGATTATACCTGAATGCCTGAGAAAAGAAGGGGACCATAATATTATTGTTCATTTGGTATGCATTAAGATTATGTCTAGAAATAATATGGTAACTGTACAATAGAAAAGTGATATGCGAGCATGAGAATCTGCAAGAAGCCCTTCTTTATACCCAACCTCCTGAGGTCGTGCCAAGACAACTAATGGAAATGAAATGTATGTGGATATAGACAAACTAGTTGGGAAATCTTATATCCTCAACACGCAATAATGGGATCTATGAGTCTAAGGCAAAGAAAGCTCTCCTAACCTGAATTGGTGTAATGGACTGTTCAGATATAATAGCTTCTCAGAGGCTCCAATCAATGTCGAGATCTACCGAGATCCTATCTATTGGCTATTGGATACGTGGAAAGAGACCTATAGGTGCTTTGTGTATATTTCTAGACAAGGTCATGGACAAATGGTAGTGAGAGATGTAGTGGATTTGTAGGAAACTATGGGTGGTTTTTTGGTCTAGCCTAGAAAATATTAGCTTGATTGGATTCTATATTTAATGTGAAAAATTGTATTATGATATCCGGTGGGAGTGGTGAGGATCTAAATACCAGCGTGCATAAACTGGCGTCAATACTTAACTGACTTGTAGGCCCGTTGGGTTATGGGACCTGGGGATCACAACCGTGAGTTTTTGGTTGCTGTGGACTTGTTATGATCATGTGAAGAATCAATCTCTTCTTCTGAATATCTAATAGTCATAAGCCTTTTCAGCTTCTATGTTTAATATTAGGAGTTGTGTGATTTTCTCATAATACCTTACAGGTGTTCTGACAACTTGTATACATAAGCCTGTGTCTATGTCGATGAGAAGGTATCATACGTTTGGCTGGGGAACTAATGGATCACAACTAAATATTTGTTCTCTTTCGGGTTCCTGTATGGTCATGCGGATATCCTATCAAGGCAATCTATAGTTGGGTTGACTTGACCAGAATGTGTATGCTTTGTCGTCTTCTATATTCAACTCTCTCAATTGTTCACTAACTGCTTGTGGGTTTATTTTCGTTTGAAAGACTTGAATCCTAAGCCCTTGATCTATATCTATTAATGTTGTGAAGAGATTTGGATGAGGTACTACCGGTTTGAATACATAATCCCTGGGCTCTTTGGGTCCCGTAATTGTCATGCAAAAGATGATTCAACTTTAACTGAAATGAGTAAACTAACTATGAAAGGTATATCTACACTATACTTATATTCCTTTTATTTTTTTTATTTTTGATGATGTATATTTGAACAAAATTTAAAGAGAAACTATTCTAATATATTCAGATAATGAACAATTAACTTAATAACAGAATTAAAACAAGCAAGTTATCCTGATATAGCTATTTGCCTATGCACTTGTGAATTCATCCTAAATATTTAAATAACTAACTAACTTAATTGAAAGACCTTCAATCTTACCTCAAAAGTGAGGAATAAATTACAGCTTCTCAGAAGCTATCATTCCTCACAGCTTCCCTAATAACACTGAAAGCAAGCTTAATTGAAATAAAATGATTTGCTACTCTATTTGATATATTGTAACTACAACTTTGATAGTTCAAACCTGGAGTTTTAAAAAATAGTGATAAATCCAGTTGTGTCGTGACTTGTCCCCTCAGTGTGATCTCTTTGTTCCTTCGTGCTCTCGTGAATCTAGAAAAGTACGAATGTGATTGCGTCAGCAGAAGAAGATACTCAAATAATGGCAGCTTGGATATAAACCAAATAAAATGCAAGTAAGAGAGGGATAGTGCAAGTGAACAGAGCTTGACTATGCGATTCCTAGCAGGATTTATTGCGGGGATACAACACAAATATGCCGAGAATTCTAGGATCTATTTCTTGTGAAAAAAA
The DNA here is from genome assembly GCA_019776745.2 of Taxus chinensis. NCBI lineage: Eukaryota > Viridiplantae > Streptophyta > Pinopsida > Cupressales > Taxaceae > Taxus > Taxus chinensis. The sequence goes on along the minus strand of CM034156.1, from coordinate 359,282,254 downwards.
AAACAACCTACAACTCTAAGATTATCAAATGAATTCTAATCTAGAATTGAAACTATCTTATGCTAAGATGACTGTGTAGGATAGCAATGGAGCAAAATGAAAGTGTGAAGATCAATGATTTCTAAATCAGAAAAGAAGAAAGGATCCTTGAATTGAGAGACTGAGAATTCATGCAAAATCTAAACTTATTGAAACTTATGGGAGAACTTCAAAACACACTGAATAATAATTCATAGAGGGAGAGGGGCCATTTTCTTGTAAACAAGCTTGGTATTTATAGCATTTGGATTTACTAGAGGGTAAGTTTTAATTGAACTCTTTTATCATAAACAAAGAGAAATTACTCTTTACCATGTGGCTAAAACATAAATGCAAGCAAAAGTGGTTGAAGAATGTGAGTGCCACTTGAATTTTTCACGTTGACAAAAGCATCGGAAAGTTCTAGAAAATGCGCATAGGACCACCACCCTGCGCAGGGCGGCGGTTACAGGACCATCGCCCTGTCCTGAAACTAAAGATCAAAATGCAAGAAAAGAGCAGAACGGGGTCATAACAAAGCATGCAGAGGTTGGATATGGCATTTTTGGGATGCAGATGTATACTCAGCGTGATTTCTAGATTCTGAACACCTTGCGAAGAGATCTGAATCATCATCAGGGTTTTTGTAACCTCTTCTCGACAATACAATACCTACATTTTTGGGTACGTACATATTTCCCCCTCAGAGAAGCATTTTATCCATGAAAGGGCATAAAACAGTGGGTTTGAGTATGGCAGTCCCGAAATAGGGAGTTAGAAGCTATACCTGACATACTTGTGTGTCGCAATGTTTCCATCCAGATTCCCGCTATCTGTAAAATGAAAAGAGGACTCAAGTGCAGATAGATAAAGAAATCGGAAAATAAACACTAAATTAAAATGAAATGAGGACTTACCATTTATGCAGGGGATAAGAACTTACCTCTGTCGTGCTCCAACTCTGCGTAAGAACACTCAAAACAAGATTAGAATACTATATATATATATATAATGAGCTCATTTTACTATTCATTTGCACGTGTTGATTTGGCAATTTTGGAGCTCTGGGACCCATGGTAACCGTTTTCAACGAGAGTATAGTCAAAACGTTCATTGCAAGATCGTGATCATGCCTTTGAGAGCAGGACATCGACCTGCGAAGTCTTAGGTTAGTTTTTCTCAATTCTTTGTTTTTAAACCTAAAATATAGAAATGTTGAAATCTTTGTCTTGAGGGGTTTATTTTCAAAAATATTAGTGTTAAATGAGTCACTAGGGGGGGCGCCTATAGGGTAGGTTTTTATTTCAGTTAAAATGGTGTATTTTTCTTGTTTTTAGGCATTTTTAGGGTTAATGGGTGCACACCGAATCGGCACAGGACCGCCACCCTGCACAAAGCAGCGGTCATGGGACTGCCGCCCAAGCAGGGTGGTAGTCACAGGACCGCCACCCTTAGATGGTGGTGGTCACAGAACCACCGCTCTACACAAGGCTGCGGTTTAGGACAGAAGGTGAAAATAGATGCCTTAGTTAAATGTTTCTGCATTTTTGATATTTTCCTATGTTTTTGATGAGTTTATCTATTGGATTACATTACTAACTTACTCTTTTTCTATGTTTTGGGTGGATGTAGAAGAAGGAGGAGTATATTAGATGGAGCAGAGAAAGGGAGTGTGATTGACTCCCGGAAGTGTTGGATACGTTGACCCACACAGAGAGATACTCTTTGCAGAGGGCCAATATCTTGAGGATCTCTTCGGTCCCTCATGTTGCTCCTACTAGTCACATATTGTGTGACTTGTTCTCGTATTGGGATGCAGATCAGAACACTTTTTTATTTCTAGGTGTTAGGGGTGAGTGGATTATCACCCTAGAGGATGTCTATCACATACTAGGGGTTCTGACTCTTGGGAGGTGACTGTCTCTTAAGACAATAGGATCCAAATCTAAGATGGTTAAGTGGGCCACCTATATGGGAGATGTTATTGTCTCCCTTGGCTCGGGGTGAAGGTCTGATCCATTGCTGCTTCTTTTATCCCTGTGATCCGCAAGGCTATTATGGGTATCTTGGCCTCGCAGTTGATTGGGGATAAGGGAGGGGATACTCTCTTATAGTGCTGGGCTCCCATTATTTCACAGATTGAGGCTCATGGCTGTACTTACACTTGGGGAGTAGATATTCTTAGGACCACATACCATGACTTATACAGGGTGGTCAGGTTATAGGGGCAGTCCTTCAGTCACCCCACTCTAGTTATGAGTTGGGTGTATGAGCGCATCATCCCCTATGGAAGGGGTGTGCTAGTAGAGGATCCCAGGGCTGTTAGAGCAGGGAGGTGGATGGGGATGATAGTGCTCAGGATGCCTCATTAGCCAGTGGCTTCATTGACTACCAAAGATATGAAGGCCACTCTTTATCAGGCCATGGCGGGAGTATGGGGAGAGGAGACACTTACATTGATCTCCTGCTCTACTACAGGTCAGTTAGTAGACATGATAGAGAGGGTGGAGGTCCACCCATTTGACTGAGTCTCTCAACAGTTTGGTCTCCACTCGTTGATATGCTTCCTCCAATGCAAGGGCAGTATACAGGACTATTCATGAGGCCTAGGGAAGGCCCTAGAGGAGATCAGGGTTGGACCACAATTACTCCTGGAGTTCCTATAGCAGTTAGGCGGGTGGTTCAGGCCCAAGGGGCAGCCAATGCTCGTCGAGCACCTTTACTTCAGATAAGAGCCGCTCCTACTTTCAGTAGGGGAGTATGAGCTTGTTGATGAGGACTCGGGCTCTAAAGAGATCACAGGAGGAGAGACAGAGGAGGAGACGGAGGAGGGAATGATGGGAGGCAAGACCGGTGTGACAGCCGATGAGGATGAGAGTGATTCTGAGTGGCATGACACTCGGGATATATTAAGGGCTGAGAGGGAGGAGGTGAGTGCAAAGAAGGTGAATCTAATCTCAGAGGAGTTGCCTTCTTAGGACTTAGGGGGAGATGATGAGTCCGAGTCAGGACATCATTTCTTTCCAAATTTGGGGGAGGTTCCGCAGTCCGTAACAGCGTCGGTAGTAAGCACAGATTATAGGGACCCTACCTAGATGCCTAGAGATCCGAGTGAGTTACTACTCTTTTCTCGACCTTGTTTGTTTGAAATATTAGATGATGTTTCCTTTTTGTTGTTTCATTTGTTTTTTACCTTGTTCTTAGCAATTTTCTAACTTGTTATTTCTCTTTTTAATTTACAGCGACTGTTGAGGGATGGTGAGACTTGATTCGTTGAGTGTGTGCAGACACCCTGTTACTTCCCTCGGAGAGTACTCAGGCTGAGATTACTCAGGACGTTACATATCCCTCAGCAGCTAGAAGACATACTAATGTGTTTGCCCATGTCTGGAAGGCGGCAAAGTTAGTGACCTCCCTTCATGTTAAGGCAGCTGGATATAGGACTGGTGAGCATTTGATGAGGTGGAGTCATTCTCGTAGTGAGACCACAGCCAGTGGCCATGATCATGAGGACTCGGTTCATTCAGAGCGTCATCGTAGCAGGATTCCTAAGCGCGATCGTGCACCCTCTGAGGGATCCCACAGGGATTGAGAGCCCATTTGGTCTTTTTTTAGTGATTCTGCTAGATGTTTATATGGGTTGTTTTTGTATTTTTCAGGCTCATTGAGCATTTTGATCATACCTAGTGCATGATGTCATTTTATGTAGAACATGATTCCTATATATATATATATATATATCTCTCTCTCTTTTTGGATCATGATTCCTATATGATTCCTATGATGTCATTGTATGTAGAACTTGAGAAATCACGAAGTGAACCAATGTAAGGTCCAGTGGGACCAGTTCAGCGAGGAAAGTGCAACTTGGGAAAATCTCGAAGAAATGAGATCTACTTTTCCACATCTGTTTAATTGAATTTGAAATTTGAGGAACTGATAATTCTACCAAATTTAGACAATTATTAGTCCATTGTACAGTTGTCTTAAAACGTTGTTTTTAAGAGTGAATCTGTTTTTGGTATGAACTTATGAATGAAAGGGCAATAACTGAACTTTGTCCTAGGAACTCCTTGATTTGTTTAATCTGATCATCGGGATGATGATTCTTTAAGGAGGGAAGAATGTAACACTCTGATTTTGTAAGTTATCTTGGTGAATATTTTTCATACTATTATAACTGCTGAAATGAAGGCAAACATGTTAAGATATATTCTGATCTTAAGAGAATGTGTTGCTAACTTGGATTCTTGCATGTTGTAATTTATTGCATAGGAAAGCAGTTATTGTGCTTGTGTGTTTGCTGATGTGACGACAAATTTTCGTATACTTGCTAAACTCTCTTTGCTGATTGACAGCACACCTTGAATCGATTTCATTGATCCAAAGTATGTTGTGGTCTTCTTGTGATTTCTGTGTCGATTTACTCTTTAACCGAACCTGAAGATGATATAAATGTGCAGCGCCTGATTGCAGGTATGAGTAGCTGGCACGTAAATGCCAACGACAAAGGTTCAATTCTTGAACCTTGTACTGTCGAACTTAAGACCTCATGGGATAGGAAGCGTCTGGACACGGGTGGCTTTGGCATGAGAAACAAAGGACAAAACGTCCTGCACAGCATTGACGTGAGTGTCAGTTGGAAGACTGGGTGAAGGTTGGTTAGTGTTAGTGGTTAGAAGGAATTAAATCCTAAGCTAATCCTAAGTTCTAACATACATCCTAAACTACTATCCTAAGTGGATTTTTAAATTACAAAAAAATTAAAAAAAGGGGAAATAAACCTAATCCTATTAATCTAAAACTAAACTATGACCTAGGTTGAATAACTAACATACATCCTAAACTAATCCTAACCTAAAGGGGACGCACAGACCCTTGGAGGGAGAGGATAAGGATGAAGGGGTATTTAATGGCATTAAATGGGGAGTCCATACGTGGACAGCGCCAGTTTGGCGGGGGCAGGTAAGTGGCGGAGCTATTTAGTTGGACATGGAGCTAAATTTGGTTTTTCATGTGAAATTCAAAATTTGGAATTCACCAACTCAAGTTGGCAGTGGCGTGGAAATTTGGAAAAAGGCAGAGCCTTTAATGCATTAAATGTTCTTGGTCCTCGCAACCAGCTCGCCTTGGAAGGCGTAGGAGGGAAATGTTGATTGTCATTGTGTCGATTTGGATTTGGTGAAGTTGCTCTGCATTTGGTTTTTTTGTTTGGTTCAGTCGAACCAGTTTCCTTGGATTTATCACTGTTCTTGGGAGATTTGGAGGCTGTTGCTGAGCCTGAAGAGGAAAGGAATTGTTGGAAAGCTCGTGCTGTCGCCGAGGAAGGAGATATCTCCGGCAAACACAGTTTTCTTTGAGTTTGGAAAAGAAATTGCAGGCCTGTTAAGCCCTTCTCTTTAAAAATACTTGCTTTGTTTAAATGTCTCATTAAAACAACCCTGCTCTTGGGTTTTGGGTTTATGTGATTGTTGTCATGTTGATACGATTTGGATTTAGTCAAATTTTGCTGTCATTTTTGGAAATGATAGGTAAATTCATTTCTGGTTGTTATGCTTTGATTTGTCTTTGCATGAATCGAGTTGGAATATGAACTTGTTGTGTTGGTTGTTGATGGTATTTGGGAATTCGAGATGGGTTTTTCTCTACTTAAGTGTTATATAAAGAACTGGCAGACTGTGTGGGTTGTTTTCACTGCTGTGCAATTGTTCTTTTGCTATATGAATTTCAGTGATGAAAACAGTACAGGATGTACGAGTTGTTGATGTTGTTTCTATACTGAAATCTTTAAAAGGAAATAAGATCCTTTTTCCTTCTACTGTTTTGGATTTTGTTAGAAATAGCATATGGGTTTTATTGAGCTTATGAACTCGATTTAAAGGAAGAAATGGTAATATTTTATTGTTGTCCCTTCTTCTTGCATAAGAAATGAACGAATAACGTTTTGGGTATTCGTGGAAGTAGGAAAGGTTAACTGTTTTTCTTCTGAACTTGCATATGATTACATTCCCTCGTTGCTGTGAGGTGTTATCCCGTAAAATTGACAAGGGAAATTTTATCGATAACCATACCGAAAATTTTGTTTCGATCCCTCGTTAGGGATCCCTCGCGTTCGAAACGTTGCAAAATCCCTCCCCGGGAAATCTAGTTTTTGAACTTAGTCTTTTTGAGCCTTTTTGGCTGGGCGCATGGTTTTGCCTTGCAACATCAAGTTTTGATGCGCCCCCTTAAAAGCCTTTGGCGCATGGGTTTCCATGTTGTCACTCCTTTCGGTGCGCCAAAGGATGTTGAGTCAGTTTTTGGTGCGCCATAGGGCACACGTAATCTCTATGTTACACCAAGTTTTGGTGCGCCAAAGGGCGCACATAAAATCATGCCGACAACGCATTTCATGCGCCAAAAGGTGCACCCTTTCCCCTGTCGTCAGATCCTTCCATGCGCCAAATGGTGCACGCTTTCCCTTGTCGACAGTTGTTTCCATGCGCCATTTCAAAAGGTTGGTGGCGCATTAATGACAGGTTTTTCTATAAATATCCGTGCGCGCCCATGTCATTTTCATTCTTTTGTCAAGCACGTGATTGCTCTGGATTTGTCAGCTCTGCTCTGTTGCTATCTCGCCCTGTGGACCCACTTTCCAAATCGTTTGCTATATTTAAGGTAAGAGGTTCTCCCTCTTCTCTGTTTTATGCTTTCATGTTTTGGTCTGTCTTGGTTTGCTGGTCGGTTTGCAATGGAAGGTGTTTAAGCTAGCTTTTTCCCCCCTCTGTGCTGTCCTGTTTTGTTTCCTTCTTTTCTTCTCTTCTTCCTTCCTCCCTCTTTCCAGATCTGTTGGGAAAGAGGGTTGTCTTGTCCAAGAATCTTTTGGGAATGGAAGAAAGAAGGAGAGAGCTTTTGAGCTGTTGGTTTGAGTGAGCTTATTTCAAAAGGCGCATTGGCGCGCCTTGTAACAAATAAAGACAGACGCGCCCCACGGCGCACCTACCCGCCATGCAACATGCTCAAGACCCGCGCCCACGGCGCAACCCGCCATCCTGCTGCATCTTGAATCCATGCGCCCTCGAAGCGCGCCCTTTTCGCATGCTACAATTCTAAAACCCGCGCCTCCTTAAAAAGCCTTTGGCACACCCTTTGTCCATGTTGCATAATGTTTCCATGTGCCAAAGGGCGCACTCAGCTTCAAAGTAACACAAGCCTTCTGCGCGCAAGTATAAAGATTACAAAGGCGCGGGCGCACCCTCCATTGCAGTAACATGATGTTGAGTAAACCCTCCATGCGCCGCGCCATATCCCTTTGGCGCACCATTTGTTAATGTTACACAATCCATCCATGCGCCAAAGGGCACACCAAACCCCAACATAACACGCATTTCCTGTGCGCCCTGCTATAAAATGCAACCTGCTTCATCCATGCGCCATGCGCCTTTGGCGCCAGTATAACCTCTGCAACATTCCTTTTCTGTGCGCCTTATCTATTTGGCCTGTCAGTTGCATTTTTCCCGCGCCCTGAGCCTTTAAATCTCTAACTCTTTCTTCTGCTAGCTTTCCAATGGAAGATCAAATGACTAATTCAACCTTTTTGGATTGGGTCTCACTTCTTCTTCATGCAGATCAGCAACTGAGTTCGAAAGAACACATGTCTACGTCAAGCAAGAAACCCACCAAACCAAGAGGAAAGGCTAAACTGACAGAAGAAGAGATGAAATACAAATATCAGAGGGTCAGGATGCCCGAATCACAGGCTGAGTGTAGTATGGATGTCAGAGACTCTGAATTGGGTCACATCGACATGGATGAGTTCTGGGTTAGAACTCAAAAAGTTACAAGAAGTTCATGGATGGACAAGTTAATAGGCAGTGCTCTGCATTTCACCGGCGGAATCCCAGTCAACGCTGTAAACAAAGAATTCATGATGGTGGTTGCCCAATGTTACAACAAAGACACAAGATGTGTCGAGAACAGTAAGGGCGAGGTAGTCATAAACCTCACTGCCCGTCATTTTGAGTTAATGCTTGGCATCCCTCACCACCGGAACTACGTGGCTCTTAGCCAGCAAGAATGCATCAAGGCCTGGGAAGACAACGAGGACCAGTGCATGCAGTTGATGAATGAGGTCTACCTAAAGAACAAGAAGGTGGTGACCCGGTGGCCTCAAACTATCCACCGAAGTGATTTCTCAAAGGAACTCAGTGATACTATCACTTTCCTGAGCAGAGTCTTCGGGCTTTCAGATGCCCACTATTTCCATAAGTGGATGTTGCGGTACCTGGAGACAATGAATAAGAATTTGCCCGATCAGCGCTTTTGCTGGGGTGAAATAATAAGCAGCACCATATCTGAGCAGCTACAATAGCTCGCCACAACTGGAGTATTTCATATGAACTCCTATGTAGTCTACGCTGCAGGATTGGCAAGGGATTACCCAGGGCTCAACCGAAGTGGAGTATGGCCTCAGGCCAAGATATTTGATTACTATCCAGAGCTGAGGCTGGAGAATAGCATCCCTCAATTTGCTAAAATCAATGATGCATTCTTCTATCACGTCATCTGCCTGTTGAGGCCGAACATGACTCATAGCCGGACGACCAAGAACATAGTAGCAGTCACAGAGAAATGGGGAGCCTTGTTCACCCAATTTCCCACGTTCACCTATATAAGGGCTGTCAACTTTTTGGGAGAGTCAACCAGGCTACCAAGGTATGCTGGACCAAAGTTGATTCTACTGGAGTTATCAAGGCAGCTGGTCACATACCATGAAAAGTGCCTCAAAAGAAAGAAGGGCGGAACTCCTTTCCCCCTCACGGTGGGCCGGTACACATGCTCCTCCTATCACAAAGCGAAGGAAATGTTCACAGAGCTGGAGTTGTTGAATTTGAAACATGACTTCCCAGCCAGGCCTACCTTCGATCCTAGGGGCTGTCTACCAAGGGCTAAGCTGGATCCGATCCATGTCCCTCAAATTGAGGATATTTACATTAACGTTCTCCATGAGGTGGAACTCAAAAGAAAGGATCACTCGCGCTTGGCATTAACGGAAATCATCTAATACGGAGTGGCCATTGTCCCCAAAGGCTTCCAAACTATGGAAGACGAAACTAACAAGGTGTACAATGACACGGAAGGGGATGATTGGCCTTTCCCGGACATTGACAGAAGCAAAGCTCCTCAAACAATTGAGGAGAGGGTCAAGGAGACTATGCGGAGAACAGAACATTGGTGCCGCATGAACGGACTAATCTACCTCGGGGTAGATTTCACAACTTCCCCTTGGGCAACGCACCTCCAAGGTCAAAGAAGCAGCTGAAAGGCAAAGGTGCAGAAGGTGAACCTAGCACCATTCAGGAGGAAGCCCCTCCAAGTCCTCTTCCTTCAGAGCCTGAACAAGTCATAACTCTTGATGAGGGATTGACAGAGGATAGTCCTATACGCCCATCCACCCAGGATGTCGGCATCGCTACAACTTCATAGGTCCCTTCTATCCCTTCTTCTTCTCTTCCTTCCCCTCCTCGAGTGACTCAAGCGACCATCCCTTTGGTCGCGTCCTCTACCCCTTCTTCTACTCTTTCCCCCGCATCTTCGTCTATCTTTTCCTCCCTCGATGATTTGTCTTCCTCTATTTCTTCCCTCATCTCTGAGCTCCCTTCCCTTCCTATCTCTTCTGCAGTTGCGGTTTCCCTCCCTCCCGTGGACATTTCTTCGGCTATTCTTTCAATGCCGCCGCTGCGTGTCTCCACGTTTTCCCCTCTTCTACCGTTGCTGCTTCCCCCTCTGTCTCTGGTCCTTCTTCCATAGGACCAGCTTGGATCTCTCAGCAGCTAAGCCAACAAAGAGGAAAGTTCCCATCGCTCCGATGGACTTTTCGATCATTCCGGCTAAAGGAGTGAAGAAGCACAAGCCGGTTACACGCTTCTCAAAGAGCGCTGCAGGTGAGAGAGTCATGGAAATAGCATACCCCAACCCCCTCAAAGAAAAAGAAGATCTGTCTCCAACAGATTTCACCGTGACCCAAGTCACAATGGGGACATCCACAGAAAGTCTCCAGGGGGAAGCTCTTTCCGCAGTGGATGCACTCTGCAAGAAGCTTCAGGAAACAAAAGAAGACAAAAGGCTACTGAAGGAGCAGAACAAATATCTGCTTCAGGCCTTACAGAAGATGGGAAGTGCACCTCCCACAACTGCCGCCGAGACTCCTGAGCTGCTCAGTCAGGAGAAGATCAATGAGTATTCTTAGATCGGTGAGCAAGGTATGGCTGTTTCTGCTTGGAGGAGCCAAATCCTCAAGGATAGTGAAAAAGCAATCGCCGAATATATCAGTTTATACCTGAACATCGAGAAGGCGAACAAGGAACTCCAAGCATTAGCAGGCCCGATATCAGAAGAGTTAGAGCATGCTAGACTCCAGCATGAGGCCTTCCAACAAATGTTCGACTGTTCAGTCGAAGATCTGGTCAAGTTCGGAGGTCTTCGGCCACCCAAGGGCCTCCAACAAAACTATGTCTACTCTGGACTATCGGATAGATAAGATAGAATGCGGTTTTTTCTCCCCCCCCCTTTTTTTTCAAAAACAAACAACAGAGAAAAACAAAAAAAATAGGGGGGGGGGGGGTGGGGGGGGTTTTTTTTTTTTTTTTTTTTTTTTTTTTTTTTTTTTTTAAGTATGTGCCGCAGTACCAAGCTGATGAGAAGTTCAGAATACGGAAATTCATAATGGGACTGAATCCCATCATTGGTGGCGAAGTGGATGTCCACGGCCCAACCACCATGGATGGAGTTGTCGAAAAGGCAATCAGACAGGAACAGAAATTGAGGGCAATATCTGCTCACAGGGAAGAGATAAGGAAGAAGATTCCCAATTCTCTTCGTCTCTCTGCACCAAAAAGGGGACCTTGGAAAAGGTTTGGTGTGAAAAAAAAAATTTGTAGATAACAACAAGAAATCCTGTGATGAACAGACCTGTAAAAATAGCGTGCGAACAGCTTCACAAAAGTTAATGGCATTGGACAGAAGTCCTATGGAAGCCAGAATGATAACTTCAAGGCTGGTAACAAATTTGAGCCTAGAAAAGGGCCAGTTGGAGGATGCTTCAACTGTGGAAAGGACCACTATGTGAATCACTGTCCTCTGAAGAAGGATGATCGCGGTCAGCAGCATAGGATACACGCTGCTGCAGGTGGCTAACAGACAAGCTGAAAAGCAAGTGACGCCCATAGAAGTTACGGGTAAGTTATTCGGTACACCTGTAGTCATACTTTTTGATACTGGAGCTACAGAATGCTTTATTTCTGCTAAAACTTGCAATGAAATTAAAAAGAAAGGCTGAAAGAATGGATAAAACAACATGGACAGTGCATTATGGGAATAATGTTGTCCATACAGTCGAAATGTGCCTTTTTGGGGCAATTCTTGATCTGCCTAGTTTCTCCACCGAAGTTGACTTGTATGTCACTCCTCTAGGATCATATGATATCATTATTGGAGTTAACTGGTTGGCTGAACATAAGGCAAAGGTCGACTGTTATGAAAAACAAATCTGTTTGCTTCGATGACCTGCAGAAAGCAGCAGTCATTCAAGGTGTAAAACGGGAAGTTGCAGTTAGGAAACTGACGGCTATGCAACTAAAAAGGGCTAAAAACAGAGGCTGCACTTTGTATGCAGTAAAACAGTGACAGAAAATGCAGAGGAAGATAATGATTTCATGGAAAGATATCCATTGTTGAGGGATTTCCGTGATGTGTTTCCGGAGGAATTGCCAGGTCTCACCCAAACGTGAGTTTGACTTTGCAATAGAAATCAAACCGGAACTGAACCCATATCTAAGGCACCTTATAGAATGACTACCATTGAGTTGGTAGAGCTGAAGGCTCAGTTACAAGAACTTCTGACTAAGGGGCTGATGAAGACCGAGCGTCTCACCTTGGGGAGCGCCGGTAATTTTTGTAAAGAAAAAGGATGGCACTTTGAGGCTGTGCATTGATACAGAATGCTGAACAAAGCAACTATTAAAAATCGATACCCACTTCCTAGGATTGATGATCTGTTCGATCAGATGCGGAGGATCAGTCAGTTTATTCAAAAAGATCTTCGATCAGGGTATCATCAGCTGAGAATAAAGGAAGAAGATATTCATAAAACAACTTTTTTAGAACGAGGTACGGGCATTATGAGTTCACGGTGTTACCTTTTGGGTTGACTAATGCACCTGCCGCCTTCATGATGAATCTAATGAACAATATTTTTCAAGAATACTTAGACAAGTTTGTGCTTGTGTTTCTTGGACGACATTCTTATATACTCTAAAAATGTCGAAGAGCACCAAGAACATCTCAGGATAGTGCTGGAAATCTTAAGAAAGAGGAAGTTGTATGGCAAAAACTGTCCAAATGTTCCTTTTATGATGCAGAGGTGCATTATTTGGGACACGTTATAAGCAAGAATGGGATAGCTGTTGACCCTTCAAAAGATCACAGCTATAACTGAGTGGCCTGCGCCTAAGAACGTGCATGAAGTGAGGAGCTTCATGGGCTTGGCTGGATATTATCGAAAGTTCGTTAAGGACTTTTCAAAAATTGCTGCCCCAATCACTTCGCTGCAAAAGAAGAAAGGATAAGAAATTTGTCTGGACAGACAAATGTGAATCTTCCTTTAAGAATTTAAAGGAACAGTTAACTACAGCACCACCTATTTTGACTGTACCTGATCCAAATGGAGATTTTATGGTTGTAACGGATGCCTCAGGAGAAGGCCTTGGAGGTATTTATTACAGAATAACCATGTCATCGCTGAAAGCAGAAAGCTTAAGTTACATGAACAGAATTATGCTCCACATGATCTATAGCTCACTGCCATTGTTCATGCACTTCAAATGTGGAGGCATTACCTTTTAGGCAAGCCTTTCAAGTTAAAAACAGACCATCTGGGGCTGAAGTATATTTTTTACTCAGCCAAATCTGAATGCAAGGCAGCGAAGATGGTTAGAAATTTCTGTCTCAGTATGATTTTGATATAAGCTACATCAAGGGCAAGGAAAATAGAGTAGCAGATGCTCTGAGTCGAAGGAAGCATATCTCTGCTCTTATAACGTTAAGAACTCAGTTTAAGGATGAGGTGAAAGATGCCTTGGAAACAGATCCTTATTTCCAGCAAGTCAAAACAGCACTTGCTGCAGACCCGAGGGATGTGTCAGGTATAAAAAGGATTCCGTTTTGATAATGAAGGAATTTTGAGGTTCGAAAACAGGGTATATATACCTTGGCAAATGACTTAAGAGGGGGAATTGTCTAACTGAATTTCATAATTCACCTTTTTCTGGACACCCTGGCATTACAAAAATGCTCGCTTATCTTAAGCAACAATATTTCTGGAAGGGAATGAAAAAGGATGTGGTAGAATTTGTAACACACTTCTTGGAATGTCAGCATGTTAAAGGCGGAACATATGCACCCCGCTGGATTATTGTATCCCCACAATATTCCACAGTATAAATGGCAAGTGATAACGATGGATTTCATTCAAGGATTGCCTATGTCAAAAATAAGCATGACATTATCCCTGGTTGTAGTCGACAAATTGACCAAAGTGGCACACTTCATTGCTGGTAATTTGAAGGACGATGCACCAGTGCTAGCAAGAAGATTTGTACATGAAATCTTTAGATTGCATGGAATACCGGAATTAATCATATCGAAAGAGATCTCAGGATGACATCAAGGTTTTGGCAAACGCTTAATGCGGCCTTGGGGACTAAATTGAACTTCAGTTCTGCATATCATCTGGAAAACGGATGGACAGACTGAGAGAGTTAATCAGGTTTTAGAGGACATGTTAAGGATGTATTGCATGGACCAGCAGTATAAATGGGAGGAATACCTTCCGCTAGTAGAATTTGCTTACAATAACACCTATCACGCCTCTTTAAAAATGGCGCCCTTTGAAGCATTGTATGGAAGAAAATGCAGAACCCCTGTCAACTGGGACAACGTTAAGGACAGAGAGGTAATTGGGCCAGAAATCCTTATGGAAATGGAATAGCAAAATCAAAATGATTCGGGAACATGTTGTAATATCTTCTCCCCAGGTAGGCATAGACAAGCGGAAGAATATGGAAACAAAGAAAATTCAAACCTCAGCCCTTGGCGCACAGAAAGGGCGCACGACAATGAGTGTCAACATGAGAATGTATGCGCCAAGGCGCAGGAAAAAAGTGGCGCACAGAAATGGATGTCGACAATGTAAAGGATGCGCCTTGGCGCACGAAATGGCGCACACAATGAGTGTCAAACAGGGAAAAAGTTGCGCCTTGGCGCACATAAGAGGATGTCGACACAAATGTAAATGCGCCCTTGGCGCACAGAAGAAGAGATGTCAACATAGAAATAGACGCGCCCTGCCCTTGGCGCACAGAAAGGAATGTTGACACAGGAAAAGTTGCGCCCTTGGCGCAGGTAAAAAGTGGCGCACGTAAACATGTGTCGACATAAAACATATTTGCGCCTTTGGCGCACAAAAAAAAGAGTGTTGACATGCAAATGAATGCGCCTTTGGCGCACAAAAAGGGTTTGTCGACACAAACATATTTGCACAAAAAGGGTTCAACACAAACATTTTGGCGCCCCGAAAAAAGGATTGTCAACATGCATATGGATGCGCCAAGGCGCACCTTCAGGAGGCACAACATTCTGAACGCTGACAGGAAGCAGGACCCCCCAGATATTCAGATGGCCATAACTTTTGACTGGGAGCTCCGATTCACACAAGGTTGGACTTTTCGGAAAGCCTACGGCTCCTCTACCTAACTACGACTGGGATATTTTAATTGGGTGGGAAAAAAGTTCTTAAAAATGCAAAATACAGTTTGCCACTTTTTGCCAGGGGTTTATCCAAAAGAAAAGAGGACTTTCCAAGAAGAGCAAAGCCCTCAAAGGAAGGCCTGATTCTCTGCATCTGGTTGTAGTTGGTTGCCAAACAGTGAGAGTGGTACTCGATGATCGCTTTCTTCCTTACCTACGGCAAATGCCATGCACCTAACTTGCCCAAGGGAAGCGCACATAAAAGCAGGGCAGCTAAGTATGTCATCTGGGATGACGGTTTATATAAGACGCCGGGATAGACGGGGTCTTCCTGTGATTGTGTGACAAGCCCTAGCAAGTAAAACTGCTGGAAAAGTTTCACCATTCAGCCTGTGGGGGTCATTTTTCTTCTTCCGTGACAAGCACACAAAATCATTCGAGCAGGTACTATTGGGCCAACGCTCTTTCAAGATGCGGCTACCTGGGTGGCAAAGTGTGAACCAATGGTCAGAATTCGTAGGCAAGCCCAAAATTGGCTGCCTTCCCATAGGCGGTCATTATCAATGAACCTTCAGGCAATGGGGAATTGATTTATTGAGAGCACTCAATCCTCAATCGAGTCGGACATGGCCTATGTCCGTCACAGCAACGGATACTTCACTAAGTGGGTTGGAAGCCATACATGTCAAGCACGCCACTTCTGAGGTGGTTGCACGTTTTTAGCAAAAGAAATATCATTGTCAGTTTCGGTGTTCCAAAGCAAGATCGTGCTGATAATGCTTCTAACTCTCCTTCGGGAAGTTATTTAGTTTTGCTATGAATACGGATAACTTTAGCACATGCCTCGGATTATTACCCTCAGGGAAATGGTCAGGCAGAACCAGTAAGAAGAACTTGGGGACAATCATACGGAAATTAGTAGATGAAAATCAGCGGATTGGCCACAAGCTTTGTAAGATGCTTTGTGGGGGCCCGCAATTTACCCCCAGAGATCTTCGCGGCCATGTCACCTTTCAAGGTTATATGGAACTAATGCCGAACTTCCATTTTGCGGAACTTCCTGCTCTACGCTTTGGGACAAGCAAAGCAATCGAAGCTGAAAAACTTGTCAGAATTCTCTAGAAAGAGAATTATGTATTTCTGGCGGAATCTTGAAGAAAAGATTTGTTGGATAGAAAGTGTCGACAAGATCATTGAACATCCGAATCAAGTGAAAGGCTTTTTGAAAAGAAGGCCAAGCAAGAGAGATTCTAGTGGAGATCTCGTCCTTCTTTGGACAAGCGAAGAAGAACCGAAGGGCATGCACGGAAAATTTGATCCCTATGGAGAGGGCCCTTCAAATCAAGCGACTCAATGGAAGAATCGTTTATCTCTCATATTTGATGAGCTGAACTCCTGCTTCCCTATAGAGGGCAAATATCAAGATCTAAGGAAGTGAGCTTGTTCTCTCTTGTCAGTATTTTAGTTGTGTGTTTGACGCACTTTTGTGTGTGTTTGCTTTAGTTTGTTGTGTGGTCATTTGTTCTCCCTCCGTTCCCCCGTGTTTTGACTCCGTACCCATGGATAGGCCAGGTGATCTGGGAGTCTTCCCCCAGTTTTGCTCAGGATAGTCCCCCAGAAAGAGCCAGCTGCTCTCCCGTAAAATTGACAAGGGCAATTTTACCGATAAACCATACCGAAAATTTTGTCTCGATCCCTCGTTAGGGATCCCTCGCGTTCGAAACGTTGCAAAAATCCCTCCCCGGGAAATCTAGTTTTGAACTTAGTCTTTTTGAGCATTTTTGGCTGGGCGCATGGTTTTGCCTTGCAACATCAAGTTTTGATGCGCCCCCCCTTAAAGCCTTTGGCGCATGGTTTTCCATGTTGTCAACTTATCCTTCGGTGCGCCAAAGCATGTTGAGTCAGTTTTTGGTGCGCCATTAGGGCGCACGTAATCTCTATGTTACACCAAGTTTTGGTGCGCCAAAGGGCGCACATAAAATCTATGCCGACAACGCATTTCATGCGCCAAAAGGCGCACCCTTCCCTTCGCAGATCCCTTCCATGCGCCAAAGGCACACGCTTTCCCTGTCGACATGTTGTTTCCATGCGCAATTTCAAAAGGTTTTGGTTGGCACATTAATGACAGGGTTTTTCTATAAATATCCATGCGCGCCCATGTCATTTTCTTCTTTTGTCAAGAACGTGATTGCTCGGATTTGTAGCTTATTGTATGTCGGCTTATATCACCCTGTGGACCCGCTTTCAAATCGTTGAATATATTTAAGGTAAGAGGTTTCCCTCTTCTATTATTTTATGATGTAAGGTATGTGTCGGGGGTCTGGTTTGATGGTCGGTTTGCAAGGAAGGTGTTTAAGCTAGCTTTTCCCCCTCTGTGCTAGTCATGTTTTGTTTCCTCTTTTCGTTCTCTTTCTTCCTCCCTCTTTTAGATCTGCTGGGAAAGAGGGTTGTCTTTGGTCAAGAATCTTGGGAATGAAAGAAGAAGGAGAGAGCCTTTGAGCTGTTGGTTGAGTCGAGCTTATTTAAAAAAGGCGCAATTGGGCGGGTCTTGCACAAATAAGACCGACGCGGCCCCACGGCGCACCTACCAGCCAGCAACTGATCAAGAACCCGCACCACAGCGCACCCAACCATCCTGCTGCATCTTGAATACATGCGCCCTCGAAGCGCGCCCTTTTCGCATGCAACAAGGTCTAAAACCCGCGCGCCTTAAAAGACTGTGGCGCACCAATTTGTCCATGTTGCATAATGTTCCATGCGCCAAGGGCGGCACTCAGCTCAAAGGATAACACAAGCCTTCTGGCGCGCCAGTTAAAAGATTACAAGCAGCGGGCGCACCCTCATTGAGAGTAACATGATGTGAGTAAACCCTCCATTGCGCGCGCCATATCCCTTTGGCGCACCATTTGTTTTAAATGGTTACACAATCCACATGCGCAAAAAGGGCGCACCGAACCCCAATGACCGCATTTCTGTGCGCCCCCTGTATAAAATGCACACCTGCCTTCATCCATGTGCCATGCGCCTTTGGCGCCAAGATAAACTCTGACAAACATTCCTTTCTGTGCGCCTATCATTTGGCCTGTAAGTTTTGCATTTCTTCCCACGCCCTGAGCATTTAAACTCTAACTCTTTCTTCTACTAGCTTTCCAATGGAAGATCAATGACTAATTCAAACCTCGTGTGGATGGGGTCTCGTTCTCTCAGCAGATAAGCAACTGAGTTCGAAAGGAACAGTGTCTACGTAAGCAAGAAACCCACCAACAACCAAGAGAAAAGGCTACTATTAAACGCAGAAGAAGAGTGAAATACAAATATCAGAGGGTCAGGATGCTCCGAAATCACAGGCTGAGGCAGTATGGATGCAGAGGACTCTGAATGGGTAACATCGACATGGATGAGTTCTGGGTTAGTAGAACTCAAAAAAGGTTTTAAAAGAGTCCACGGATGGACAAGTGTAATAGGAAATGCTCTGCTTTCACCGGCGGGAATCCAGTCAACGCTTGTAAACAAAGAATTCATGATGGTGGTTGACAACAATGTTTACAACAAGACACAAGATTGAGGTGTCCGAAGACAAGTAAGGGGACGGGTAGTCCATAAACCATCAAGCCCGTCATTTTGAGTTAAAAACTGATTGGATCCCTCACCACCGGAACTACGTGGCTCTTAGCCACAAAGCAAGAATGCATCAAGTCTAGAAGAAAACGAGGACCAGTGCATGCAGTTGATGAATGAGGTTCTACCTAAAGAACAAGAAGGTGGTGACCCAGGTGGCCCGTCAAAACTATCCACCGAAAGTGATTTCTCAGAGGAACTCAGTGATGATACTATCACTTTCTGAGCAGGATTCTCAGGCTTTCAGATGCACTATTTCCATCAAGTGGATGTTGTGGGACTGGAGACAATGAATAAGAATTTGCAGTCAGTGCTTTTCTGGAGGTGAATATAATAAGCAGCACCCATATCTGAGCAGCTACAAACAGCTTCGCACAACGGAGTATTCATATGAACTCTATGTAGTCTACGTTGCCGCATCGGCAAAGAGTACCCCAGGGCTCAACCCGAAGTGGAGTATGCTCAGGCCAAGATTATTTGATTTACTATCCAGGCTGATGGCTGTGGAGAAGAAGGGGAGAATAGCATCCCTCAATTTGCTAAATCAAT
Organism: Taxus chinensis; assembly: GCA_019776745.2. Lineage (NCBI taxonomy): Eukaryota > Viridiplantae > Streptophyta > Pinopsida > Cupressales > Taxaceae > Taxus > Taxus chinensis. The sequence goes on along the minus strand of CM034156.1, from coordinate 359,263,285 downwards.
GATGCATTCTTCTATCACTCATCTGACTGATGAGAGGGCCAAACATAAATCATAGGCCGGTGAACGACCAAGAACATAGTAGCGTCACATAGAGACATTGGGGAGCCTTTTGTTCAACCCATTTCCCAGTTCACCTAATCTAAGGGCTATCAACTTTTTGGGAGAGTTCAACCAGGCGACTTACAATGTATGCTGGACCAAAGTTGATTCTACTGGGTTATAAAGGCAGTGGTCAACATACCATTGGAAAAGGCCTCAAAAAGAAAGAAGCGTGGAAACCCTTTTTTTTTTCCCCCCCCCCCCCTCATGGTGGGCGGTAAACTGCTCCTACTATCACAAAGCGGAAGGAAATGTTCGAAGAGCTGGAGTTGCTGGAATTGAAACAGGATTCCTAGCAGGCCTTACTTCGATCCTAGGGCTTTGTCTACCAAGGGCTAAGCTGGATCGATCCAGTCCCTCAAATTAGGATATTTACATTGACGTCTCCAGGGAGGGGAAACTCAGAAGAAAGGATCACCGCCTGGCATTAACGGAAATCAAATCCCAATACGGAGTGGCCATTGTACCCCAAGGCTTCCAAACTACGGAAGACGAAACTGACAAGGTGTACTGTACAATGAATGAGGGAGATTGGCATTTCCAGGCCATTGACAGACGCAAAAGTCCTCAAAAATTGAGGAGTAGGGTCAGGCGCTATGTGGAGAACAGAAACATTGGTTGCCGCCATGAACGGACTAATTCTACCTCGGGGTAGATTTCACCACAACTTCCCCTTGGGCAACGCACCTCCAAAGGTCAAAAGAGCAGATGAAAGGCAACAGGTGACAAAGGGAAACCTAGCACCAGCAGGCGAACTCCCCTCCAAGTCCTCTTCCTCAGAGCCTGAACAAGTCATAACTCTTGAGGAGGGATTAACAGAGGAAGTCCTATAAGGCCCAGCCACCCAGGGATGTCGCGCGTCGCCTACAATTCAGAGGTCCCTTCTATCCCTTCTTCTTCTTCTTCCTTGGTTCCCCTCCCGAGTGACTCAAGCGAACCATCCTTTGGGTGAGTCCTTGGCCCTCTCTACTCTTTCCCCTCATATTCGTCTGATCTTTTCCTACCCTCCATGATGCTTCATCTATTCTTCCTCATCTCCGAGCTCACTCTCCCTTCCTATATCTTTGACAGTTGCGGTTTCCCTCCCCTCCAGTGGACATCTTTCTTCGGCTATCTGTCCAATGCCGCAGCAGAGTGCTGTCCCATTTTTCCACTTCTCTACCGTGTGCTGCTCCCCCCTCTGTCTCTGGTCCTTCTCATAGGGACCAGTTGGAATCTTCAGCAGCTAGCCAACAAAAGAGGAAAAGAGTCTCCATTCGCTCTGATGGACTTTTCGGTCATTCAGGCTTAAAGGAGTGAGAAGCACAAGCCGGTTACACGCTTCTCAAAGAGCGCTGAAGAGGAGGTGAGGGAGTCTGGACATGGAAATAGATACCACAACCCACTCAAGGAAACAAAAAGAAGGATTGTTCCAACGGATTTCAACCGTGACCCAAGTCATAATGGGGACATCCACAGAAAAAGTCTCCAGGGGAAGCTCTTTCCGCAGCTGGATGCAATCTCAAGAGCTTAGGAAAGAAAGAAGAGAAAAAGGCTACTGAAGGAGCAGGAAACAAAATATTGCTTCGAGGCTTAAAGAAGATGGGAAGTGCACTCCCACAACTCCGCAGAGGACTAATGAGATGCTCGGCAGGAGAAAGATCAATGAGTATTTCAGATCGTTTGTGAGCAAGGTATTGGCGGTTTTGTTTCTTGCTGGAGAGGAACCAAATCCTCTAAGGATAGTTGAAAAATAATCGCCCCCGGAATATATTCAGTTTATACTGAACATCGAGAAGGTGCGAGAAGGTGAACAACGGAAACCCAAGCATTCGCAGGCACCATTCAGAAGAGTATTCAGAGCATGCTAGACTCCAGCATGAGGGCATTCGAACAAATTTTTGTGGATTGTTTCAGTCGAAGATCTGGTCAAGTTCGGAGTAGTATTCGGCCACCCAAGGGCCCATCAACAAAAACTATGTTACTCTGGACTATCGGATTAGATCAGCTTAGAATCGTTTTTGGACAAGATTAGCAAGGGGGTAAAGGAAGAGGCCCTGGAGCAATGCATTAAATGGAGGAAAATGTCTATTATATGACTCCAGGGATTGCCTCACTCCTTCCCTTACTTAAGATCAGCTGGATGACACTATCCAATTTTCAAGGAGACTAGGCCCTCTCCAGGGACAGGGCCAGAGTCACGTTTGATAATTGAATCTATCAACAACCTAAACTGGCCTGTAGGGACTTATCGGGGTTCCTATCGAGCGGAGAAAGGATTATTCCAAACTCCCGGGGAAAAAACGAAAAAAGGGAAAAGCTCATAGACGAGCGGGAGACTTGCGAAGCCAACAGTGAACGGCAACCAAGGATCCATCCACAGATCAATTTGGCCAAATGATAGCAAGTTTTTGGAAATTACGGATCAGTGTTCCACATATCATCACATGAGCGCATCAGAAACAGGCCAACACCCCTTTTCGGCCGCAGGATGATGATGATGGTAGCTTTCTTATTCTTCTAATCTTCTTCTCTCTATTCTCCTGCTTATTTCGAAATATCGAAGTAAGTTGGCACAAATGATGCACATCATCATGTTGCATCATGGGATGAGTCACCATCAAAGTTAGGTCAAAGTCACAGACCTTTTAGATATTGGTAAAATTGTAAATAAGTTGGTTGGCTCCATTTTGCCTTTCTCTCTTCCCTCATCTTCTATAAATAGTGAGCATATTGTTTTATCAGGGTGTTTTTTTTGAACATTTTTTAGATAGAAATAGAAGGGAGGAGAGAAAGACTTCTTTGAGTTTTATTTGTGTCACAAAAAACAAAGAACAGTAGACAATATTCCGGGACTTGTGCTCGATCACAGCTGTGTTAGACATTAGATCTTCCTTACGTTAGATCTATATGTGTTTAATTGTTAGATTATATCATTTTTCCGTCATTTGTTTATCAGTATGCTTGTTTATTTGCCACGTGAGATTCTTAGTAGGTTTGGCTCTGTTTACTCAAACTAAAAACATAAATCTTCTGACCTTTATGCTTTGGAATTCATTTCTTTCTCCCTTCGCGATCTGGTCTTTCTCTTCTCCCTCTTTCGGTACTTCTTTTCGCAGCCTGGATGGAAGACCTAATGGGGATGAGCTCCAAACCCCGAAGGTAGAACTGTGATGACTTGCATAGGGTTCCTGCTAAGTAGAAGAAAGGCAATTAAACCAGTTCGCTTTGCCTGTCTCAAAGCGGGGCGAAGCCCCGCACACTGTTGGCTCGTTCATCAATTAGGAATTCTGTCTGCGACAGTTTTGAGGAACCAACATGAGGACAGGATTGATTTTCGTTGTGTTTAATGGATGTTGTTCAGCCTTCTGTTTGGATTGTTGTCACGATTACTATCTGGCTTGTTTTCTGTTACAAGTAAATGGAAAAAAATATAGGAAAATTTGGTTATTGATTGAGTTTGTCTCGACTGCCACAAGACTTAATATAATTACCTGTGACGGGTTGGGTTTTTCTGGACAGATCGGTATTGAAATGAATATATATATTATATATATAGTATATATATTGAGTTCTGTATATCATTAAGAAAAAGGAGAATGTTCTGTTTTCTGGGAAGAGTAGAATTGTTGATCGAGAAGAACTCGAATGGTTATTTTCATGGTTTGCGGTTGGGTATTTTGGATTTATTGTTTGGGTGGGTATATTGGATTGGAACTTGCACAGGTTAGTGAGTTGCTTTTCAATATGAGTGATTGTCTGTTCATCTTATAAGTGACTCTTCATGCTTGAATAAACAGATCTGTGGGGTTTTTAGTTCATTCTGAGCAAAAAGATCGTTTCTTAATGACAATTTTAGGGACATATAATCTCGTTATGTTGTTGTCGATTCGGAAAGAAGAAACTAGCTAAATTTTGGTTTGATGGAACGTTATAAGTTCAGTTTGACAAAGATTAGATACAGTGACCATTTAGGATGGTTTTGAGTGCTGTATTTTCTGTATTAAACGGAATTTTGAAATAATGTTCGTGTGTCTTCTGATCTTTTGCAACGGTCATTTAGAAGAAATGAATCAGCATGAAAGTTCTTGTTGAGTGTGAAGAAAAAAGGTTGTTTTCTTATAGTGAATATGTTAGAGAACATAACCGAAAATTTTGTTTTCGATCCCTCGTTAGGATCCCTCCGCTGTTTCGAAACGTTGCAAAATCCACTCCCGGAAATCTAGTTTTTTTGAACTTAGTCTTTTTGAGCATTTTTGGCTGGGCGCATGGTTTGCCTATGCAAAACATCAAGTTTTGATGCGCCCCCCTTAAAAGCCTTTGGCGCATGGCTTTTCCATGTTGTCCACTCCTTTCGGTGCGCCAAAGCACTGTTGAGTCAGGTTTTGGTGCGCCATTAGGCGCACGTAATCTCTATGTTACACCAAGTTTTGGTTGCGCCAAAGGGCGCACATAAAATCATGCCGAAACGGCATTTCATGCGCCAAAAGGCGCACCCCTTTCCCCTTTCGTCCAGATCCTTCCATGCGCCAAAGGGCACACGCTTTCCCTGTCGAACAGTTTTTTCCATGCGCCATTTCAAAAGGTTGGTGGCCACATTAATGACAGGTTTTTCTATAAATATCCATGCGCGCCCATGTCATTTTCATTCTTTTGTCAAGCACGTGATTGCTCTGGATTTGTCAGCTCTGCTCTGTTCGCTATCTCACCCTGTGGACCCGCTTTCCAAATCGTTTGCTAATATTTAAGGTAAGAGGTTCTCCCTCTTCTCTATTTTTATGCTTTCATGTTTTGGTCTGTCTTGGTTTGCTGGTCGGTTTGCAATGGAAGGTGTTTAAGCTAGCTTTTTCCCCCCCTCTGTGCTGTCCTGTTTTGTTTCCTTCTTTTCTTCTCTTCTTCCTTCCTCCCTCTTTCTAGATCTGCTGGGAAAGAGGGTTGTCTTGTCCAAGAATCTTTTGGGAATGAAAGAAAGAAGGAGAGAGCTTTTGAGCTGTTGGTTTGAGTGAGCTTATTTCAAAAGGCGCATTGGCGCGTCTTGTAACAAATAAAGACAGACGCGCCCCACGGCGCACCTACCCGCCATGCAACATGCTCAAGACCCGCACCCACAGCGCACCCCACCATCCTGCTGCATCTTGAATACATGCGCCCTCGAAGCGCGCCCTTTTCGCATGCTACAAGTCTAAAACCCGCGCCTCCTTAAAAAGCCTTTGGCGCACCCTTTGTCCATGTTGCATAATGTTTCCATGCGCCAAAGGGCGCACTCAGCTTCAAAGTAACACAAGCCTTCTGCGCGCAAGTATAAAGATTACAAAGGCGCGGGCGCACCCTCCATTGCCAGTAACATGATGTTGAGTAAACCCTCCATGCGCCGCGCCATATCCCTTTGGCGCACCATTTGTTAATGTTACACAATCCATCCATGCGCCAAAGGGCGCACCGAACCCCAATGTAACACGCATTTCCTGTGCGCCCTGCTATAAAATGCAACCTGCTTCATCCATGTGCCATGCGCCTTTGGCGCCAGTATAACCTCTGCAACATTCCTTTTCTGTGCGCCTTATCTATTTGGCCTGTCAGTTGCATTTTTCCCACGCCCTGAGCCTTTAAATCTCTAACTCTTTCTTCTACTAGCTTTCCAATGGAAGATCAAATGACTAATTCAACCTTTTTGGATTGGGTCTCACTTCTTCTTCATGCAGATCAGCAACTGAGTTCGAAAGAACACATGTCTACGTCAAGCAAGAAACCCACCAAACCAAGAGGAAAGGCTAAACTGACAGAAGAAGAGATGAAATACAAATATCAGAGGGTCAGGATGCCCGAATCACAGGCTGAGTGCAGTATGGATGTCAGAGACTCTGAATTGGGTCACATCGACATGGATGAGTTCTGGGTTAGAACTCAAAAAGTTAAAAGAAGTCCACGGATGGACAAGTTAATAGGCAATGCTCTGCATTTCACCGGCGGAATCCCAGTCAACGCTGTAAACAAAGAATTCATGATGGTGGTTGCCCAATGTTACAACAAAGACACAAGATGTGTCGAGAACAGTAAGGGCGAGGTAGTCATAAACCTCACTGCCCGTCATTTTGAGTTAATGCTTGGCATCCCTCACCACCGGAACTACGTGGCTCTTAGCCAGCAAGAATGCATCAAGGTCTAGGAAGACAACGAGGACCAGTGCATGCAGTTGATGAATGAGGTCTACCTAAAGAACAAGAAGGTGGTGACCCGGTGGCCTCAAACTATCCACCGAAGTGATTTCTCAGAGGAACTCAGTGATACTATCACTTTCCTGAGCAGATTCTTCGGGCTTTCAGATGCCCACTATTTCCATAAGTGGATGTTGTGGTACCTGGAGACAATGAATAAGAATTTGCCCGATCAGTGCTTTTTCTGGGGTGAAATAATAAGCAGCACCATATCTGAGCAGCTACAACAGCTCGCCACAACTGGAGTATTTCATATGAACTCCTATGTAGTCTACGTTGCAGCATCGGCAAGGGATTACCCAGGGCTCAACCGAAGTGGAGTATGGCCTCAGGCCAAGATATTTGATTACTATCCAGAGCTGAGGCTGGAGAATAGCATCCCTCAATTTGCTAAAATCAATGATGCATTCTTCTATCACGTCATCTGCCTGCTGAGGCCCAACATAACTCATAGCCGGACGACCAAGAACATAGTAGCAGTCATAGAGAAATGGGGAGCCTTGTTCACCCAATTTCCCACGTTCACCTATCTAAGGGCTATCAACTTTTTGGGAGAGTCAACCAGGCTACCAAGGTATGCTGGACCAAAGTTGATTCTACTGGAGTTATCAAGGCAGCTGGTCACATACCATGAAAAGTGCCTCAAAAGAAAGAAGCGTGGAACTCCTTTCCCCCTCATGGTGGGCCGGTACACATGCTCCTCCTATCACAAAGCGAAGGAAATGTTCGCAGAGCTGGAGTTGCTGAATTTGAAACATGACTTCCTAGCCAGGCCTACCTTCGATCCTAGGGGCTGTCTACCAAGGGCTAAGCTGGATCCGATCCATGTCCCTCAAATTGAGGATATTTACATTGACGTTCTCCATGAGGTGGAACTCAGAAGAAAGGATCACTCGCGCTTGGCATTAACGGAAATCATCCAATACGGAGTGGCCATTGTCCCCAAAGGCTTCCAAACTACGGAAGACGAAACTGACAAGGTGTACAATGACATGGAAGGGGATGATTGGCCTTTCCCAGACATTGACAGAAGCAAAGCTCCTCAAAAAATTGAGGAGAGGGTCAAGGAGACTATGTGGAGAACAGAACATTGGTGCCGCATGAACGGACTAATCTACCTCGGGGTAGATTTCACAACTTCCCCTTTGGGCAACGCACCTCCAAGGTCAAAGAAGCAGCTGAAAGGCAAAGGTGCAGAAGGTGAACCTAGCACCATTCAGGAGGAAGCCCCTCCAAGTCCTCTTCCTTCAGAGCCTGAACAAGTCATAACTCTTGATGAGGGATTAACAGAGGATAGTCCTATACGCCCATCCACCCAGGATGTCGGCGTCGCTACAACTTCAGAGGTCCCTTCTATCCCTTCTTCTTCTCTTCCTTCCCCTCCTCGAGTGACTCAAGCGACCATCCCTTTGGTCGCGTCCTCTGCCCCTTCTTCTACTCTTTCCCCCTCATCTTCGTCTATCTTTTCCTCCCTCCATGATTTGTCTTCCTCTATTTCTTCCCTCATCTCCGAGCTCCCTTCCCTTCCTATCTCTTCTGCAGTTGCGGTTTCCCTCCCTCCCGTGGACATTTCTTCGGCTATTCTTTCAATGCCGCCGCCGCGTGTCTCCACGTTTTTCCCCTCTTCTACCGTTGCTGCTTCCCCCTCTGTCTCTGGTCCTTCTTCCATAGGACCAGCTTGGATCTCTCAGCAGCTAAGCCAACAAAAGAGGAAAGTTCCCATCGCTCTGATGGACTTTTCGGTCATTCCGGCTAAAGGAGTGAAGAAGCACAAGCCGGTTACACGCTTCTCAAAGAGCGCTGCAGGTGAGAGAGTCATGGAAATAGCATACCCCAACCCCCTCAAGGAAAAAGAAGATCTGTCTCCAACAGATTTCACCGTGACCCAAGTCATAATGGGGACATCCACAGAAAGTCTCCAGGGGGAAGCTCTTTCCGCAGTGGATGCACTCTGCAAGAAGCTTCAGGAAACGAAAGAAGAGAAAAGGCTACTGAAGGAGCAGAACAAATATCTGCTTCAGGCCTTACAGAAGATGGGAAGTGCACCTCCCACAACTTCCGCCGAGACTCCTGAGCTGCTCAGTCAGGAGAAGATCAATGAGTATTCTCAGATCGGTGAGCAAGGTATGGCTGTTTCTGCTTGGAGGAGCCAAATCCTCAAGGATAGTGAAAAAGTAATCGCCGAATATATCAGTTTATACCTGAACATCGAGAAGGTGAACAAGGAACTCCAAGCATTAGCAGGCCCGATATCAGAAGAGTTAGAGCATGCTAGACTCCAGCATGAGGCCTTCTAACAAATTTTTGATTGTTCAGTCGAAGATCTGGTCAAGTTCGGAGTCTTCGGCCACCCAAGGGCCCTCAACAAAACTATGTCTACTCTGGACTATCGGATAGATCAGCTAGAATTCGTTCTGGAAAAGATAGACAAGGTAAAGGAAGAGGCCCTGGATGCAATGCATCAAATGGAGAAAATTGTTCTATCTATGACTCCAGGGTTGCTCACTCCTTCCCTTACCTTAAGATCAGCTGATGACACTATCCAGATTTTCAAGGAGATAGCCTCTCAAGGGACAGGGCCAGAGGTCACGTTTGATACTGAATCTATCAACAACCTACTGGCCTGTAGGGACTTCATCGGGTTCCTTATCGAGGCGGAGAAAGATTATTCCAAACTCCCGGAAAAGCTCATAGACGAGCGGGAGACTTGCGAAGCCATCAGTGAACGGCACAAGGATCCATCACAGGATCAATTTGGGCCAATGATCAGCAAGTTTTTGGAATACCGCGCTCAGTTCCACATATCATCACCTGAGCAGCATCAGAAACAGGCAACCCCTTTTCGGCCGCAGGATGATGATGATGAGTAGCTTCTTCTTCTTCTTCTTCTTCTTCTTCTCTCTATTCTCCGACTTTATTTTCGAAATATCTGAAGTAAGTTGGCACAAATGATGACATCATCCATGTTGCATCATGGGATGATGTCATCCATCAAAGTTGTCAAAGTCAACATGACTTTTAGATATTTTGTAAATATCTTGTAAATAAGTGGTTGGCTCCATTTTGCCTTCTCTCTCCCTCATCTTCTATAAATATGAGAATACTTGTTGTATTCAGGGGTGAACATTTTTTAGATAGAAATAGAAGTGAGGAGAGAAAGACTTTGAGCTTTCTTGTAACAGAAAAGAACAGTAATACAATTATTCAGACTTTGTGCTCGATAGCTGTGTTATACATTAGATCTTCCTTACGTTAGATCTATATGTGTTTAATCTGTTAGATTCATATCTACTTTTCCGTCATTTGTTTATCAGTATTGCTTTGTTTATTTATGCAAGTAGGTTTGGCTCTGTTTACTACCAAACTAAAAACATAAATCTTCTGACCTTTCTGCTTTGGAATTCATTTCTTTTCTCCCTTCGGATCTGTTCTTTCTCTTCTCCCTCTTTCGTTCCTTTCTTTTCGCAGCCTGGAATACTCTACTGGGATGAGATCCCAACCCCGAAGGTAGAATCTGTGAGACTTGCATAGGTTCCTGCTAGTAGAAATAGCAATAAACCAGTTTCGCTTTGCTGTCTCAAAGAGGGGCTAAGCCCCGCACACTGTTGGCTCGTCTATCCATAGATCTGTCTGCGCGACAGTTTTTCGGACCAACATGAGGACAGGATGATTTTCGTTGTGTTTCATGGATGTTGTTCAGCCTTCCTGTTTGGATTGTTGTCACGATTACTATCTCGGCTTGTTTTCTGTACAAGTAAATGGAAAAATATAGAAATTTAGGTTATTGCTTGAGTTTGTCTCGACTGCACCAAGCTTATATATTTAATACCCTGTGCGGGTTTTCCTTGACAGAGGTATTGATATATGAATATATATATATATATATATATATATATTGAGTTCTGTATCTCATTAAGAAAAAGGAGAATGTTGTTTTTGGAAGTAATTGTTGATCGAGATAGAACTCGAATTGGTTATTTCATTGTTTGCGGTATTTTGGATATTCATTGTTTGCGGTATATTGGATTGGAACTGCACAGGTTAGGTGAGTTGCTTTTCAATATGAGTGATTGTCTGTTATCTTTATAAGTTGATCTGTCATGCTTGAATAAACACGACTTGGGTGTTTTTAGTTCATTCTGAGCAAAATGATCGTTTCTTAATGAAATTTTAGGGACATTAATTCTTCTTTATGTTGTTTTCGATTCGAAAGAAACAGTAAATTGGTTTTGATGAACGTTATAAGTTCAGTTTGACAAAGATTACAGTGACATTTAGATGGTTTCTGAGTGCTGTTATTTTTCTGTATAAACGGAATTTTGAATGTTTCGTGTGGTCTTCTGATCTTTGCACGGTCATTTAGAAGAAATGAAATCAGCATGAATAGTTCTTGTTGAGTTGAAGAAAATGGTTGTTTTCTTATATGAATAGTTATAGAACGAATTCTTCTCTTTTTCTGTCTGAATTTTGGAAATAGCATTGAAGTCTTACTGTGCATTATGATTGGACTTGTTGTAGGTAACAGCAATGAATAAATTTTATTTTGAATGGAATGCGTTCATAGAATTAGAAAATCATGTGAATAATTGATTTCATGATTGTATAACTGTTTATCTGGTTTACAATACAGTGGAAGAATTATGGTTTCTTCTAGTACGGTAAATACATAGTATAAAACCTTATACTATTTGATCTATGATAAATACGATGATGTACTAACCTGTTCTGGATATGCACATGAGCCTGATTTAAATGAAGTATTGATAAGGAAGATAAATTCTTCCTTGTTTTCATTTAAAGCTGATTATGAATGAAATTACTCCTGCTGCCAGAAAGTGAATTCCGAATGGATTTTGTAAGTTTCACTCTGAACTGTTATCTTGATTTGTGTCTCGTTTGGATTCCATTTTTAGGACAGTCATGAGGAAGGAGATAGTAATGTGGATGAATGACTTGGAAAATGATCTTTTCTTCTTTCATACAGTTGAAAATTTGTAATCGTTATTAACGAATTTTGTAGTGCTTAGATATGAGCAACTATATGCATTGTTGTTCACTTTCTCGTCTGTGCGTGATTGCTAGGAACCTAATATGATGCATGAACTAAAAGGAAATTAATGGGTTTACATTTCAGTTAGTTTTATCCTTTGTTTTTATTATTAATGAAAGGTGTAGAAAGGATAACAGTATGTTATATCAGCAGTATGCTACTTGTATTCCTAACTTTACAAATATTGTAATTTGAAACTTGCAACGGTTATGTGGAAAATGGGACAGCAGTTCTTTGGTTGATTGTGATGGTATTTTGATGGTTCAGTTGTTATGCTGATCATTCTTTGGTGCCTATTTCTTGATTGATGTCTTATTGTCGTTTCATAAAAGCAAGGTTCTTTTATTGAGACAGTTTATTGAAGCACCTCATTTTAATGACAAGTGCTTAATATGCTCAGTTCATTGAACTGACACGTGCAAATAATTTTGCAGATGGAATTTGATTAGAATGAAGATATGGTTGTTTTCTGATGCTTCTTGATTGGTTGAAGATGAATTGTATTTGTTTACTTTTATTCCTCTTCGAGGAATTGTAAAAAGAAGAAAGTGTATTCTTCTATCTATGAGTTGTAATGATATTTTATGTAAAAAATGCCCATTCAGTTGGATTGGCAAATGTATGGATTATGACATGAATTAATGAATATAAATACAAGTGTGATATTTTAATGACTATATCAGTTGATATTGTTGATTAAATTGGAAACATAATGTTATTCCTGATTTGGATTTATTTAATTGTCCGTGAATGGATGCTAAATGGGAAATGATATCTATTCTTACCTTATTACAACTTTAAGTTGAAATGCACAATTAGATCATACTTGGGTAAAGATGAATTCTTAATTGACATTAAAAAGGATTAGGAAGAATATGATTCCATAACTGATAGGTATTCAGGATTAGCTTGGAAGCTAAGGAATATCAATTAACTTCGAAGTAATCGAACTTCACTTTCGAACCCCATTAATGACCTCGTATGCTAAATTCAGAATAAAGGATATGGGATAAGTATATCCATAACTTATGGACCTTAACTGTGTAAGGTTAAGGAAAATAAATGAATACATTTATTGGGAATTAGACCTCATTTAAATGACGTCTAATAACTAGAATTCTGAATTTAGTTACAGTTGGGAAAAATCTTGGTTAAGTTTAACAGGTTAAACTTATCACGTCCATCGGTAACGGGCTGCTTAATCCAATGATTAAGAAGAGAACCATGTAGAGAAATGCGGCCCTTCGGTACGAAGGAGAATATGCATAGCAAGCTAAAGGATGGATTTAGTCTCTCTTAGCTATATACAACTGTAACGGGAACGAGGATAAAGGGATTAGCATAATTGCTGAAAGTTGATTTTAAAATATTAAGATCATATCCAAATCACTTGAGCAGGATGTGTACTCTCGATGGGAGGATTCCGTAGGACATTGACATACGCCAGCTACAGCAAGGTGTCTTCATGAAGACAGGGTCTTCATGACGACACAATGTTATAGCTGACATATTACAATGCCCTCCCGAATTAAAACATTAAGAATACATAGGCTGAATGTGAAGTTCTTGACAAGGGATAGGAGTATGATCACGTATACGGAGTGACTCCGGGATACTAAAGATAACTAGACACACGGAGTCGTGGGAAATGGCACCGCATGTCTGCGTATCTTTAGTTACTAGGAGTGCCTTCTTATATTTGTTCATATTGCTAGTTAGAAATTGGAAGTTTAAAACTGATCTTAAACTGAGAGGACTGGTAGGAACCAGGAAAGACCATTCTAGATAATAGGTGAAGTGAAGTGAAGGACGTATTCCATTGATGTGTATCACATCCAGGAATATGATCATGCAAAGCATGTGAAAATATTTGGCCAAAGTATCACAAGTGCTGGTTGCATTGTCCTTATCACTTAATTTAAGATGCAGGATGTCAGATGAATATCAGTAACAGATATTCAGATAGGCTTCTTAAATGGATCACTTCGATAACTGGAAACGGTTAAGAGAACTAGTATATATAATATACTATGCATAAACAAACATGAAGGATCGGTTGTTGCCGAGTCATGAAATGAAGGATCGATGAAACTCCGAGCCATGAAAATGGAAGATCAGCAGTTCCTCGAGTCATTTACAGCAGCATATAGAATCTGTTATAATATTGAATGGCATTGAATGTGTGTTCCATATTGTAAATATGCGAACAGGGAACATTAGTTTTAAAAGGAAATTGTGTGTTCCAACTTGTGTTGTTTGGGCAGAGAACAAGTATTAAAACTTGAACGTGTGTTTGAATTTTATAATTCATAACAAAGAACGTTATCAAAAAAAAAAATTCCCCTTGTTCTAGTATCTTAAATGGGGATGTTACAAGTTCCTTGACCACAAAATTTAAAAAATGAGTGAACAAAATGAAACAACTGAGTGAATAATGCAATGTAGGTAGATATAATATAGAAATGGTAATGTTGATGACTTATGCGTAAAACCCTTTAAGATGCAAGGAATTGACAGTTTCATTGAATTCCTCACCTTCTAGTGTACACAAGAGATACACATTGTTTCCTTAGTCTTTCATGACTTGGTATGGGCCCAACCACTTAGGCCAAAATTTCCTTCCTTTGTCGGTTTTCTTATCAATATAGTTGTCTAGTCTTAGAACTAGATCTCCCTTGTATATTTTTCATTCGTAGACCCTTTTGTTATATTGCCGGCACATCCGGTCAGCATAGGCTCTATGTCATTGTTCGGCATTTAGCCTGGCCTCATCAAGGCTTTCTAGTTGAGAGATGTGTGCCTCTCTATAGGCTTCTTCTCCCAAAATCCTTTGTAATGAGATGCAGAGCCTAGGTATTTCGACCTCAAGCGGGAGAACTACTTCTGCCCCAAATACTAATGAGAAAGGGGTTGCCCCTGTTGGTGCTCCTATTGAGGTTTGACTGGCCCACAAGGCTGGGTATAATTTTAATTGCCAATCCCATTTGTTCTCCTTAACTATTTTGAGGAGAATAGATTTTAATGTTTTGTTTGTGGCTTCAGCTTGTTCGTTGGTTTGAGGGTAATAAAGAGAGGTCATATGATGGTTTATCTTGAATTTGCTACATAACTCATGGACCTCATTGTTCTTAAAGGATGTGCCATTATCTGAGATAATGACTTGTGGGATGTCGTACCTATAAATGATTTAATTCAAAATGAACTTAGCAATTACAGAACCTGGTATGGTGGTGAGAGGCATGGCCTCTACCCATTTGGTAAAATATTCTATGGCCGTGATTATAAAGTTATGGCCATCTATTGACGAGGGAGATAATTTCCTTATCAAATCTAGGCCCCACGTGGAAAAATGCCATGGGGTTGCGATTGGTTGTAGAGCTTGTGCTAGCATGTGAATCTCGTGAGAGAATTCTTGGAATTTATGACACTTGTGCACAAATTCTACTGAGTCATGTTCCAAAGTGGGCTAAAAATATCCCATCCGATGTATTTTGCGAGCAGTGGCGTGGCCACCAAAGTGGCCTCCACATATCCCACTATGGGATTCGTAAAGAATCTTTTTGGATTCTTCCGTGTCAACACATCTTAAAAGAATTCCATCAAAGGCTTTACGATAGAGCACTTGTTCTAAAATAAAATATTTAGTGGTGATAATCTGTAACCACCTTCTTTGTTATGATGTGGCACCTTCTTGCGTATGTATGGTCCATGATAAAAATGACGATGTCAGTGTACCAAGGACATATAGATATGAGGGCCTGGTTTTCACAAAATATATGCACTCATCGGGAAAGTCTAGATCCACCAAATCACCTCCATCTAACGGATTGTTAGCTAATCAATCTGCAATGATTTGTCCCTTAACGGATTTGTGGTTTACAAATGTTAGTTCAAACTCACCCATTAAGGTTATGAAACGCCCAACTTTTTTAGATAAAGACCATTGCGTAAGGAATGTTCTATAAATGATTTGTCTTTACAATTACCCTTGTTTCTTGATTTAACATGTAATGTCTCAAACGTTTTGATTGCAAAGACTATGGCAAGGAATTATCTTTCTGCCTGTGTATAACATGTTTCATAATCAAGCAATTGTCTCGACTAATGAAATAGACCTGCATGTTCTCATTTATCATTATCTTCCTGAGCCAACATGTAGGCCTAGCGAGAGATCAGTAGCCCATGAATACAGGATCAAAGGATGATTTGGTCTAGGAGGCATTAACATGGGAGGAGACAACAATAAGTGTTTAACTGCTTTGAAGGCCTCATTGCATTCTTCTATTCTGATCAATGCTATAATATTTCTTTAATAAATTGTTGATTGGATGAACAACAAAACTTAAGTCCGGAGTGAACCTTCGAATTGTACCGAGTATCCCAAGAAATGATCTAATACCATACTCGTTTGATGGTGGAATCATTTCAAGAACAGTTCTAAATTTTGGCTGGATCAACATCAATCCCTCGTGAGGATATAATATAACCCAGAAGCTTTCCTCCTGTCATGCCAAATACACATTTTTCTAGGTTCAATGTGACGCCATATTTGATCAATCGTGAGAGAATGATACTGAGTACTTCTGGGTGATCACAACGCTTCTTGGCCTTGGCCAACAAGTCATCTACGTAGGACTCCACAATCTTATGAATAAGGTCGTGAAATATGTATGTCATTTCCCATTGGTATGTAGCGCCAACATTCTTAAGACCGAATGGCATGACAACGTAACAATAAGTTCCCCAAGGAGTTATAAACATGGTCTTGGCTTAATCTTCCTCAGATATTTTAATCTGATTATACCCTGAGAACCCATCCATGAGGGACAACAACTCAAATCTAGTTATTGCATCAACAATAACATCGGTGGATGGTAATGGGAAGTCATCTTTGGGACAAGATTTGTTAATGTCCCGAAATTCTATGCAAATGTGTATCTTCCCATTCTTTTTGAGAATGGGGATGATATTAGATACCCATTGTGAATAGTTGATTGGTTTGATGAATCCCACCTGGAAAAAGTTTCATTACTTCTTCTTTCACCATGAGAGCCACTTTTGGTTTCATTGGTCTCAAATTTTGCTTAATTGGCTTTGCATCTAGTTTGGTGACAAGATTGTGTACTATGATATGTGGTGCAATTCCCGTCATTTCTTTGTAATTAAATGCGAAAGCCTTTTGATGTTCCTTGAGGATCTGGGTATGTATTTCTATCTCCTTTGGAGTTAACGAGGATCCTAGCTTCAAAATATCTTAGGTTCTTCCTCCATTCCAATATTTATGTCAATTGTTTCGTTCAATTAAGGAAGCGTTGCCTTCTTTAAATTTAGGCGGGGCCAGAGGTAGTTCCAAACTTTCTCCATTCTCTACCTCGTAGATATCGAGATTATTTTACGGGGGAGATTCTATCATGGGATTTCCAAAATAGGAAGAGGAATGTGGGATTAGGGAAAAATCTACTATGTGATGAGTGAGATGTAGCTCCGCATAGGCGTTTAGATATCCAAGAGTGACTCTATCACTGTCAAAGTGATCCAGGATAGAAAACTCATTCTCAACTTCTATACGTGCCATGATCAGGTTTGTTGGTATTTTACATACCAATGGTTTAGTACGAAGTGATACCATGAAACTCGTATTTTCCAACTCACTGCTTGGAGTGAAACGGGAAGATGATGTTGACTATTGAATCCGTGAGGAGGTTCTGTTCTCATGGGATTGCTTTGATTGATATGAATTCAAATCCTTTGGTTAGATCTAATACCATCATTTTATAGAGTTGTAAGTGTTTCAACTCTAGTCTCATATACCTCAGAGACTTGGTTTACAACTAACTGCGAGTCTTCTAGCACTCTAATGTTATCAACACCCATCCTTTTGGCTATGATGAGGGCCAAGGAGGAGGGCTTTCATACTCAGCCCCGTTGGTTATACATTCAAAGTTTAACGTTAAAGGAAAAAGGTAGGCATCTTTCCCTCGAGAGAAGTAAAGATCACACCTGCTCCAGCTCCAAAATGACATCTAGCTCCATCGAAGTGGAGAGTCCAATATTTTCTTGGAAAAATAGATGTTGGGATATTCTTCACGTCTATTTCTTCTGCCTCGGTTACCTTCTACCATACAAACTTCATGTCTGCTGGAAGGGAGCCAATTCCTAGGGTACATCCTATACCCATAGAATCAAATGGTAGCAGAATATGTAAATCCTTTTCTAAGTAACTCGACAATTTTTGCGGTAGTCCCTAATGATAGCTATCTCTATGATTGTTAGTCTCATTATTGAGTGCTGGAATGCCTTCGACTAAATTCGTAACTTCTAATTTTGTTACAGGTATCAACTTTTCTTCTAGTTTTGAATTGATTTGGTTTATTAAGTTGATTTGTTGGGAGTCCAAACTCAAAGTGAACACCTAGTCTCTTCTTCAAATATGCTAGGTGTACATCGAATGGTTTTGGGTCACCTTGAGCCACAAATATTTTCCCTAGGTGCAAAAATCTTATTTCCTGGAATAACGTGGAAGGGATTGCCTTCATGCGATGTATCTGTGGTCGACCGAGGATCATATTATAGTTGGTTTCCCGATCTATAATATAAAATACGGTGAGGAATGTCTTGGGTCCTAAGGTGACAGGTAATACTATAGTCCCAATTGAAGTGGCCTTGAGGCTATCATAACGTCTTAGCATATTTCGTGTTGTGGAACAATTTGTTTCTCCGTATCCTATCTTTTGAAGAAAAATGAAGGGGACTATGTTAACTACTACCCCCTCATCAATCATTACGCGCTTAACACAGTTATTATAAACCCATACCTATAAATGCAAGATTGGGTCACCTCTGCGTGTAATTTCAGCGTCTGTTGGCATTTTTCTTATATCAAATATAAACTCAGTATCCCTATCTGGCTGCCTTGGAGGGTAGACATCAAAGTCTACATGATTTACTTGTGTTTCAGGAGGAGGAGTGATGTTAATTAAATGACCAAGACCTAATGCTTCTAAGAGAGCAGCCCTATGGGTGGGAGAGTTCTTCAATAAATCCAAGAAGGAAATGTGAGAGAAGGTCTTTGTTAGGTCATTAATTAGATCGTAAGTGCCTATGGGTTTTACCAATGTTTGTTGAATGTTGTCTAGTTCTAATGGATAGTTTGGAACTGGTTGAGAAGAATAATCTCATGTTCTTGTTATGGTTTCTACGTGTAGCTCGGTATCTAACTCTACCAGACCAACTATCTTGGTTTGTGGTCGAGTTCCTAATTGGGGTTGCGACCGGTGGATTTAATGAATTTGAGGCTTCATGATCATTATTTCCTGTCATAACACCCTTGTTCATCCTGTTTGGATCTAACCTGTTATTGTTAGAGTGTTTTGGGAGTGGATTGTTAAAAATCTTGAGGGGTGAATTTTGAGGGGAAACTTCCCCTATGTAAGTGTTTGGTGCAGAATTTGCTAAGAACATATCTATAAAGATTTGTCTTTGGTCTTCTGGAAAATGTTGCATGAATTTATTGTAGTCACAGAAAGTCCTAGTATCATGGCCTTGAATCTTGTGGAAACCACAATACAAGTTGGGATTATAGTTTCGAGGTTGTTGGTTTGAAACCTGTTGTGGTCCAAAACTCTGATTAGGTTATTGGTTATTAGATTTAAAATTTTGAGGTTGTTGCCTTTGGTTTTGATTTTGATATCCAGTTGGGTTTTGATTTGGACCTTGTGTCTGGATTTTCTGTTGTTGTTATTATTGTCGTGATGGATGATTAAAATCCACCGCGTTGATTGTTGGAGTAAAGTTGTTATTTCACTGATTGTTAATAGGTGGTGAAATGTTTACGATGTTTGCCCTTTTAACCTAGTCTATTACTCCATCTATTGTAACCCCACATTTTTTGTTAAGGATCTTGTGTCCTTGATTGGCATTCCCGGCATCAGTATAGGTCCTAGTGTTTTGATTGGGAGTGATTAACTTCCCGTTTGTTCCATATGTCTTACGACCACTATCTATTGTCACTTGATCGATTCGGAGGGCACTCTCAATTACTTCATCATAAGTCCTTAGTGGGAACTTCTGGACTTCTTCCTTTATCTCTCTATTGAGAGAACGAAGGAATAAGTCGTGTAGTTCCATTTGATCCATGTTTGGAGCACTTTCTGATGAGTAGAGGAGTATACGCCATCTTTGAATAAAATGAGCAGTGGATTCATTATGCTCTTATTTACTATGTAAGAATTCCCTAATCCCTGTTCTTAATAATTTGTTCATATCAAAAGCTTTGATAAATTCTGACACAAGTTGTTTAAACGAGTGTATCGAAGCTCAAGAATTCTATAATACCAATCAAGGGTAATACCCTCTAAAGTTTTATGGAATATCTTAGCAACAACCACATCCCAAGGGAGTAATTCTTGAATGACCATGGCATAGGCCTTGATATGTGCATTTGGATCTCCCTCCCCTTTGTATTTAGACAAATCGAGAAGAGGTCTTGGAAGCATGACACTTTGTATGGTGAAATATAGAGGCTATTTTAAATATTCTGAGTAAGTCCCTACCGCATAGGTTCTAACCATCGATGGTGCCTGTTGAGGGGGTGGAGGTGGAATGGGTTGTTGATATGGCATAGAATATGTATTTGTAGGGACATAAGGAAATCCCTGTGGTTGAGTGAACATCCCGGGAGAGGAGAACATGTCTCCCTGTGGTCATTTTGAATAAATGTTTAAGTAGGGAGGAGCATAGCTCTGATATGGGTTATTTGGTGCTAAGTCGGGAGGTATCATACCTTCAACTCGAGCAGCATTTGAAAACGTGTTTCTAGTTGGTGTTCGTTGTAGATAGTTATACAAATGTTGAGGAGGCATGCCTAGCGTGCCCATTCCTATAAGGAGGTCAACTTGGCTGGGATGATGTGGAGGGTTGGAAGTTCCTGCTTGCCCAAAATGTGAATTTTGATTTGCTTGAGCAAGTTCTAGTCCTCTAACCTTCTCAACTAAGGTTGAGATGACCTCGATTGGTGAAGACACAATATTTTTCCTTAATGGTGGTTGTTGTATACCTTGAGGTTGTAGAGGTGTATGGTACCCTGCTATGAATTGATCATTACCCTGCCAAGATTCACCGAGAGTATTTTCCATAGGTGGAGGAATGGGGGTGTTTTCTTGGAGCACGGTATCAGGTTGTGTTTACAAAATTCCTATAGGTGGGTACATGTTTTGGAAGCATTGTTCGCTTCTAGCACAATTCGATAAGTACTCCTCATCCAAAAATGGGAGTGGATCTGACTGCTTACTAATTTGTGGTCTGAAGAAAACATGAGGAGATGAAATGGATTCTCTAGTAAACGTCATATTGTTAGAGCCTGGGGGCTCTAGTTGTTGTGTTTATGTGAGTTGATCCATCTCCTCAATTTAGAACGAAGAACTAGAGCGAGTTCTTTGAGGAGGATCTTGTGATGACAAGTAGGTGCTTGATTATTTGTAAGCCCATGCACAAAGCGAGGGTGATGGTTGTCTATTTGTTTGACCGTAATGTGCTTCGAGACCTGAGAGAGGTCTGCCATATGTGTCATATCCTGAAATATTCATGGGGTAATATAAATACCACCAAAATAATGGGAAAGAGCAAAGATGAATGAAAGAAATGAAAATAAAAGGGGAACAGTTGTTTGTTTCATGTCGGGTTCACCAATTTTGTACGATAGAAAAGTGACATACAAGCATGAGAATCTACAAGTATCCCTTCTTCGTACCCGACCTCCCGAGGTCATGTCGAGACAGCCAGTGGAAATGAAATATATGTGGATATAGACAAACTAGTTGGGAAATCTTATATCCTCAACACATAATAATGGGATCTGCGAGTCTAATATAAAGAAAGCTCTCCTAACATGAATTGGTGTAATGGATCGTTTAGATATAATAGCTTCTCGGAGGCTCCAATCAATGTCGAGCTCTGTCGAGATCCTATCTATTGGCTATTGGATACGTGGAAAGTGACCTGTAGGTGCTTCGTGTATATTTCCAAACAAGGTCATGGATAAATGGTAGTGAGAGATGTGGTGGATTTGTAGGAAACTATGGGTGATTTTCTGGTCTAGCCCAAAAAATATTAGCTTGATTGGCTTCTATATTTAATGCGGAAAATTGTATTATGATATCTGGTGGGAGTGGTGAGGATCTAAATACTAGCGTGCATAAACTGGTGTCAATATTTAACTAACTTGCAGGCCCGTTGGGTTGTGGGACGTGTGGATCATAACCATGAGTTCATGGTTGCTATGGACCTGTTATGGTCATGTGAAGAATCAATCTCTTCTTCCGACTATCCAATAGTCATAAGCCTTTTCAGCTTCTATGTTTAATATCAGGAGTTGTGTGATCTTCTCAGAATACCTTACGGGTGTTCTTGCAACTTGTATACGTAAGCCTGTGTCTATGTCGATGAGAAGGTCTCCTGCATTTGGCTACGGAACTAATGGATCACAACCAAATATGTGTTCGCTTTCGGGTTCCTATATGGTTATGCGGATATCCTATCAAGGTAATCTATAGTTGGGTTGACTTGACCAGAATGTGTATGCTTTGTCATCTTCAATATTCAATTGTCTCAATTGTTCACTAACTGCTTGTGGGTTTATTGTCATTTGAAAGACCTGAATCCTAAGCCCTTGATCTATATCCATTAATGTTGCGAAGAGATTTGGCTGAGGTACTACCAGTTCGAATACGTAATCCCTGGGCTCTCTGGGTCTCGTAATTGTCATGCAAAAGATGATTCAACTTTAACTGAAATGAGTAAACTAACTATGAAAGGTATATCTACACTATGCTTATATTCCTTTTATTTTTTTGTATTTTCGATGATGTGTATTTGAACAAAATTTAAAGAGCAGCTATTCTAATATATTCAGATAATGAACAATTAACTTAATAACAGAATTAAAACAAGCAAGTTAGCCTGATATAGATATTTGTCTGTGCACTTGTGAATTTGTTCTAAATATTTAAATAACTAACTAATTTAATTGAAAAACCTTCAATCTTACCTCAGAAGTGAGGAATAAATCACAGCTTCTCAGAAGCTATCATTCCCCACAGCTTCCCTGGTAATATTGAAAGTAAGCTTAACTGAAATAAAATGATTTGCTACTCTATTTGATATATTGTAACTACAACTTTGATATTTCAAAACTAGATTTTTACAGAACAGTGGTAAATCCAGTTGTGTCGTGACTCATCCCCTCAATGTGATCTCTTTGTTCCTTTATGCTCTCGTGAATCCAAAAAAGTGCGAATGTGATAACGTCAGCAGAAGAAGATACTCGAACAGTGGAAACTTGGATATAAACCGAATAAAATGAAAGTAAGAGAGGGATAGTGAAAGTGAACAGAGCTTGACTATGTGATTCCTAGCAGGATTTATTACAGGGATATAATGCAAATATACCAAGAATTCTAGGATCTATTTCTTGTGACAAAACAACAACCTACAACTCTAAGATTATCAAATGAATTCTACTCTACAACTGAAACTATCTTATGCTAAGCTGACTATGTAGGATAGCAATGGAGCAAAATGAAAGTGTGAAGATTGATGATTTCTAAATCAAAAAAGAAGAAATGAGCCTTGAACTGAGAGGCTGAGAATTCATCCAAAATCTAAACTTATTGAAACTTATGGAAGAACTTCAAAACACACTGAATAATAATTCATAGAGGGAGAGGGGCAATTTTCTTATAAACAAGCTTAGTATTTATAGTATTTGGATTTACCAGAGGGTAAGTTTGAATTGAACTCTTTTATCATAAACAAAGAGAAATTACTATTTACCAGGCTACTAAAACATAAATGCAAGCAAGAATGGTTGAAGAATGCGAGTGCCACTTAAATTTTTCACGTTGACGAAAGCGTCGGAAAGTTCTGGAAAACACGCATAGGACCACTGCCCTGCGCAGGGCTGCAATTACAGGACCACCGCCCTGTCCTGGGTGGTGGCCACAGGACGGCCACCCAAATAGGGTAGCAGTCTTGAAACTAAAGACCAAAATGTAATAAAAGAGCGGAACAGGGTCAGAACAAAGTATGCAGAGGTTAGGTATGGAACTTTGGGATGCAGATGTATACTCAGAGTGATTTTTTGATTCTGAACACCTTGCGAAGAGATTTGAATCATCATTAGGGTTTCTGTAACCTCTTTCTGGCAGTACAGTATCTACAATTTTGGGTATGTACAGTAACTCCTTCAAGTTTTTGACTTGTATAATTTGTCTGGGGTTGACTAGTTGAACCTAGTCATACGAAGTTGTTTAGCTCAAAACCCATTTATGTTTTATGTTTTCTAGATGATGTATTCAATTGACTCCAATTAGTAAGACCTCATGGCTATATCAATGTATCTATGCACTGAGTGTTTCAACGAGTAATTTCAAGTTGAAAATCCTGATGTATCATGTGGGAAACGTTGCTTTGTTTTTATTTAACAAATCTTTGTATAGGCAGTAGTCTGTTAATGAATTGTTGTATGTCCTTGCTAGCACGAATTTTTTGGTGGAATGTAGAGAACCCAAACTAAGCATGTTGCAGTTTAAGGTAGACGTTATTAGTTTAGCAATATCAATGAAAAGGGTTTGATTTCCAAGGCATTCGTATAGGCATCTTTTATATTCATCCTCTTTGGGTTATAAAATTGGTAAACTACATTGGTAATTTTTTATGGTCTTTAAAATGATTAAGGGAACCGTGTTTACCTTAATTTGGTCGAACATCAATGATACTCATTGCTTGAGGATGTCTTTACTACTTTTTGTTATTATTTGACTTACTGATAAAACCCTTGTCTTTAAGTCAATATTTATAATTTTCAGATAACACTTAGAAATAGGGAATCATAGTTTAGTGTTAACCTTTGACCCTATCATAGAAATTATTTCAAAGGGTACTTTGTAGTATGGTAGATCGGTTATTGAATATTTCTGGGAAATTGAGGAATTCCCATAACAGTGGTTCTATCTTGGCCTTTAGAAAGGTAACAATATCCCTCAATAGTAATATCCATGCTGAGGAAAGGAAGTTCATGTATAAGTTCTGCTTTATATATATTCTTTCGATATATCTTAATTAAGAGGTGATACGTTGGAAGATAAGCATATTGTTATTAGATGTTGTTATGAGTTATGTTCCTTGTAATTTTGTCATTAAGGCACTTAAAGTAACATGCAATGCATCGTTCTTATGTGGAAGCAAATTCAAATATTATTAGGGATGTACTAATTTGATTTCAGTATTCTTATGCTTGATAATGTGGTTTTAATATTGCAGTATTTTATTTATTCAAATATTATAATGGTATAAGTTGTCAAGTGAGAAAAAGAACCCTTCATGTCAGTTCTTTCGAACTGGCCTTTCCTAACATTTTTACAGATGGTGGAAATTAAGTCTTCCTACCAGATGTTATAGAAAGACAATGTATGTTTCGAATAATTTGATTATGATGTTAAGTTGTATTTATTTGCATAAAATGACTGTAAGCGATTATATTCTTCGTTGTTCTGTTTAAAATAAAAAGGCTATTTAGCCTATTCAACTCTTGAGCTATCTTGAAATAGGGAATATAGCATTTGTAACTATTATTTATTGTTGTCATTAATGTGGATCAGTATTGTTGTCAAATATGTTGTTCTACTTACTGGATAACATTATGCAACATATGCTTGATTAATGTTGTATAATTCTAAGGTGACATGATATAACATATTAATTGGTTAGTGAGTAAATATGATATAGTTATACATATGAGACAAATACAACAATGTATGTTGGCTATCTATTTTGATTGTTATTTTAATTAAATGCCTATCATTTTGAATGGTACTACATCGACGTAAATAAAAAAATTATGGATTGCGGTTATAACACAGTAAGCTATTTAAAATTACATTTAGGATGTAAAATGGATGTAAATAAATATCTTAAATATGTATTTGAATTACCACGAACTCCAAGTTTTAGGACCTTAGGAACATATTCAGAGGTGATAAGAGTCGCTCTGACTTAAGGAAAACTTGTCGTAATCTAATTAATTAATTTTTAACTAACTAAAGATATGACATACCTAATAAATGGAACTTGGCAGGCCAACTCCAGATGGTTGTTGTAATATAGTAACCATTTAATGATGTGAGTCATTAATTAGATATTGTTGTATAGCAGATACCCTAAGTCATCCCTTCAAGGTCCACTTATTGTGTCAGTCATAATACTTTTAAGAATCGAGTTACATTAGTGATGTAAATTTGATTTCTCTGCACGTACAACTCACCTCGATGCCAATTTGTGTTGGCTATGGGGAAGGAAATGGTTGCATAATGATGTGAGTCATTACGGAAGCATTTTCTCTCCCATAGACAACCTAAGTTGGAATAGAAGTGCTTCTTCATATAGGTTGATATGGTTTTGTACCTTGTACGTAGTTTGTAACTAATTTTAACTCCACTATCTAATCTTAATCAAGATAACTGAAAGTAAGTGATATGGTGAAAGATGAGTTCCCAATGACGAATGTGTCATTACAGAACCAAGCATGACAAACATGTATTGAAACTTTGGCCGAAGTAGTGTAAGTAGTTGATTACACTATCATGATTTCACTAAGATCTAAAGGTGTAGGATTCCAAATGGAATTCAAATGATGGATACCTAATTATACACTTAAAAAACATCACTTAATTATCAATTCCTGAAAAAGGAAACCACTAGCATCTTTGTATACTCACTCGTAACGAGTAATCTATGGGGGTCGAGAACAACCAACTCATGCCGCTACACATGATTTGACTTTTAAAGGATGGATTGAAATAGATTTATGTTGGTTCTAAATTCAGTGTATTTAGAACAGGGAAGCATTAAATTTTTTCATTAAAAAACCTCCTTAAATTGAAGTATTGAAAAGTGGTTGTTACATGTTTATCCTTGCTTATAAATCCCTTAGCTTTTCTTGACTTCGCAAACTATTTTCCGCCCCTTTTCCTTAAGGTTTTCTCCTTTAGTTATGTAATCATCGTAGTGGTTACGCAACCATCGGTCTTCTTAGACCAGCGGTTATGCAACCGTCACGAAAATTGCGTAACTTTCGGTCTGCGCAGACCAACGGTCCTGTGCACATTTAAATGAGAATCTAGACTGTGTGTTCTAAATGCGTCTCAAGTTTGAGAGTGTTTTTCTCACCCATTTATTGACCATTTCACCTTATTTATGGATTTTTGGATACGTATTGGAATCATCTTCTCAGTTTACTATTATTAAAATTTTGACTTCCCCTTTCTTGGATGATTTGGCACTTCTTGATTGTCATATGTGTTAGACTTCTTCTCTTCCATTTTTCTTTAAAAACCATAAGTTTACCCATATCATAGGTTGGAGAATTTTTACTTGAATTACATTGTTGTTATGACAATATCCTGTTGAAAATTACATAGACAACACAGGTACATTGCTATATTTCTTCCCACTTGCATTTTTTATCAATTTTCCCGCAACCAGTCTACTCCAACGTCTTCTTGATTTCTTCTTGCAACCAGCCAACACTGCACTTTGGATCATTTGGACTCTCATCTCTAAATAGGAAGTTGAGGAGATAAAAGAATCATCACCATATTTGGAAAGTTTTCACATTCTACAGTAACTAGGTTGTGGGTGTACTTATAATTCCTTCAAAGCTTTCATTTTATAATATTGTCGTTAAAACTAAAAAGAAGCAAAACACTTGTTTTAAAAGGTAGAATTCATAGTTTCTTTATTACCAGTACAAATCTTCCATTGATATCATCTTCCCGGCTTATCCATGTGGATCTGCACGAGATAGAATTTGGAGGAAGATTTTGTACACGAAATTCTTCATTTCTTTGTTTCAAAATATCCGTACAATTCATTTTCATTTTTTCCAAGGAAGTTCTAGGTAAATGAAGAAATCCTTCTACGAAGCTTTCTTCCTTTCCGATGAATCTGAAGAAATTAGAAGAAGTATTTGTTGCATGATAAATGTAGAGTACATTATTCATTTAAAGTAGATTTAATTATACAATCCTGCAATAGTGGAATAGCTACATCTAGTTATTTCTTGTTTTTTGTTTTCTTAGAAGTAGTGGCATTTTGATTTCCTGTGTTTGTAGAAGTAGATGAATTTTATTTTAATTAATTTAGAAAAGGTAAATGTTAGTGTTTGTTTAGTTTCCTTATTTCAATTTGATTTCCTCCTCAGACAAATAGATTAGATGGTTCATTTTGTTTTATTTAACTAATCAGGAATGAATTTGGTTAATTAAAAGTTTTAACACACTTGTCTTTTATTTAAGCTAGATTTAATTTTCTTGTTCATTTGAAACAAATTTTCAACATAGTTTAGCATTCAAATAAAAAAAAAAAAGTCAAACAATAGGGAATTTACGCTACCCGTACATAGCCTTTAATTCCCCTCTTGTCAGGTTAGCTATTAGGAATTCACACTACCCGTCCTTTGCCTGATTATCCTTTACCTCGAATTAACATCCTTTCAATACTACACATTCTGATTGTCCCGGCATGACCTCGTGAGGTCGCATGCGTTTGCAATCATGTGTTGATTTCTAGGCGTACAGGTACTTCTAATGTACCCGAGCTTCTTTGCTCAATAGTTATCTAGCTAGATTCAATTGTCATACTTCTAGAACATTCTATAAAATCCTCTATGTAAGCTAGGAAAAATACACTACTAACAAGGAAGTAAAATACCAACAATATTACCTCCTCTTTCACATTCTGTAGTAAACCTCGGAATGGGCTAGGAAACTTGGATTGAGTCTTGATTGTGTGATATGTAGGTGTTTTTCTTCAATACGGAGCAAGGCCTTCCTGCAACAATAATCCTTTTACTTTGTACTAGATGGGAAAAAGGATTATGAGGCTATTTGGGCATTAGGATGAGGTAGAAGAATGTTCTTTGCTCAAAAGATGCAAGAACTTAGATAGGGCATTCAAGCTTATTCTCTGTGTCCTTAGAGGGGAGGGGTAAGGTTATATTTATAGCCTGGGGGAGTGATTAACTTAGAGTAATTTAAGTAATCATAGTTTTAAAATGTGGGCAAGATTAAGTGAGTGGGGACCACAAAGAATGGGTGAGGATTTGATTTTAGATTTTTAATTTATAAGTGGAGGATTTTAGGTGAGTGGGGACCATGAAGAGTGGGTGAGGATTTCAATTTGAATTTTTAATTCAGTAGTAAAAAAACATGGAGAATAATGACATGCAGTGAGGATTGGGTTATTTTTTAGATTTTGAAATGGATAATTAATCAAATTATATTTGATTAATTCGAAGTGTATTTTTGTGGGAAATGAGGAAGGGGAATTAATTGATTTAGGATAGATGTGAAATTATGGTGTCTACATTTTCCCCTCTTTGGAAGGGTACTATAAAAGTAGTGTCCTTTCAAAGAAAGTAGACGGGATGGGGGAAGAATTTAATCTACTTTTCTTAAGCAAAAGGTAGAGTGAATGTTTGTTGGGGACTAGAAAGTGGTGAGTGACGGATGTCATAGTATCCTCCAAGACAAAAATGTCATGAGAAGATGTGATTATGGATAGATGTGGTGATGCCCCCTCAAGAGGAATGACGAGAATGGAATATATGACAGAACTCTCGAAAAGAAGAGAAATGAATTCAGTGGAGAAGAGGACGATAATGGAGTGCAAGAGATTGGAATGACCGCACGATGCAAATGGAGAAAGGATTCAATCAGCCTTGAATGTTAGGTGTGAGGGTGTGTGGGAAAGAGAAAAGGGAATGGATACGATTGGGGGTTGATTATGACAAGAGTAAGGGAGATAGGGGAGGGGAAAAAAGGAATGAAAGAGATAGAAATAAGAGAGGGGATGATAGGGGAAGAAGGGAATGATGAAGGACAAACAAGGAAAAAATAGGAAAATGACAGAGTAGAGGGTGAAGGGATGAAATAGAGAGATGTGCCAAATGAAGGGAGCAACAGAGATAATAAAAAGGGATGCGTGAAAGTCAAAGAAATGATAGAGCTGAGAAAAGTAGGAAACGGGAAAGGATAAATAAGAAGGAGAAAATGAGGTGGGAGTACAGGGTGAAATGGATGAAAATGGAAAGAGAACGAAAGAAGATGTAGAACGGAGGAAAAAAGAAACTATGAGGGGCGAGGAAAGTGTGAAAAAGAGTAGAGAAAAGAAGAGAAATAGATTCAGAATGAACGAAAAGGTAGGGGTGGTAGAGAAAAGAAGAAGTGGTAAGAAGAAATGTGAAAATTAGAAGAGATGAAAGGAAGATAGAGTGAATACAGGGAGAAGATTGAAGGAATCGTCTCATTGCGAGGAAGACCAAGGAAAATAATATGGAGCAGACCGTATGGAGATGCATGTGGAGGGTGGTATGATAAAAAAAGACAGGACAATGTTGAAGAGCCAGGTTATCGATGGGGAAGTAAGGAGGAAACGTGATGGAAAAAGAGGAAGAAGACAATACAGGGGAAGGGAAATAAGACGAGAGGTGGGAGAGAGAAGAGGATAACAAATAAAATGATGTAGAAGGAAGGGATACAGAAAGGGGATAATAAGTGGAAAGGGAACAGTATAAGGAAAGTAAAGAGAAGAAAGAGGGGAGGAATGACATCGATTGGAAAAGATGCAAAGATGCATGAAATGAGGATATTAGGACTACAAGAAAACGGAAAAATGATGTATGATGAAGACAGTAAAGATATTGAAGAGGGCAAAGGGAAGATGGAGAGATAGGTAAGAAGCGACAAGAAAGGGTGGGTTTGAGGGAAAAGAATTGGAGAGAAAAGAGAATGGGGGATAGAAGATGCAATGTCAATGAGGGGATGTTAGGGAAAGCCCCCTTACAATAAGTGGTGAGGAAGGGTGAGAGAAAAAATGAAGAAAAGGAGAAAGGTAACGAGGATTGGAAAGGGTAACTCCAACAAAGGGACGTTAGGGAAAGCCCCCTTATAATGAGTGGTGGGCTTAGAGGAGGGAAGGAATGAAGGGAAACTCTAGAAGGTCCAAGGGAGTGAATGAGGTCGTGCGGAATGAGGATTGATGATTTTTAGGGAAATCCCACTTACAATTATTAGCACGGGAATAGAAGATGATGATGAAAGAATGATAGAGGAATGTTAACAATAATGGCGAACATGTGTGTAAGTAAAAATGTGGGGGGATTTGAGAAGATGAAGTGGAAAGAATAAAGAAAATGGGAGGGATGAGTCGGGACTAGGTGAAAGTGAGGGGATGCGGGTGATGAGGATGAACGAGGTGAGGATGAAGAAACAAGACATCAAAAGAATGGGAAGAAATAGTATGAAGGATGATGGATCAAGAAGGGGAAAATGGGGGAAAAAAACATGATTGTAGGCGGAAGAGATTAGATGTATGTTGTAAGAGGATATGTGGAGAAAGGATAATAGTAGGAGGAAAAAGTGGGTAGTAGGAGATACCAGGTGGAAGAAGTGATCAACAAAGTGAACGAAGAATGAGGCAGGGGAGAAGTTCACGATGACAATTTAAGCATAGGGAGGACCCTGACATAAGATTGTCATGTGACGGAAGTGGTTAAGTAAGATTGCCAAGCGAGCGAAACTGGAGATGACAAGTGGTCAAGTGAGAAGTGGTGTTTGTGATAATGGAAAAGGAGGTGAAAGGATGTGATAATGGGGAATGCTGAGAAAAAGTGAAGGGTGAAGGGTGTGTAGTAATGGGGAAAGGAAAGGAGACAGATCATCCTTAAGAAGGACTCTTAAGTGAGATCGCCATGCCGGGTGAGTGGTTAAGTAAGATTGCCAAGTAAAGGAGGGTGATAGTGGTGGTAAAAATATGTGATGATGGGGAATGAAGAGGAAAGATGGATGGTGAGATTGTAGAGTGATGGGCGAGTGTAAGATGACATGTCATGCTTAAGAGAATCTCTTAAGTAAGATTGTCATGCTGCCAGAGAGGTATCGTAAGATCACCTAACAGACAAGGATGATAAGCAAGGAGAAAGATAAAATGATATTGGGGACAGGGGTGGAATGGTAGGTCAAAGAAGATGATCACGACGAGAGGTAGGAGAAATAAGATGGGGGAAATATGATGGGATGGTCGAAGGCCATAGGGCATATCAATCTTAAGAGGAAGTCTTAAGTAAGATTGCCATGCAGCCGGAATGGTTAAGTAAGATCGCCAAGCTGAAGAAGAAGAAGGGTAATGATAGAGTTGGTGGGAATAGGGTATGACAAAATGGACTAGAGGGGAACCCTCAAGTGAATTTACTATACTATGAGAGCGTGTAAGTAGGATGATCAAACATAAGACGGATTCGGGAAGGATGAGAAAAGAGTGAGTGATGTATGCCTAATTGGAATAGGATACGAGATGAGATGATAACAAGAAAGAAAGGAAACAAAGAAGTGTAACATGAATGGATGAAGGAATATATGCAGTGAAGGGCGGAGAGTGTGAGGGGAATCCGTAATTGGGATGCCCGCGTGCTGAGAGTAATGATGCGAGAATGAGAATCAGAAGAGATGGAATGGAAAGATGTGTGCGGTGGTGAGTGTTGTTTGATGAGAGGGGAGGTGGTGAAGAAGCTTCTACAGTGGGAAGATCTTAGGGAGGGGGTAAACCTCCACTAAGGATTCCATATAGAAGGGGTTGTTAAGTAAGATTTTCAAGCGGGAAGCAGAAGGGTGAAAGGAAAGAATACAAATGGGTGAGAGGGGACAGGAAGGGTGAGAAGGGTAATATGGGGGTAAGTGGTGGAGTAAAAATGAGGAGCAAGGATGAATGGATCAAATACATGGTGAGCATGGTGGAGGAGGAGGAGCTATTGAATAGTGAATGCTACTTGAGAAAGATCGTCAAGTAGAATTTGTAAATTACAACGGTGATCAAGTAGGATTCCCAAACTGGGAAATGTATAATATGCGTGAACGGATGGGGTGCAAAGTAATATGTTGATCATGCAGGAAGATACTCACGTGACAAAAAGTATCTTAATTTTAATAGAGCACATAACCGGATGCATCGTGATATAAAAGATCAGGATGACTAGACTGTAATATGTGTGATAGTATAGACAAGGGCCATCAAAAAGGTTTGATGCCTCAGTATGATATGCAGATGGAAGAGAGCATAGACAAAGGCCATCAAGAAAATATGATGCCCCAGTATGACATGCAATCAAATAACATAAGAATATTAGAGAGAACACCAGGATACATAAAATTAAAATGCCCCTTGTAATATATCAAGATACAAGAAAGTAATTAATAATTTGTAACTAATAATGCAACACAAGAACAAATAAACATGTCCCTAATGTGTTCCACAATGAGGATTGATCGAATGTGCCCCCAAGCAAGGGTACAAGGACATAGTAGAGTATTGGGTCATTGTCCTCAAACAAGAAAACAATGAGAGCCATATTTTCCCCAAGCAAGGATTCATGCGAGGAGAAGTGTTTTGAATTCGATAGTCATAAAGTGATTGGATCATCCGTTGGGGATAATAGTTCAAAGGTTGAATTGTGTTGGTATTTTTAGAGTTTTTGTGATTTTACAACATTTTTGTTTTTGTTTATAATATATATAGATTTTCTAATGTTTTTTAGATTTTTGATAATCATTTCTAATTTTATTTTTATTTTTTTTGACAATTTTCAAATGTGTTCGGATTTTTGATGATTCTTTCTAATGTTTTTAGATTTTTGACGAGTTCTAATATTTTTATTTTTATTTTTTTAGATTTCAAACTATTGTTTCTAATTGTTTTAGGTTTTTGACAATTTTCAAATGTTTTTAGATTTTTAGATTTTTACACTGTTTTTTAGATTTTGGATGATTTTCAAACTGTTTGTGGATTTTTACACTATTACTGGCAATTTATGAACCAAAGTGCAGACTTATTTTTGAGAGGCGATAAACCAGGATATTATATGTATGTATCGTGTTCCGTGTGGTAACTTATGCTCGGAATAACACAAATTCTCTTTCCATTGGCATGATATGTAGTGATGATATGATGAAAAGAAGTTCAGCACCATTCTTGACTCCACACAACTAATAAGATGCGTGAGCTCATCACCGAGAATCAAGAAGGACATAGGAGGTAGATAATGAATATAGAGACAAATGCTAACAACAATCCCTTTGAAAAATTGTGACTCCCTTCTTCATAACAGAACTGAACTAGTTTCAAAAATGGCTTTCATGTTATGAGTCACGTGCTAGGCTTAGACAATTATGTGGCCTGCTAATTGGTAAGATATGAGGGGAAGGGATAGTTCTCTCTTCACTTAGGCATCTAAATTACTTTTTTGAAGATTTTATAATTTGCAAGCATTGTAAGATTTTGTATTTTTGAAATGACTCCCTATGCCTTGCCCCATGCTACTAGTGAGAAGCAAGGGCTCATCACCGAAATCAAAATATAGGCGAGTGAATTCATTTTTTGTCTTTTTTTTAAATATTTTACAATATTTTTATGCTTTTATGAAAATGACCCTCTACGCTTTGCCCCATGCCATTTGTAAGAGGCAAGGGTTTATCACCGAAAACAAGACGTAGACGAGTAAGGGCACCTTCCTCCATTCCCAGTCTCACACTACCAGGAAGAAGTGTGGGCTCAACACCAAAGACTATGAAGGACGAAAGATGTGACGATGAATTATTCATAAGTTATTGAATTGATGGATTTTTACAA
Source organism: Taxus chinensis (assembly GCA_019776745.2). Classification (NCBI taxonomy): domain Eukaryota; kingdom Viridiplantae; phylum Streptophyta; class Pinopsida; order Cupressales; family Taxaceae; genus Taxus; species Taxus chinensis. The sequence continues at coordinate 359,229,208 of CM034156.1, read as the reverse complement.
TAGTGCTTTGTATTTAGGAAGGAACGTCTTCCCCCAATCTCAAACTCACACGACTAGTAGGACGTGAGGGTTCAACACTGAAGACTGAGATGGATGACCAAACGAACTAGGTAAAGAAGTTTAGAGCTTTGTTATGAAAGAGAGAATGTCTTTGAAGGGAATATATTACCATCAGTAAGCTTCTAGGTATGACCATAGGTGAAAGCGACTGAAAATGGGAGATATTATAAGAAGTATGATACTCACAAACTTAATAGGATCTATATTAGCACGTCTCATGATGATAAATATGAAGATGTGATTTTGATAATAAAAATATCTGCCAATGGAAATGAATAAATTTAAATTATTCAGAGATAAGAAAGACAGAAGGAACAATGTACACATTGTTTCCCGGAATAGTGAACATCTCAAGGATAAAATTTCTTTAAATGAACTACATTCATTGGTTCATCAAGATCTTGACCATCTTCAGTGGCCAATTTATAGGCTCCAGAGCCAAATTTAGCTATAATTACATAGGGTCCTAACCAATTAGGCTCAAATTTTCCTTGTTTTTCTCGTTCTTTAGTGGTATTCTTTTAGTTTTCTTTTAAAACGGGGTCACCAATTTCGATTTCTCTGGGTCTTACCTTTTTATAATAACTGTGTTACAGTCAGTTTTGAAAGACTTGAAGATGATTGAGATCACTAAGTCATTTTTTATCGAGAAGCTCAAGCTCTTAAAGCCGTGACTGTCAGTATTCATCCTCATTAATTACATCTTTAAGGGAGATCCTCAAGGATGGGATTTCTATCTCAATAGGTAAAATGGGTTCATAACCATAAACAAGGGAAAATGGGGTGGCTCTGGTAGGCATGCGGTAAGATGTACGGTAAGCCCAAAGAGGGGTAAATTTGAGTATGTCAATTATGTCTATGGGTATTGACAATCTTTTCCATGATGGATTTTAAGGTCTTATTGGTTGCTTCCGCTTGACCGTTACCCTGAGGGTAGTATGGAGTGGACCATTTAAGTTTGATTCGAAAACGTTTGGCTAGGTATTTTATATCCTAGTTTTTAAATGATTTACCATTGTCTGCAACCAGAACGAATGGAATACCAAATCGACAAATAAGATTATTAAAAATAAATTTTGATATTTGGCTACCGGTAACATAAGTGAGAGGCATAACTTTCACCCATTTAGTGAAGTAATCAGTAGCGGTAATGATAAACTTATGTCCATCAGACGATGTTGGTCTGATTTTACCAATGAGGTCAAGTCCCCATTGAGAGAAGGGCCGGGATGTAGTTAATGATGTTGCTTCCACTTGACCGTTACCCTGAGGGTAGTATGGAGTGGACCATTTGAGTTTGATGCGAAAACGTTTGGCTAGGTATTTTACATCCTAGTTTTTAAATGATTTACCATTATCTGCAACCAGAGCGGATGGAATACCAAATTGATAGATGAGATTATTAAAAAAGAATTTCCATATTTGGCTACCAGTAACATAAGTGAGAGGCATAGCTTTCACCCATTTAGTGAAGTAATCAGTAGTGGTAATGATGAACTTATGTCCTTAAGTTGGTCTGATTTTACCAATGAGATCAAGTCCCCATTGATAGAAGGGTCATTATGTGGTTATCGATTGTAATGTCTGGGAAGGTGCACGAATAAAATTTCCATGCTTTTGACATACTTGACAACGTTTGACAAAATGACATGCGTCACTTTCCATGGTGGGCCAATAATATCCAACTCGTAGGATTTTCTTAGCTAAGGTGATACCATTCGTGTGTGCTCCACAGATACCAAAATAGATTTCAACTAAGACACTCGAGGCTTCTTCCTAATTAAGACTTCGGAGCAGGGTGCCATCATATCCTCGTTTATAAAGAGTTTATGCTAAAATGGTGTAATGAGAAGCATGTTCTGCTAAAGCACGTTTATGCATTGGTTTCATTATGTTTTATCACGAATGAAAGTATAAACATCGTGGTACCAAGGGTTATTCGGACCCGCAATCTCACATACCATAGTGTTTTCAGGAAGATCATAGGTAGGCATTAAGAGATTTTCAACGAGAAAATGTGTCTGGGGTTAACTAGATGTGATTTCTAATAAGGATCTAATGGTTGCCATAGCGTCGGCAGATTTATTACGAATTTTGGGGATTTGATCAAAGCTAATTAATCAAAAATAGCTTTGAAGACTATCCACCATGCATTTATATGGGATAATTTTTTCATCCTTGACTTGGTATTCATCGGTAACTTGCTTGATGATAAGTAAAGAATCACCAAATACAGCTAATTCTGTAAGATTCCAAGATATAGCCAGTTTTAATCCTGCGATGAGAGCTTCATATTCTGTGATATTGTTGGTACATGGGAATGCTAAGAGAAATGATTTGGGGATAACATGTCCACTGGGTGTGATAAGAAAAATACCAGCCCCTGAGCCATGGAGATTACAAGATCCATCAAAAAATAGAGTCCAAGCTGGCGCGATGTCTATGTGTAGAATATCTTCATCAGGAAAAGAGAACTGAAGTGGTTCCGTGCCAGGAAGGGGTGCCTCGATAAGTTAGTCTGCAAGGGCTTGTCCTTTAATTACTTTCTGCGGAACAAATTCAACATCGAATTCACTAAGTAATACGACCCAACTAGACATTCTTCCCGTGAGAATGGGTCTGGACAACAAATACTTGAGAGAATCAATTTTGGCAATCAACTTAGTTGTATGATTGAGTAAGTAATGACGTAACTTATGGAATGCAAAGGTGACCGCTAAGCATACTTTTTCAATTTGGGAATAACGTACTTCATTCTCAATAAGTGTTCAACTAAGGTAATATACAACATGTTCTTTTTCTTGATCGTTATGTTGTGCTAGTAGAGCTCCTATGGCATGTTCAATTGCAGATGTATAAAGCAACATGGGTTTATCAGAAACTGGTGACATAAGAACAGGTGGACTAGAGAGGTATTCTTTTAACTTAGCAAAAGAGTCTTGGCAATCGTGGTTCCATTGAAATTGTGCATCTTTCTTGAATAACTGATTGAAGTGATGACACTTATCAGCCAACTGTGATATGAAACGCCGAATAGATTGTATTTTTTCCTGAAGACTGTGTAATTGTTTTAGGTTTTGAGGAGGAGGCATTTCCATAATGGCTTTGACTTTGGCAAGATCCACTTCTATGCCTCTTCGTGAGACAATAAATCCTAATAATTTGCCAGAGGTTACTCCAAACACACATTTCTTTGGGTTAAGATGAACCTTATACTCACGTAATCTATCAAAAATGTGTCTCAACACACTGGGATGCCCTATTCGTGTTTTGGATTTTGTGAATATATCATCAACATAATCTTCCATGATATCATGTAACATGTCATGGAAGATGACAATCATTGCTCGTTGATAGGTGGCACCAGAATTTTTTGAGCCAAAAGGCATGACCTTATAACAGAAGGTGCCCCGTGGTGTAGTAAATGTCATTTTATGTTGATCCCCTTTAGCAATACGCATTTGATTGTAAACAGAGAATCCATCCATTAAGGAGAGCATTTCATGGCCTGCTATAGAATCAACAATCATGTCTATATTTGGCAAGGGAAAGTCATCTTTGGGACAAGCCTTGTCAATTTCGTGGAAGTTTGTACATATTCTGATGCCAGGAGTTTTCTTGGTGACAGGAACTATGTTAGATATCCATGCCGAATAATCAATAGGTTTGATAAAGTCAGCTTCCAAGAGTTTCTCGAGTTCGGATTTGACGAGCAATGCAACATGGAGATGCATTTTGCGTAGTTTCTACTTTATAGGTTTTGCATCCAAATGTACCACAAGATGATGTACTACAAGAGATGGGTCTAGGCCTGGCATGTCCTAATATGTCCATGCAAATATATCTTGGAATTCAATAAGGAGTGTTGTGAATTCCATGCATTCTTGGTCAGACATACTAATACCAAGTTGTAAATTTTTTAGCTTTTCGGTGGTGCCAATGTTTGTCTTTTGTTTCTTCTATAAGCATTTTAGATGTATCCTTTTTAGAGAACGATGTTAATAGTTGATGTAGGTCATCGATGTTGGGTGTTTTAGGTGAATTGGTACAAGATTTTGGTGTGTTATGTTGGGATTTTTTATTGACATGTTTGTTGGATAGGGTAGCAGTGAGATTTTGACTATGGAAAATCCTCTATTTGCACTTCTAATCCAAATTTTCCGAGGGTGAAGGATCTGAATATTTTATCTCTTTGCCAAAATAGGCCAATTCATTTAGATTGATTTCAAATCATTTTCTATGGTCAGAAATAAGGATTTGGTCGCGAGTTCAAAGGAATTCTTCGATGGCTTCATCATTTTGGAACATGTCCATGACCACATGATATGGTTGGCCATGGTCTATGAGACTCGGATATGTAGGTTCAAAATTAATGACATTAACAGGTAAATGTTCAAAGTAAAGATGTGTTTTAGTAAGGTCCTTAAAAAGACTACACGGAGACCTGATGTGATTATCAGAATTGGTGTCATCATTGTCACTTGAAATTATTATGGGAGCAACATCAAATATCATGAAACATAAACCATATTTACCGTGATGTTGTATGTAATTTATTGGGTCTAAACGACCTTGTTCATTTGGACCGAGTCCTTTACCCTTCCATCGCATATTTTTCATTATTCGGTGAGCTTTGGTAAATTGAGGGGACTCATAACATGGAGCAAATTCGTCATTATATAACCAAGATCTTGAAAAACTTGGAATATGTTCGTTGTCAAGATAACCAAACTTTTTCCAAACTGATTATCCCATTTGGTAAGTGGGATGGATTCTCATATGTGGATCGTTAGGTTTGCCGTAGCTATGTGGGGATTTATTGATATAAAAGGAGTCTGCCATCTTTTGAAATTAATATTCACCGCATCATGTGTCAATAATTTTAAATGTGTGGGATGGGGACCAATAGGTACCTCATGTGGTGGGGAAGTCAGTTTGGTAGTTTTAAAAGATGAAAAGAATGGGTTATAAGAAGAAGGGGGTGGATTGAAGGATGAAGTTTGGTTATTCACATGAGGAGGTATCTTAATAGAAGAGGTGTGGTTGGATGAAGAAGGTTGGCTAGGTGAGGAAGAAGATAGTGTGGTCGAAGAATAACTGTTGCTGGAAGAAAAAGCTTAATTAGTGGAAGAAAATGATTGATTAGTGGGAGGAGGACTAGTGTAAGATGGTTGACTAGCGGAAGATAATGGATTGGAAAATGTGTTTTGGTTAGGAGATGATGGTTTCGGATCATTGTTAAGGAGTGTATCAGGATTAATGCGTTTTTCGTTAGGGATTATGTGAGGTGGAACATATTTATCTGTTGATGGACAATAGTGATCATATCGATACCGTCCTTCGAAGAATCTACAATACTCAAAAGGTTGAGGAACTACACGTAATGTAAATTCCTTGTCCAAATGAGGAAACTTAATACATTTGTGGAATGTTGATGGGATGGCTTTCATGGCATGAATCCATGGTCGGCCGATGAGAATGTTATATGAAAATTCTACATCCACTATATGACAAACCGTGTCTAAGGTGATGGGACCAACTTGGAGAGGCAACGTGATTATGCCTTCAGACTTTCTTTCGCTATTTTCATACCCACGAATGGTTATGATATTGTTTTGTAAATCATTTTCAGTGTAGCCTAGACAACGTAAAAGTTTCATGGAACAAATATTCAATGCGGATCCATTGTCGATTAAGACACGCTTGATCTTACGATGAGTTACATAACCCTCAACATATAAAGAACGATTATTAGAGATGTTGGGATTAAGCAGGTCAGCAGGACTAAAAGATAAAATAGGATTGGGGACTGTAATATGTGCGATTAAATCCTGGAATTGTTGTGAATTGATGTCCTCAAGGACATGAGTATTATTCAATGTTTGCATAAGGATGCGTTGTAGTGTAGGAGAAAAATTAAGTAGTTCTATGATGGAAATTTGTCCTGCAATCTTCTCTAATTGTTTGACAATATTGAATGATGGCATAGGCTGTGGAAAGGAACTGGCGGCGGAATTAGATGGTGGATTCGAAGGTGATGCGAGCGACAAAGTGGCAAATTTTTTTGTTGTAGGGACCCACATTTTTTTTTGTCTAGTGGTGATCGCACAGTCAATTCTGATCTTTATAGTTGCCGCTAAGTCTTGGTCATAGTCTATGGTCGAGATGAATGAGTCATACTCGACATTGCTTGATGATTGACCCTTATCTTTTGAATTGCTATCATGGTTAGAGAAGGGATTTTTGAACATGTGAAGTTTTTCATTAGCTGTTTTTGTCCCCGAAGTGTTTTCAACCTCTATGTCTCCACGTTTAATTAGGTCTTGAACGTAATGGCGGAGTTGCATGCATCGATTTGTTGAGTGCCCTTTATGTGATGGTAATCACAATATTCATTGTCCTTATACCAATTTGGTTTGGGTTGTCCTTCTTCGAAAGGTTTGATGATGGGATATGTAATCATATTGGCATTTGCCAAATAACGAAAGACACTAGATAGACTTTCTCCAAGAGGAGTGAATTGTCTTCGTTGATCCCGAGAAGGAACTTCCTTTCTAGGGATAATGATTGGTTGTTTGAATTTTAATGTGTAGATGGGATGGTTTTGGACATTTCGAACATGGTGGGAATCAGTAATGTCGTCGTTGACGATATTTTGATTCCGGTTAAAGAATTTAGATTTGTGCTGGTTCTGAGTGTCTCGATAAGGTTGGTCCCTAAAGGGTGCTTTAAGTAAGCCCTTAGAAATGAGGGCTTTTTTATTTGTGTGCCCTTTTCGATGACTTCTTCGAAACTATTCAAATAATGCATTTGCATGTGAAACGATAATTCGGCATTGAGATTAGGAACACAAATGCTAACTAGTTGCCTCTCGGGTACTGAGCAGGGAAATCGGCTGGCAATTCCTCTCCATCGTTGTAAAAAGGAGGCAAAGTTTTTGTTTGGCCTTTGCCCAGTGTTGCAGAGATCAAGCATGGTTGTTTGACAAATTTCTCCGATAAGTCTGCAAATGTCGTGACAGACCCTTTGGGCAGATGGAAAAACCAGTCTAAAGCTTGTCCTCCTAAACTTTGGGGGAATAATCGTAAAAGGTACGTGTCTCGATAGGTAACTTCCTGACATTACATGTAAAAATTTTTGACATGTTCACGGGGGTCGCCTTTGCTTTTATATTTATCAAACTTTGGGATTTCGAAGGATGACGGAAATGGTAAGCATGATATCTCTGTATCAAATGGATAAGGACACAATTCTTCAAAGTTAGATTGTTTTGATTGTTTTTGTAGTCCCTGAATGGTGTCTTTCATAAGTTTTCATTCTTGTGCGAATGGAGAAGCGAATGATGGTTTATCAAACATGTCGTGAGTATTGGAATCTAGATTGGGATCTTTTAATCTTTCAGCTCTAGTCGTTCCTTCCTCAAGTTTCTTTGTTAAGTCTTGGATTTTAGTAAATAACTCTTCGGCCGAAGAACCATTTGGATTGTTTGGTATTTTGTTGTGATAACTTGATTCACCGTTGTCAATAAGTTTGTTTAAATTTTTCGTCCCCAAGTCAAGGGGTAGTTTTTCCCCCATGGCTGGGATGTGTAACAGATACTCATTTTTATTTTGTTCTATCACCCTATTGACTTACTCTTATTCTTCATTGGTGAGTTTTGGTTATGTGAATTCTTCATCATCATTTTTATGATTGTGAGTGCGAGTGAATACTATGATAAAATGTGTCTGATTAAGTTAAAAAGTGGGTAGGAATTTTGAACATGTGTGAGGAAATGAGAACTTGATTACTTTGGATTTAATTCGAATAAGCTCATGATGACTAATAAGGAGAGTAACTCAAACAAGGTATCTCAATATAATGATGATGTAACTTGAGACGAGTTATTAGAGAATTTGTTGCAAGTTGTGTAGATTTGGCTTAAACAAGCTCTGGACTATTGACGGGGAGAGTAACCCAAACAGGTTAATCGCGATATGATTGTGATATAACTCAAAATGAGTTATAAAAGGATTTGTGTTGGCTGTGATTTGGAAAAATGTGATGGTGGACAGAATAATAAGTGAACTCAAACAAGTCACCCAATATTAGTTTGATATAGCTAGAAACAAGCTATGAAGGATGTTTTGACAATTGACGATATGGGGAATGAATGTTAGTCACTCAATATCAGTTGGATATAGCCAAAGACAAGCTATGGTAGATGTATTGTAGGCTGAAGCGAGCTAATGAAATTGGTGTGATGTTTTGGTCTACGTTGTTGGATTGTTTAGATGTTTTCGCTTGGTATTGAATTGGTCAAGAACTGATTTTTTTGTGGACTACAACTAGGGTTTGAACTTTTACAATGAACACATTGATATCAACCAAGTTTTATGATAAAACAATGCTAAACTATTTTGTTTTGAAACAGCAAGCAATCATGTGGATCTAATTGTTTTGGCTTATAAGGTAAATTCTTCAAGAATGATCATTGTTTCATGCAATCATACAAGTATGTTGTGGACTGATGGATGCGGGCTCTTATTACTCCAAAAAAAGATGCGTCATCCGATATACCCTAGTCCTGATATACCTAATTCTGTACGGGGACAGAATTGGTACAGAGAGCTCTTAGAGCACTAAAGGAGACTCACCAATTCTTACTTTCTTATTTCGGAGTGAATCACCACGTCTAGAACAGGTTTTGTGAAAAGGTGGAAGGTGATGGAGGGATGAATGTGTATGGTGTCCTTATAACTCCCCGAAGATTTACAGGGACGATGCCTAGGCTTCGTTGTTACAGCTATTTAGGCATGACTCACATACGCCCCTCAACAGCATTATCTGTAAGTGAAGAGCAGGGGCGAGGTAAATACCGAAGGCTGTGATGAGACTAGGTCTCAAAGTGCAATGAAATGCAAATGTTGTTGGTGCGTGGTAGTTAAGTCCACGTCACCAGTGTAGCTTTGGTGGTGATGAAATTCACCTCGACTACGTGCAAAAATAAAATGATAAAGTGATTAAACGCAAGGTTCTTTCCAACTTGAAATAAATCACTAGCAGAAAATAATTGTTTACCTGAGCATACTATTTTTTTTTCAGCAATTTTCTTTGAATTGTGGTATTTTTGCAAGATTTTTGTTGTTTTTGTGTTTTTTTTACAATATTCCAGCGACGTGGTCCTACAAAAAATAAATTAGTAGTTATCCTACAAACAAAATGTTAAAAAAGTCATCGTGACTGTATTTTATTTTCCAGATCACTCGAAGGCGCAGGAAAAGAGCATACACAGCCAACGACCAAAAAAATATTAATAATATGACAAAGGAAAATAATGATTGAAATGACAATTAGAAAACAAACAAGAGGATCATGTAATATTAGAACAAGAAACTAAAAAATTGCGACCGTTTCTGATTTTCCAGATCGCTCGAAGGTGCAAAAAAAGAGCATACGCATATACAATTGGAATTGATTTTATTTTTTTGAATTTTCTTTTTCTTTGTTTTACTTTTAAATGTTAATAATTATTGCAATTAATCATGATTGCGAAATAGCAATAATAATTATTTTCACAAAAAAGAAAAACAACGAAAGAAGCGTGTGAAAATGTTACCTAGAAGTGTTGTCATGGAAAATTGAAATGTAAGGCAAAAAAAAAATATTTTGCGGAGCCCGGCTGGCCTCACGTTTCTGATTTCGAAGATCACTTTTACAGTGCGAGGAAAGAGCATACGCGTGAGGTTGTTACGTTAACAAACAATTAAATTTTTTTTTTTTAAAAACTACATTTTTTTGTTTTTTTGTTTTATTTTTGTTAAAAAGATAGGTGTTAGAAGAAATAAAACAAAAAAAAATCTATAAGTCTAAATCAAAAAATTATTTTTCCATTGTATAGATATTTTCAATAACTTTCTGTTAAAAAAAATGATGTCATTCTGAGTTCAGGAGCAAAATTTATGGCTTCCAGAAGATGGGCTATGGTAGCACTCTGAACGAAAATTTTGAATGTGAGAAAAACGCCCTAGGAGCTAGTTTTTTTTACTTTCTGACTTTTGTACTTCACTTAGGAAGCTAAAATTTTGACAAAAAAGTTTTAAAAGAACAATAAACAAAAATAAAGAGTTAGATCACAAAATGATTAACTAAAATGAAAGAAAGAAAAATGATTAACTTCCTACAAAGCAGTTATTTTAGCAAAAGTAAATAAATAAATGCATTTTTCGGATTGGTTGTCCCCAAACAGTAAGAAGATAAATTAATGACTAGTTCATGTGTTTCTACAGATTACGAGTGAATAGAAAAATCAGAATTGTGAACTAAACACCAAGCACTGAGGAGATCAAAGACAGGATGAGCGTCATAGTTTCATTGTTGTTATAACCTGCAGATACACCACAAAACACCACACAACAAAACAGCTACCCACAACGTACAGGTTAATCAAAGAAGGCCATAAGACATGGAAAAAGAGATAATAACAAACGATAATAAGCACATAATGGATAACACCGCTAATTGAGAAATCAATGGTAACAGATCAAAAGTAATCGGGCGTGTTAGAATGTAAGCTAGAAAAAATACACTACTAACAAGGAAGTAAAATACCAACAATATTACCTCCTCTTTCACGTTCCGTAGCAAACCTTGGAATGGGCTAGGAAACTTGGATTGAGCCCTGATTGTGTGATATGTAGGTGTTTTTCTTCAAGACGAAGCAAGGCCTTCCTGCAACAACGATCATCTTACTTTGTACTAGATGGGAAAAAAGATTATGAGGCTATTTAGGCATTAGGACGAGGCAGAAGGATGTTTTTTGCTTAAAGGATGCAAAAACTTAGATAGGACATTCAAGTTTATTCTCTGTGTCCTTAGAGGGGAGGGGTAAGGTTGTATTTATAGCTTGGGGGAGTGATTAACTTAGAGTAATTTAAGTAATAATGGTTTGAAAATGTCGGCAAGATTAAGTGAGTGGGAACCACGAAGAATGGGTGAGGATTTGATTTTAGATTTTTAATTCATAAGTGGAGGATTTTAGGTGAGTGGGGACCACGAAGAGTGGGTGAGGATTTGAATTTGAATTTTTAATTCAATAGTTAAAAAACATAGAGGATATGACATGTGGTGAGGATTAGATTATTTTTTAGATTTTAAAATGGATTATTAATCAAATTATATTTGATTAATTCGAAGTGTTTTTGTGGGAAATGAGGAAGGGGAATTAATTGATTTAGGACAGATGTGAAATTAGGGTGTCTACACTCTATATTCTCTCATGTGTATCATCTACAAATGTTCTTGTCTAAGGCCCTTCCACCTATCATCTTGTGTAGTTCATCTCCTCCTTTGTCTTACATGTGGATGCATTGTTTGAATGTTTCCTTTCTCTTGTGTGTGGCTTACATTCCACCTTTCTTATGTGTGTTCACCACACGCACAATTCCACACTCAATCAATCTTACCAAGCTTATCATTGGCTTAGGAAACCCTTGGGTTGACATGGGATGACAAATCAATTTTTATCATGAAAGGGAGAGATCGCGAGATCAATTTTCACGTGGTGTTAAAACCTTCTGACTGCATGACATGAGGAACTTAATAACACCAATGCATACATCTTGAAATTTTATATAATTTCAAAAAATAACAGAACACTTTCATTTTTGTAAGAAAAAATTATGACTTTTGTAAGTTTGAGGTCTCTAACGAGGTTGCATTGTCATGAGACCATCAATTGATATCCAAGATGTTCATCACAAGATGATTTCTAATATTGTCATTTTCTCAATATCTACAAAATGGTCTTCAACATGGTATCACATGTGGGACCACATAACGGTCTCCAACATGGATGATAAATTTAACTTGCCGCATAATTGATTTGCAACAAGTCAATCTTCCTTCAATCTTGTTTTAGATGTACCAATGAAGTCCTTGTTTGTGCCAACGGACTTTAACAAGCTCAATATCCCAAATTCCTATATAATAAGCCTTGCAAGATTAATTGTTATACTCTAAGACATGTATCTTGATTTCCAAACAAAATAGGATTTATGTTTGAAAAAAAAACAATCTTGTTTTGGATGTACCACTAAGGTTCTTGCTTGTTCGTAAGGACTTTTAGTAAGCTCGAGATCTCAAATTCCAATATGATAACCTTTGTATGGTTTATTGGTATATTTTGTGACTATGTATATTGATTTCCAAACAAGATGGGTCCACTCCATGAGCTAGTCTTCAAAATATCAAGAAAATTAGTTGACATACCAAAGTCAAATTACAAAAAGTCCATCTTGTTGTTGATGTACCAATGAAATTCTTGTTTGTGTCGAAGAACTTTAACAAGCTGAAAATCTCAAATTCCAATATAATATGCCTAATAGGATTCATTGTTATACTCTGAGAAAATGTATCTTGATTTCCAGACAATAGGATGTGTTTGAAAAAAAACAATCTTATTTTGGATGCACCTATAAAGTCCATGATTGTTCCTAAGGACTTTTAACAAGCTCAAGATCTCAAGTTCCAATATAAGTCTACTAGGATTCAGCTATATACTTTGCACAACGTATCTTGATTTCCAAATAAAATGGGTCCACTCCATGAACCAATCTTGAAAACATTATGAACAAAACAAGGCATGCCATTAGGAAGCCTTCCACAAAATATCATGTTTGTTGGTTATCTTCATTGGCAATATAAAACTTCCACCCTGTTGGTGAAATATTTTGTCAACGACAAAATCTGTGCTTCGTCAACACTCGCAGGATTGAATTCATCCACTTCAAGATATGGCAGCTCTCATTTATTGAAATTTGGATTATGTAATGCTCCAAAATATGAGGGATGTAGACACAATAAAAAGCTAAACACCCTTGTTGTAACTGCAACTACAAGCGAGAGAGGGAGAAAGGAATGAGGTGGAGAGGAGAAAATTGCAAGGGAAATAGTGGTGAAAGAGGGAGAGGAATTTATGTTAATGGTAGTATAGCAGATTCCATCAACCGATAACCTAGAATATGTCCAGTTCAATTGGAAGACATGCAAATATACGCACAACAACGCAAGCTCCATGAAACAAAAATCACAATCAACACAAAGTTTAATTGATAATTTCATTCCATGAAAGAAAATACAAAGCTTTTCATTCCTTCAATAGATTGTGATACACTCAGCTGAGTATGAAGTTGAGAGAATGGAGCAAATAACAGAGAGGAACAACAGAAAATAGTTTGCTAAAGGAGAGCAAAAACTGATCCCTAGAATGGAGAGAGCTTTACAATTTATAGTTGAAACAATGGCTCTTTGCATTCCCAAGTGACCTTTCAACTTAAAAAGCATTCTCAACGAAGAAATAGAAACTTCACCCAGACTTAAGTCACTTTTATAAAAAATTGCTCCTTAACAGAAAAACAGGATGTTAGAGAGAGAAGAAGAGGAAGAAGCATAGATGTTGCAGGATGAAGTCCCGCTCTTCCTCCATTGTGGAGATGAATGTTGCAACTGGATAGGATCCTCGACTGCTTTCTCTAATTAGAATATATCTCTTCTTGGACCTCAAAATGATGTTTCACACCTTATCTTTATTAATCAAAAATCATTGGTGATGCTTGGGAAACTCTGTGAGCAATGCTAGGATGAACAAATCAACTCGTTGTCATGAACATGATCTCCTTTCTTGCATATGTGAAAGAACTCGTCTTACGATCACCATGAAGAATGCGCTCATACCGCACATGAGCTGGATTCGGTAACCATGAGCCCTTTTGGATTTGACAATATCAGAGACTCTTAAGAATCTTGGGCAGAAACACATCAACCCTCTGAAATGGAGACACTGCCTCTTTATGTGATGACACCAAGACACGACTGAATGGACAACACCCTCCAGAAGAATATGAGCATTTCCTATCATGCCTCTTTAATAGAGATCGAGAATATACCGCAGCCATGGTTCCCATCATGAAAATCTTTGAATGATTCAACTGGATATTTCGTGATCAATAATCCTCTTGTGCACTCTGACTCAGGTTAGCAAATGAGTTTTCCTTCTTTTATCCTTTGCTTCAGATTCATCGAAATCCACGTGCCCCACATTGTACTCTCCAATGTTCGGGTGCTCAAACACTAGAATTGAAACAGGCTTGTATCCAGAGTAGTGGAGCTTCATTTTGCATTTTTATGATCTCACTGGTCTTCACGGAATATTGTGGTGCTAAATGGATTCAGTAGTAGTTTTCAAAAATCTACAAATTTGAAAGGATTTTAATATTACGAGAAGTTGAATCCGTGTTTAGGCAAAAATGAGGGAAAATCAAATCCAAATTGGACGTGACTCGATTTGTTGGAAAGTCTATTCCCAAGATGTGAGTAGACACTCTAAATTTGGTGAGATTCCCTTGTCAAAATCAACGCGGAAATTCAAAAACAAGTTTTGGTTGAAGGGGAAAGTTTGTAAAAAGGCATTAATGGAGTAAGGGCAAATTTTCAATTCTTCACTGCATGAGCATTTTTTGTCCGATTTGAGTGGTTTTCGATTCGTTGGAACGTTATCGGTGAGGGGAAACAATTCTCCAATTTTGAAGGAATTCTCTCGTGGGGTTTGAGAGAAAACGCCAAAACAATTTTCTTAAGATACGAGGTTTCCAAGTGGCTTCAACAAAGAATGGTGAGTTTTTCTCACAATTCCAGCAATCCTTCGGCTTGAACCAATGACCAATGGCTCAAAAATGGAATTATTCATGAGAGAAAACAGATTCTCCAAGTTTGATAGTCTTCCTCCGTAGGGGATTTTTACAATCTCATTTGCAAAATCAGTGATTTTAGGCAAAACAGGGGTATGATGGCCGGAAAAAACAGTTATTAATAACATTTGAATGGTAGAATCTCATGCCACAAATCATAGATCATCATGAAGACATTTTCAAGAGGAGTTGATGGTTAAAATTTGAGGTGATTTGGTCCACATGATCATGAGATATGTGCAAAACAACTCTTGGTCTTCCTAGGGCACATGAGGGGTTTTGGAAGCATGAAGTAATGAATAACAAGCTTCAAAAGGTACAGTAATAGTTGCCTTGTTGTTTTGCATTTTTGAAATGTTGGGGGGAAAACAAGTTGTGTGCAAGTTGTATGGTGTCGGTGGAGGATATGCACTTTGCAAGTGCAAAGTGCATCTCCACTTTTTAGCATTTGCATGCCCCACTGGCGCTTCCTCCAGCTTGTGGCACACTTTTGCGGTGCAATTGCATAGAAATCTCAATAAGTAAGTGTTACTTGGTGCATTCATGGGTATCAAAGTGCACTTTCCTTAAGTAACATCAAAATCTCTCCACCAATAGATGAGAGGACTGTAGTGGGTCCCACTTGTACAAGGGAAACTTGACAATGTTTGGGGCCACATTCTACCTTGTGTTTTTTCTTTGCACATTCTGGGCAATTTTGCACTTAACTAAATCATTATTTCACCTTGCACACTGAGTTGAGACCTCATTTAGCATAGCCTGGTTTGCACACAGAGTCTTTCCTTCGCCTTGAGGTCTGTACTTAGTCAATTTAGGTCATATAATATATGATTTCGCATGGAAACATACCAATGAATCCAATGTGCCTACTTAGGAAATCTGAAAAATGAGTGCTCCAACAATTTTTGCTTGTACCTCCATTTTTGCCTAGGGCGGTGTGCTAGTGAGCTGAGTTGCGGGAGGCGTTTTCAACAAACATAAACCGAACCAGCTTATGAATCCTGAAGAGAATTGAATGTGTTCTCATTTAAACTTTTGTTAGGCTCCCAACTCCGCTCGAGGTGTCTGAAACCTTAAATGTGAAATTCATGTGTAGAAAGGCCACCTTGCGCCACTGTCAAAAAGGATTTTGATTTCTATACCCCCGAAACTCTGCCTTAATTATTTCACCATGAACTAGGCTAAAAACGTTCCAATGCCTGGGATATGAGCTTCAAACACCAGACGAGGTTCTTGAAACCTTTCGTCGAAGTTGAATCTTCAATGAAGCATGCACGCTCCTTTTTCCCAAAAAGCACCTAGGAAGAAATCTTTCCCAAGACCATCCAAAAAGCTTCCAGAATGCTTGCTAAATTGTACCATCATAGAGAAAACTATGAGACCTTTATGTTGCCTGCAACCAGGACTTTTGAAACGCTCCAAAGCCCCCGAAACCTTTCCAAGAAATTGAACTTTGAAAACTGGAAATTTTGGCAAATTTGACAAATTTGGCTATTTTGACTAGGTCGACCAAAAGGGGCAAAAGTTTCAATGGAGTTGTCAAATACAATGCAATGACATTTCATATGCCAACACGCCCATGACAAAGTGTTCTAAGATAGGTAAAGACTTGGACCAAACCGTTGATGGAACATACATCAATTTTTCCTTCAACATGGTGGGTTAGCCATACTAAGTTGGCCTTCTAAGGAATGACATCTTCCAAAGGAAGAACTAGGAGAGCCAAATTTGTGTGCACACATGGAATCCTGCTTCAAATCAGAAAATTGTCATGGTTTTTATTCTAGTTATCCAATGCTTCATGAATAGTTTGGAGGATGATAAGTACTTAGTTTTAACACAGGTTTGAACATAAAGCCATTTGTTGGCTTCATCTTTGATAATAGATGAAGGATATGCAAGGCTGACAAAGTAATACTAGATTGATTGAAAAATAAGCAGAATTCAAGGAACAATGATTCCATTAGGATATTTGCACTTACTCATACAATGCAGTTTCTTTTAAATTGGTATAAAATTTTATAACATATAGAATAGGAAAACAAAAAGTAACTTTTACTATACTGAGTTGGAATATAAAGTATTTTCAACCTCGATAGTCTGAATATAGAAGCCAATCCAAGAAAGTTCTCTTTAATAAGAGTGCAAAATAAATTACTATATGAGTGTGAAGGCAATAACAACAGTAAGCTCTACTGTACAACATTTCACATATGTGGGATATTGTTGAGTTGCTTCTGCACTAATTGATTCTGGAATGTGGTTTGCAATTTTGCATAATGCTTGCTAATTATATTTTTGAATTTGCTACACACTTTAAAATATCCGAGTACTGCCAAATCCTGAATCTGACTCCCCATTTCACCCACACTGTAACTCCCCATTTCACCCACACTGTATCCTAGATTTACAGTGTCATTAAGGACCTTGATATATAAATGTTCTTGTGCAACATATTCTATGGTGAACGGGAGTGCTGCAAGAACCATTGTTGCCCAAGATGCTGAATAGCAATGATTCTAGGATCTAATGGAGCTACAGTCTAAGGGTTTGCACAAGAGGTTTGAGGTTGCCATATGGCACTTGTTTTGGTACAAAGGAGGTAAGACTTGTTGCTTGAACAAACTTGCGAGTTTGGAGTTTTGATTACCAGATCCATGGTAATAATTGTAAGCCCTAATTGTAAGCCCTGAGCTACATTCCCCTTTCTTAACAGCATTTAATTGATGCAATTACCGTCTCTTGGTTTGGTACAAAAGTTCCATTCCCTTCACATTATAATTTATAACCCATCAATATTAGAAGACTCGAGATAATTAACACTGCTGAATGTAGTGGCATAAAACACAAGGACTTATTAAGTAGCATGGAATTCAAAGGAAAAATATGAGACCAAACAACATGAGGAATATCCTAATGAACACGGCAGGTAATGGAATAACAGGTTTATAGCATAAGAAATAAATCGAACATAAATATCAAATAACAATATTATGTGGAGATAGAAAAAAAACAGTCTAATGCATAGTCATAGGGGAGCTATAAAGGTTCAATGAAAGGTTGCCGTAGGATAACTACTGAAAAAATACAAGAACAATCCCCACTTGTGACACCAAACTTCAGATGGATATTCCCAAATTAACCAGTTCATGATTCTAGGCATCCCTCGTACACCAATGCAGGAGGACACATAAAGATAGATGTGTTTCAAAGATAATTTGCATATGCTCATATTATGATTCATGCTAGATTCCAAACCAAGGAACTTTTCAGCCTATAAAAATACATGAGAATGACGATATTATTAGCATTCATTATATGCATAATATTCTTGTGTCAATCTCAATGAGGAATATGAAATATCCCAATGAGCAACACAGTAGGTAATGGAATAACTGGTACAAAAGTGCGAACACTTAATTTGAATGAGAGAAAAATAAAGCTTACCGTGAACAGTAGAATATGAAATCAAACTAAATATTCAAATTTATTTACTTGACACTATACAAAATGTTTTATGAAAGCAAGAATAATACACCACAGCACACTTTGACAGTTGAGTAATGAAAATAATGCCATATACAATTTCTAAAGATTACATGGGGAAGGCTTTGACAACTAAAAAAAGAAAAAGATGTACAAATAAATAATTATAAACCATAAAACATCAAAATTTTACATGGCAAGTATAGTCGTCTTTTCTCCAGGTACACTTTCTGCTCCCTTGCACAGAAACCAATAACATGATTTCCTACTGATAAAACAGTGACTTGAGGTATAACCACGAACAAACAAAAAAGCTTGTAACATTGAATAAGAACAGAGACTAAACTGCAAAAGGAAAATAGTGGAATGCTGAAAACATTGATTGCTGGTAATTACCAAATCACAACTACTAAGAAACTAAAGCAAGAGTGGCTAAATTCCCCAGATTTATAAGCTCCTTAGAGAAGTCCTTTTACAGGAACTATGAATGCACAAGAGAACCAACCACCTCAATAGCGAATTTTGATATCATTTTCCTTTTTGCTGAACCTGGCGATGTATCTGAAGAAGCCACTCCACATATCCACTTGTTCCTGCAATCTGATCTTCTAGTAGATTGAACAACAGAAGTGAACTTTCTCTTGGCTGCTCACCTTGTCTCAATAGATAGCAATGCTGGTAAAATTCAGGGTCTTTCTCTCTCAATGTTTTCAAGGTAGCCAGGAATTTTCTTGAGAGTTCACTGTTCTGCTCAATTACTGGAACCTGTTAATGCCACAAGCCACCATCCAATCAGATATAGCATACTACTGTCATTACTTGCTCTGAAAAATGCAAAGGCCTCAGGTTTTGAAAGCAGTCAAAATCCAAGAGTATACAAATCTCAAAAAATAGATCCCTTTCAGTCTAAAAATTTAAAAAAAAAATTGGGTCGCCAATTAAAAAAAGGACTTAAAACATTGTTTCAGAACATGAAAAATAGCAGGAAAACCAAGTAAATAGCCCCAGCTATTACAGAAATCAAAATATTTTATCTCCCACGATGTTTTATCATATGACCTAATATTTTGGAAAATGATGCATTTCCCTTGAAAGCCAAAGACTGTGTAAACCGATCGCTGTGGTTTTTTCTTTGCTGAGAATTTTTGTCTTTCTTTAATTTACTCGATGACATAAATAACGTTACTGATATGATACTATTTGGTACACAACTCTATGGGCTGTGCCTATTTATGAAATCTCCTTGGGTCAAGAACAAGACTTTTGTAGTGGCACTATTTTAAATTGTAAATGGGGTTTACACAATATGTGACAATATTGGCATGATTTCTAGCATCAAAAAAATAAAATAAAAGAGTACAAACTGTAAAAATTTCATATATGAAATTTTAAGATTATTGATGTGTGGCTTGAAATTAAAAAAAAAAGTGATTTGCAATCCTGAATAAATGTGATCATTGCATGAAGGCATATATATTAATATATCAACATTGCCAAAACACTAAAATATAGAGCAGGCTGTCAGCTGATTGAAACAAGTGATAATGTGCCTTCGTGGTTAAGCCGCCAGGAGATGTGGGGTACAGGAAATTGGATTCCATTTTCAATTAAAGGTAAGCGTTAATTTTGTTATATTGAGCTGGTGAGGCTCAAGACTCAAAATATGATACATGAATAAGAGTAAACGATGAGCTTTTGCATTTTGAATTACAAGTCCTCGTCTTCCCACATGAATGTAGAGGGAATAAGAGTAAACGATGAGCTTTTGCATTTTGAATTACAAGTCCTCATCTTCCCACATGAATGTAGAGGCACTTTTTCCAATATTTAGAAAGGCCATGAGAAGGGCATTGGGTGTTAGGGTCTTCGTTTCTTTTCTGGCATCATAATTTTTGCAACCCTGTGCTTTGGCATACACACACTCAACTCGCTCAATGGGCAGGCATGGGGAGACCATGAACCAGGGTGGAGGACATTCTTCTTGTAGTGTACACACAAGCTTGACAGTAAATCTGTCTCCAGCACACCAATGCTTGGTAACAGCCGATCTGCTCAAACAGAAGTTTCTGCCACATGAAGCAAGGGACGTGTCATATTAATAAATTAATAACAATTTTCCGTGGCACTCCACTGATCTCAATCACATGGTCTTGACAACAAGTTTAAACTTTGACAATTTAAAACATTATGTGGCCATTTGCTCAAAAATGTTCAAATCAATATCAGCTGCAACCCGTGCCCAGCTTCTCTATCACACCCCAACTGCAATAAAATGACCAACTGGAGTATCAATCTTCTATTAGCTTGCATGGTCTGCACAAACAACACTCTCCTCTAGCAACAATGGTGGCAATGCTTTCCAATCATTCAAATTCTTGACGCCTCTAAGTTCATGCATTCACTCACGCGCTAAATGGCCTCAAATAACCTGCTGTTTGTTGAAAAGATAACTTCTAAAATATCCATTGCAACCCATCTACCAGGATTAAGGAACAATGCAAATTAGGAGACAAGATAGTAGCCAGTAGCCACTATAAAAAGGAAAGAAGAGCAGGACTGAAAATAAGAAAATAAAGAAGATGTTGGCGAAATGCTTAGAACAGGACCTACAGAATGACTAAGGCACAACCCTAAATCAGGCCAAACAACCTTGTTCAATGATAAAATTGTTACTGGAACCAAACATATAATAACAGCATAGAATAGAATAAGAAGTAGAATCATAAATTATAAGATTTATGAAATGGGGACACCTGAAAAAAAAAAGGCTGGAGGTATCATAATGAAGAATTAACCTACATACTAAAATGATCGTAAGGATAACCTCAACACTCTGTATTAAATTGAAATAAGGCTAAGTTGCCACTTTGTTTTGGATACAAAGAATTGGATTCGCCAGTACAAGGAATTTTTTTGTTTTTTACCCCGGGTACAGCCATACCAAAAAATCTATATAAATACTAGCCTAATTAACAGGTATTAAAACCACATAGTATGCATAGAAAAACAAAACCACAAAGCACAACTGATAATTTATATAATGCCAAATGTTATGATAAATATAAATTATTCCATCAAAATTAGTGTTCAGCATCAATAGAAAGATGATAACAACATTGCTTGATGAAGTATCAACCCCAAATGAGCAAACAGAGGTAAGTATGTAATCAGAGATGAGAGGTAAGTGTTTTGCATTGGTTTATGTTATCTTTTTGACTTTTAAGGGTTTACAAAAAAAATTAATATTTCTTTGTCACTTTATGTTTTAATGTTATAATTACCTATTTAAAAATAAAATTAAAAACTGACGTTTTTAACCAAGATACACTGCAGATTTGTCCAGGACATGTCCTGTATGGCCCAGATAAGCCCGTAACTTTGAAACTGCTTATAACAGTGCCTCCCTCTTTGATTCTAGGTGTTTTTTGTTTAAGTATGAAAGAAGTGTCTTCTTGTTTAGCTTTTGATTGGAATGTGCTATATCAGACAAATTATCATGATAAATTAAATACAGTAACTTCTTCAATTACAGTTTTGTTTCTAATGTTGATCCAAATCCCTGGAGAACTATATCCTTCTGGCATATTAATGTGTTTCCTCATAAGTTCAAAGGTTATTGGATCCTTACGCCAGTGCCTGTCCACAAATTTCATGTAGAAAGTACGGGATATAAAGTTTCCCTCCCCTTGCATCCGGGGAACAGCATTAAGAGAAAATGGAATTATAGACAGCAATACAGTCTATCTTTTCTGGTATAAGCACTCAAACCATTTACACTATTCTTTCCTGGGCCTTTCTAAGCTAAACAAGTTCTATATAATTTTGAAAAGTTCTCTTTTACATTTCCGGCCAGTTATGTTAAATTCGCTGGAAAGTTAGGTAGGTTTTCCTCCAATTAGGTTCGTCGGTACTCTATCCCAGTGCTTATCCTAAAGTTTCAGCTGTACGATATAATGTCCAAATGTATAGCAGCATACATTATCATACAAGACATACTCCTGCTTCTTCAACCAATGCTTAAAATGTTTTCATCATAACATTCTGTTTGTTTCTGCTCAAGCAATCAACAACAGAAGAGAGATGTAAATGAGCTCACTATGTAACAGCTCTTACATGTAGAATGAACAGAGAAAGCTTGATGGACAATACAAGATTACTACATGGGCATAAAAATAAAGACAATCAATCCCATAAAGCATTGATAACAATAAATATGTCAATCCTTCTGAAAGTACAAGAAATTAGCTTTGAAAGATCCAAGAGATCAATCAATACTAGCATAGAATTTAAATCCTATGTAGATAGTCATACTGACAAGTCTCGCAAGTAGAATGAAGAAAGAAATCCCCATGCACAATACTATGCGGCAATAAAAAAGAAAGTCAATTCCATAAAACACTGACATGTAGGAACAATTAAATCCTTCAATAAAATCCATGAAAATACCTTCGACAAATCTGGGCTACTACCTGCTTCAACTCCAAGCAAACTAGTAACAAAGTCAGAAGACAATACTTTCCCCAACCAAAGAACAAAACGAAAGCCATCATCATGCAGAAAAGCCCCTCTAGGATCAAGTTTATCAGCAGATAATGCCAGAGGCTGAAGCAAATCTTGGATATCAGCTCCATCCTTAATGACACCCTGTCAACATGAAATGCATCCATGATATCTCATTTCAATTGATAATGTTTTACTGACAGTATAAAAAATTCAAAAGAAGAAACTTAATAAAGGGTTTGAATAAACATATGTGTAACAATACCTTTTGCAAACATTCATCTAGGCGGAACAAAGATGGATAAAGCAGCTTTAATAACCTTTTAATAGGTATGATCATCATATTGAACCCAGCTGCACACCGCTCATCTATCTGGGAATCCACATATCCTCCTCGTAGAGCTAAGGATTTACACAGAGCAAGTCCATACAAGGGCAATAACTTCAATGATTCAGGATATATGAGCCGTCCAGCCAATCTGTGCTGGACAGCATATAGGTTACGGTATTCTTGTAAACTTCTTACAATCCTCAATTGTATAACATGGCGTGCATCTTCCAACTTATGAGATAGAGTCTTTTCAATTGCTACAAAGAAGACATGAGAAGTCCATCAAAAAAATATTCCAGTGTTTCAACTTTTCTGGAAATAGTGATCAGGTTAGTTGCAGAATACTGTAATATATTCACAGTCACAGTTATCCAAAATTTCACTGTATCATATATCTGTATGAGTTTTTTTATTACACATTTTCTGCCCGAAAAGCAGTAAAATTTCACCTTATAGATAGATAGTCGTTCCTTACCAAGTCTACTCAATAAACCCATTATGGCCCCTGTATCTGCATTACGATACATTTCACCAAGGTCCGCAACTACAGGGACAGCCATCGTATGAACTCTGATACGTCTTTCACCCAAGGATGATGTATATCTGTGATCTGTTAAGGATGCTTTGTTTTTTAAGTAACCTGTTCGAGTTTTTCTGTTCTAAAAAAAGAAATTACATTAATATTTAGGCTAAGCCTTGCAATATATAGCAAGCAACAATATTCAATTTTACCCAGAAGACTTGGCTGTAATTAACAAAAACCATAGCACATAGATAAAGAAAAGCATATTAAGCTATTCCCCAAGAGTCGTAGACAACCAAAATGGTATATCCAAACCCATATGTACAAGATTGTTTTATTCGACATAACTTAATAGGCAATCCAAACAGCATATGTAGACAATGATTCAAACTAAAAAAGACCTTATTAGCAATGCTTGATGTGAACACCTGAATCAGTGATTGGTAGAATTTTTCATTTAAGAAACTGCAAACGGATCCTCTGCTTTTAGTACTATGGATCTAAAACAAGATTTTTCGGGGAGGTCATGGACTCCCAAGTTAGTATGTTTATCACTGAACCCTCAAATCTGTCTGAGAACATGATCAATGAAAATCTGTCAATCACTCAGAGCCATCAGCCAGGAGTCAATTCACTCCCAGAAAGTGTTCTGATCCCCACAATCAGTCTCCTATTGTCCTATTACAATACTCAATCCTTCTCATTTGGCATGTAATACTCTCAGAGTGTCAAGCCAAGAGTCAAAGTGTTCTCCCAACAAACTCCTTATTCTGTAGTTGCAATCAAAGCAAGTTTCAGCGACAATGTATACATTAAACATAGTGCAGTGATTTTGAGGATGATTAACTGTAATCTGTGCCAGAGGTGGTGGGAAATACTGCAGCAAGGGAGTAGGAGGACTGACCTGTCTAAGTTAATCTCCAAACTAACAATAAGAATAACCCACACTCCAAAGTTCCACCTTTCCATAGTAAAGATGGCCACAATCTACAGAGAATGAAATAGAAGTTCTGCCACTTGTCTTCATCACGAATGCATCAAGGAACAGGGGTTCACAAGCTGGGCTTTATATAAACAAAAATAAAAGTTCTGAGTTTTCTTGTCTACAGGGTATGTTAAAATATGTTAGGGCAGGGAGCTCTGTAAGACCAATGAGTTCCACAGACTTTCTATGTGATTAAGCTGATAGCAGATTTCTGGCACATGGAAAAAATTGATCTCCAAAAATGACTAAAATGGTCAACAGGACTGTATGACTAAAATGAAAATAGATATTATAAATTCAACGTCCTAACAATTTTTCAGTGTGCTAACAATAAGAATAACCTGTTTTCCACATTTTCATAGTAAATCTAGTAGCCATCTATAGAGGATGAACGAGTCGTCCAGTGAGCTATCTCCGGCATGAATGCATCAGTTAATACATCTAAAGTGCAGGGGAGTTCAAAACCTTGGCTGCATGCATACATCAACAAAAAAAATAGTATTCTTATCTAAGGGCACATTAAAATCTGTTACATAAAGTAGCTGTGTAAGTCCCATGAGTTACACGGGCTCTGATATCTGATTAAAATGATAGCAGACTTGTTGCTCATTGAGAAAATTGGTCTCCATAAACAACTAAAATTCTTATAATTGTGTTGGTTGGATATTTTGTCAGGCCAAAATATGAGGTTCAACCACAGTGCACGGGATCAAATCCCTCCTCAAAGACAGGTGAGGCTGCCTGTTTATTACTAATCTAAAACACAGCAAAAATAATATATACAGTATCCACACTATTCTAACCATTGGGGTTGGGATACAATCCCGGAATCCATATCAACACGAGATGGAGATGTTGCAGCTTTAGAAATGGAATGGATTAGAAAGAAAACTATTATAGACAAAACGGAGCGGAAAGGGAATGAGAGGAACATATTTTCTTTCAAGAAAACACAGATCAAGAAATACTTATACGAGTTTTAGATAATGAGTGTAATATTCAAAATGATTAAAATAATCAAGAACACTAAACAAAGAATAGCTTAAGATCTTGGACATAAGAACAATCTCTCAAGATAGATGAATCCCACAACACAAAGTTTGCAAAATAACACCTGTTTCTATTCTTCAATGATTAAAAAGAAAATACAAAGTTTTTCTTCTTCTTCACAATAGCTCTTAATATTCTAAAAAATCTCTCTTTTTGAATGCACAAGCATCCCTTATTTATAATAGAGAGAGCAGAGAGAAAATAGGATAAATCCTAGAAAATAGTCATTTAATGAGAGTCCTATTTTGCTTGACTCTCACGCAGGAGAACAAGTCAAAATTTGCTTCCTATGTGACGAAATGAAAATGAAAAAGACATGACAATTTCTTGATAGAAATGACATGGAACATTATGTTTATTCTGCTTCGTCATCCTTGTCTTCTTCCAGCGAAGCCTGCTTGTCTTGAAATTCTTGGAACTTCCGGATTATGCCCTACATCTCAGCTTCATCTGGCGCACTAGAATAATCAATTAAAACCTCGCAAGTTTCCTGAGTGTCACTTGCATTACCAGGAAGTTTCTTCAACCTCTTATTGAGTTTCCTTAGTGATTCCAAAACATTCTCGATCCTTATGAATTTATCAATGGTTTGTCAGATCGAAGACGGAAGTTGGTTCATGCTGAATTGATTCCTGAATTTGTTTATAGAGATCGTCAGCAGGTAGAATCTCCGAGCTTTCACCCAACACCTTGGTGAAGATCCTGGACAGCTCCTCTTCTATGTCATTGGTGGCATCAACCAACTGATCTCTAGATTCCCTCAACTTGCTGCAAGCTTCACTGAGAATCTTTATCCTGAATCTGATGGCTTTGGCTAGCTGGAAATGCTTATCCCCATGTGGAATGATTCCTTCTTCCATTAAGATCCGGGATGGAACCTGTTTCAGTGCATTGAGAGCTTCTAAAGTTAATTCAAGGTTCCCGACTTCCTGTGAAAATTCATCATCCATTTTGTCGCCATCCTTCTTTATTTCCTCCAAGGATTTATAAACCTCCATTGTGTCATCAATGACCTCTCTTCCTTGTAGGAGTAGCCTCTTTATCCATTCTTCAACCGCTCTCCCCTTCTCGTTGATCTTTTCAATCATAGGTACCGATGAGAAATCAAACTTGATAGGAGTAGGGGTAGAAGATGACAGTGTTGACTGAGAGGACTTTGAGAGCTTGTGCAATACTTCCATTAACTATTCAACTTTCTCCTTTAGCTCATCTCTGCTCACCTTCATTTCCCTCAGCTTCTGGCATACAACGTTCATGGCATCTTGCGCATCTTGTTGTGCTCCTTTTGTTGTTACCTTTCCCAGATCAACCCTGGTAATCTGATAATCAGTAACCGCTATATCCTCCTTGGTTTTGTCAGCCGCGGGAGTGGCAATCTCTGCAAACTTATGCCCTGAGGCATCCACTGAAACCCTTGAAACCGTTTTAGGTTTCTTGGCAGATTTGGCAGGAGAGGCCTTGAGTGAACTGAAGTCGAAGGCTGGTAGGGGAACTACCACCTTCCTCTTCCTCGGAGTCTGATCAACCAACCATTGAGGTACAGTGGAAGAAGTTGCCCCAATCGGAGGTGTTATGGTTGTATCTACAGGTGGGGGAAGGTTTACTTATGGAGTAGTGATGACTGCAAGTGTGGTGACTGTGGGGATAGATTCAAGGAATGAAGGTGCGGAAGGAGGAGGCATATCTATGGCCATCGTAGGTCCAGCAGAGAGAGGTGAGAGGTCGGAGAAAATGTTGGCCATGGCTGATGAGAGTGGCATCGAAATATGAGATGAGGAAGGTTGGGAGAGAAGAGGTAAAGACTCTAAAGCCAAAGCTTGAGAAGCAAGAGAAAGACTTACTTCTGACGAGCAATCAACAAAAGGAGAAACAAGAGGTTGACCAACCTCGATTTCTGAAAGAATTTCTCCTTGTTCTGGTGGAGGAGGTGAATCCAATATCTCAACTGTTTGTGTAGGAGTAGCAGATGATTCGGCCCCTTGCTTTTCTCCTTTTCTGACAAACTTAAACTTTATTTGCCTCTTGGTAGGGCTTTTATCCTTTTCCTTCTCTCCCTTGGAGGGTCCCGCTTCTAAAGTAGCTATTTTTGAAAAGCTCTTTTCCTTATAACTCATTCCCCAAGAAATGAGCCATGCCTTGGTATGGACAAGAGTCTGAGCAGCTCTTTCAGCGATAGAAGCCTTTTCTGCAACAGACCAATCAATAGCTAGGAATCCGAGTTGGTCTCCATCTGACTATTCGTACCTAGTGTCCAGAACACTTTCATTGTCCACAGTGCCTTCGGGGATGTCAGCTAGATCTAACATCTAAATTTCTTCAAGTGTCAGTCTGCTGTTGTCTTTTCTTCGGATGGAAACTTCATCCCAAAGATCAACCCAGATATCTTCCACAGTGGGCACATGCAGGTACAAGGTTCCATATGACTTGAGGACTCCTCGGATGTCAAATCCCTCCCTCATCTTCATATGTTTCTTCAATTTGTCCTGAAGCTCGTGCACCACGTTCTTGGCCTTAACCATGGTAGAACATGTATACCTTCTAATGGAAATGGGGAAGGAGACGGCGGCTTTGTGCCTGCTTTGTTGGAATTTGTGAAAATCCAACAATTGTCTGACCAACTCCATAAGGATCAATTTGTCACCTGGGAACCTAGGCAGACGGAAAGGATTACCATGGAACCTTACCACCCGAAGATAAGTAAACTTCTTGAATTGCAAGAAAATGCAACCCCATTTTGACACTTCGGCCCATGCTTCATCGGAAACCCTTCTCTTCCTCAGATCAGGATCCAATCTGCAAATGTTTTCGTAGAAGAAGGCGTCATTCACTCTTCTATATTGGTCTTCAGACCCTTTTATTGTCAGCTGAGGGAAGAACCGATATATGTGTTCTGTTGCTCGGTTTCCCTTTGCATCTAGCCCTGGGTAGTTCCTCATGCCTGTTGCTGCATAGGTGACGTATGACATCATATAGAACTTGCCGGTAGACAAGACTGTTTTCATTTGGGAGTCTATCTCGTCACTTATTAGGCTACCCCAATCAATCCCTTGGTCATTCTTCTTTATGATGACCATGAACTGGTACATCCACCCTTGGAATTCCTTCGAATCTGGGAGCCCAAATAACCGGCTCAGCAGGGTGATGATATCGCTGACTTCAAGGATAAAATCACTTCTAGGGACCGACTTGGGAAACCTAGAAACAATTGGCTTAGCCTTGATCAAGAACTTCTTGTTTACGTGCTTGATGCAATCTTCCTGATCTTTGTCCCAGGCCTTTTGTGCTGATTTAAGGTCTAAATCAACATATTCCGTAAAGTTGGGCAACTTTAGGAGTTGATCAAAGTAATCTCCGTCCAATTTCACTATAGATTCCCCTGCTTGATTTCTTACTGAATGGGAGGCTGAGTCATAGTGGGAAGCGCAAGCTAGGATGAATTCAGGGCATTGAGCTGATATTGGAAATCTTGCTGCAAGAGGGAGACCACTGCCGGCTATTGACTTCATCCATGAATTATGAGAAGAATCCTCAATTCTTTTCCAGAAGTCTTCCATATCTATATTGCCGAGCTCTATGTCCCGAATGTCATAATTGCAGCTTACATAAGAAGAAGACTCCATCTTCTGATACTTATACTTCATCTTTCTTGACTTATCTGACTTATCCTTAGATTGGCCAAGGTCCGACATGAGGAGTCTTGAAAATGCCTTGATGACTTCTGGAAGAGCAATCAGGTGTGAAAGCTTGTTGGACAAGTGCACAAACCCGCCACACTATTCAGATTTTGAAACTTGCAAACCACCTTCTGAAACCCGACAAACTGGATTGTATGTCAGAAATTAGGCTGTGTCAAACACCAACGGAAACCCAAAACACTAGCAGAGTTTGGAGGATGTCGAGCACCTTGAGAAACCCGAAACACTGGTGGGGTGTATGTCGGAGGTTAGGGCATGTTGTGCATCGATGAAAACCAGACACACTGCGGAAGTAAGAGGATGTTACGCAGGTGAAAGATCCCGAAATGTGGCGGAACTTGATAGGTGTCGAGCACTCTGCAAAACCCGACACAAGGCAGAAGAAACAAGATGTACAACACCCTGCCAAAACCCGAAATCTATATATCGGGTTTCTGATATATCAGAATATGAGAATTTCCCGCCTTTTTCACTTATTGATTTTTAGATTCTTTTGAAATCTACAACTTATGTAAAAATAAGTAAATAACCAAGGAGTGAATTTCAAACAAGAACCCTACTGGGAAAAAGACAAGAACCAAGGAAAAAGACCCAAAACCCTAAACCAGTAATGGAAGAGGAAATGAAATGGAAACCCAAACAAAACACCTCATAAATAACCCAAAAAGCTCCAAAACATAAAGAAGAGAAGAATACCTTCAACAAGTTTGAAAAATGATCAAAGACGGATGGCGAAATCGACTGGGAAGCTCAATCGGGTTTGGAGGTAGAAGAAGCACACACAGAAATCCAACGCAAGCAAAAACATACCAGGTAACAAATGACATGGAAAACCAACTATTTATAATACCCTAACATTAATTACACCTCACTTGACGTGTGTGCAAACTACCAGACAACTGGACATTAATGACATGTCATCATGCTCGGAGCTTCCGAAAACCTGATACAAAGGATAAAAACTCAATTCAGGTTTCAGGTTTCGGGAAACATCAGACATGATGCATGCCTTGTTTAGATGCTTCTAAGTCCTGAAATCCCGACACAAAGGCTTCATTCAGGTTTCAGGTTTTGGGAAACAAATGACACGAAACATGCATTGGATAAAGCATGTTTCTAATGCTTGGGAGTTCCGAAAACCTGACACACTGCTAAGACAATCGGGTTTCGGGTTTCAGGGAACATCAGACATGTAACATGCAAGAAACATGCTTTCATGCAATGAAAACCTGAAAACCCGAAAATCTCCTTCAAAGGGGAATTTTAAAGGGATTTTCCTAAAATTTTCATATGGTTATCTCATTTTTAGCTAGAATCACTAAAATGAGATAACAAATTGTGAGCCCAAAGTGTTTTTATTGTAAGCAGTTTCTTAATGAGTTTTCTTAAGATTGTAGTAAGATACTCTGTCAATGATCTTCATACACTCTTTTAGCCTGATCATGACAGGTGGAAGCTCTTCGAATAAGGGATGTGAAGCAAAATCAGAAATCTCTAACCATAAATGAGACAAAACACATGAGCATATATAAGTTTGCATACATAATCTTGAATGTGTAATTCAATCCCAATTGACAGACCTGATGTAAGCAATACAATTAATGTAGATAGAAAGAGTTGAAGCAGTTTTGGCTGTATTTTTAGCAAAGCCTTACCTTTGGTCCGGCATTCACTTTTGAGTTTTCAGCCTTTAATAAACCTTGATTGCAAGGAAGAAACCATTTGTTGAAGCACTGGTTGTAATCTATGTACGATCTTGGACCAGGAAGCTATCTAAAATTTCATCTTGCCTTTGATGGCCTTTCAATTGTAGATGAATCTGATGGTCCAGCAAACTTTTGGAGATGGCATTTAAATTGAGGATTTGAACACGTATCTCCAATTTAATGCTACATTTCCACTACTCCTATGTCACTGAAGAGTCAAGAAAATTTCTGAACAAATATGATGTGACTGTGTCATAATTAAATACACAAAAAAAGGGTAGGACAAATGCTTGAAGACAAAAATTATCCTAGGTGGCTTTACACAAGTTTTCAGGTCCAGCTGTAGAGTGCAAATGGTGCTGACTTGGCCTAAAATGACCTTTGTCGGGCCGATCCGTTGCTGTGTTGTGACCTCACCGTGCTGCCGATCATGAGGCAGACCAAGTGCCCAAAGATGCCCTTGCCGCCCAGGCTGCTTTCCTCACCGGAAATTACACGTTCGACTTTTATAACATTCTCCACCTGCAAAACCAGGGAGTTGAAGCTCTTCAACACGGCATGGCTGTGCCCTAATGCTTTTACATCGGCAATTTTGTTAAAGACTAACAGTAGCAACAAGTCGGAAAGTAGATCCAGATGATCTCTGAACAAAATTTGCGAATTTAAGGATGAGGAATCTGAAGTTGAAGCCGCAGATCAGCTCACGGTTCTCGGCTGATGGCAGTCGCAATATGGAGCTCTTGATGCATTTTCGCAAAATTCATTGGATCCTTAAATCATTACCTCTCTATTTGGTATCCTCTAAGTGCGTTATGATATTCTTAGACCCTAAAATGACTACAAATATTTGAGAGTACGTAGCACCAAAGAGCGACCAACAGGTTCAATAGCAGCGTAGGTACGATTGAAGTTGCTTGCGAATACACAGCCCCACCCCAACAATCTGAAACCATCGCGATACCCAGCAGTTTCAGATGATCTGCCACCCCATTTCCACTTAACACCAGCAGCCGTTCACTAATATTATGCTGTCACTCCTTGCATTTCTCTAATATGTTTAATGCCTTTGTCATTTCAAATCTAGGTACATCATGCTAATAAATACATAGGTTGAGATTTTAACTCCAAGATGGCAACCGCTGTATTAAGACAGACAACTGGAAGTATTCATTGCAATGACACTGTCTGTGGCAAGTAAGTAATGAGAGGGACATAATCTACATGATTTTTTATGCATGAGGAAATAGAATATCAGATATGGTAATAAAATTGAAAGGTGTCAGACCTGCCAGTGGTATAGAAGGAATGACGGTACTCAGGGAAAGGTGCTGGAAGAATATTTATGCTGGAAAGGCTTGACACTTTCTGGCAGAGGCTCTCACCATAAGGGATGCCTCCGGCGTAACAAGTCTACCGAAACAGAGGAAACAGGAGGATGGGTTTTCAGGACAGTTAAGCAGCCCAGGGAAAGCAGTAGCAAAATAAAAGGCCACTCAATAAAATACAATAAAAAATTACAATAATCTATCATGTAATGTCGCCATACAAACTTTGTAGACATACCAACTGTAATTAGATGAATCATAAACTATAAACCTTGCACTTATGAAACAACTTAACTTAGATGGTTTATAAACACGCCACAGCACCCAACTCATTAGCAATTCTAAACCGCATCCTCATCAACCTGTGTGACATCACTAGATCAACATCTCATTGTGCTACTCATCCATCAAGATACTCTAGAGATGTTCAGGTTTAAAGACTATGTACTTATATGAATAGTAAATTATAAATCTTGCATACATGAAACTACTAAACTTCTTAGATAGTCTAAGAATGTTGCAACTTCATCAGGCCCATTGTCATCATCATCCCTCACCTGGGGCACACCACACGCATGCAATGGCACCCAGCCTAACTCCAATGCACTTTTATATCTGCATCCTCGTCACCTTGTGTGACATCACTGGATAGGCATCTCAATATACTATTCGACCCTCTAGATAATCAAGAAACCTTTGGGCTTAAAGACCGAACAACAAGACTCTCCTCTTCTATAAATAAGCTTGTCCCTGGCAAGAAAATAATTGGACTGGCTGCTCTCCACACTAAAGTAAAACTGGTACAAAACATAAATCAAGGTATGAAATTTTCCAACAGGCATCATGCCCAATGTTTTTGTATCCTCCTTATTCTCAAGCAAAACAAATGGATGTGAAACATTGGGAGTGATGCCTATCGTCGAATTTCAGACCTGGATTTTTGTGGAATAGAGTTAGTTTATTGATTGCAAATAATTAATATTTGCAACAACTAATTTATTTAATTATGTTACTATGGTGGGCCCATTTGGCATCATGTAGTACACTAAAATTAAAAATATAAAGAACTCTAGTCCACAATCCTATCATGATGGATCATGTGCTGTCGTCTGAAACATTGATTCAAAAATCAATAATTTTTCCTAGTTAATATCTTTTGTATGGAAGTTTCTGCACTGTTTCAGGTTTCTGCATGCTTCTGGTCTAAGTTTCTGTTCTCGTTTCCAAATTTTTTTAATTTTCAATCCCAGTTCCTAATAACTTAGTCATTCATTATTAGTGACTCCAACCTTCCCTCAACATGGACCAACAACTATAACTTGAGCAGGATCTTTGAAGACGACAGATTCAGGAGCAATGCGCTAAGAAATCTCCTAACAAGAAAACAGCTTCAAAAGCAAGAATGTGCTTGCCTATGAAGAGGATCAGAGTTTTGACATTATCTTATCCTTCTCCACCATCTTCCAGTTCGCTTTGACAAGTATAATCTCCTCTCTTGTTGCTCTAATGAGCTTCATCTATGCTTCTGGTTGAGTGAATTTTTAAAGGACCGGTCTAATCTGCATCACGCATATGAATCAATGTCACTTATGCATTACACCTACTTGATAAGAAGGTGTGAATTATGGTCTCTTAGTTGTTTTTATCTACTCTGGTTTATCCACCAATTTGCTTTCTCATATCACCATTACAACTTTACAATGAGTTGGGATCTGAATGAAAGAATTGATGTCACCCAGAAGTTACAACCTGATAGAGAATGGTGTGTACTCTCTCCTGTTGACAAAATTGGAACACCTCAAGGCTGTGGGTAACCTATGTCTGAGGTGAACCTCCAGAGAGGGTTGGTTCCCTTGTGAATCACCTAAAAAATGAAAACTTTGACAACAAAAAGGGAAGAGGAATTCGGAAAATGGGAAATAGGGGTGATACACCAATAGTTTGATACTTGCATGTAACTCTGCACACAGAATTTAAAGATTCACACACCTACACAACTCTAAACTATTTTGTGTAATAAATTCAAGGGTTTAGGAGAAAAGGACAGCGGTAGAGGGAGTAAATTCCACACTAAAGCAACACAATATTCCTATCAAACATAATGAATAATCAGAAAACAGCGATATGAGAGGGCAAAAACGAAGCTTTATTTTATTCAAAGGTGCAAGTACAAAGGCTGAAGATGCATATGCAAATCAGCTTCCAAGTATGTCCATGAATTTTACAATAAAATCAGCCCATATCGACTGCTTCAAACAAGAATAGACTGCTGTTTTATTTTCTTTTGTTTTTCTTTTGTTGGCGCATGCTTTAGAACAACAGTTCTATTTTTATTTAATTAAAATCTCTATATCTATCTTTGGCGCCCACCTCCAAAAATAGACTGTTGTCTTCTTTATTTATTTTATTTATTTCTAGATGCATGGGACAACAGTTCTCTTCTTATATTTATCCCTCCTTTATGCTTGGCACACAGGACAAAAGTTCCTGTGTTTTATTCATTTATTATACACCTTGGACTGGAGCTGCTTTATTTATTTATTTCTCTGTCTTATCCTATCATTGGCACATGCTCTTAACTTGGAACAGCAGTCCCTTTTTGTATTTATTACCTTATATCCCCTTGGCGCCAATCTCTAATAGCAGTTGCTATTTTTATATTAATTTATCCTTGTCTTTCCTTGGTGCATGGAACAACAACTCTCCTTATTTTATTATTTATTTCCATCATGCACCTTTACCCCTTTTCTAATTCTGGTTTAAATTTAATATATTATTACAGCAGAAATTACAGTTTTCACAGCACCATTATTCTACAGAAGGTATAGTTTAAATTTAATATATCGTTACAGCAGAAATTATAGTTTTCACAGTACCATTACTCTACAGAAGGTGTTTTTTAAATTTAATATATCATTACAGCAGAAATCACCGTTTTCACAGCACCATTATTCTACAGAAGGTATATTTTAAATTTAATATATCATTAGAGTTTTCGCAGCACCATTATTCTACATAAGGTAACAAGTACAAGCCATCATAAACATGGATAAAAATAGCATGTATGGGATATATTATAAATGTAATAAACACCTCAACTAGATATGATAGGTACAATTGAAATTATGAATGTATGACTAGTTTGTTGTGGCTATTTAGCTTGTTTTGTTTTTCATATGCATAACATGTGGTTAATTCTTATTTAGAAGGCTGAAATTTATATATTTTTTAATTTTTATATAGTTTTTGTACTGCCGTATCCGGGGTCAAAAAAAAATTTACCGTTTCCGCATATCGGATACTCCGCTCCCGCTCCCGTATCCAAAACGTTTCGGCAACTTAGCTTAAACTTCAATGGGCAACATTTGGAATAACCGGTCATAATCAAAAGATTTTAGAGGAGATCATCAAGCTGGGAAGCAAGGATAGAAAAGAGAATCCAAAAACCCTCAATATTGCCTTCAATGAAATTTGTATCACAATATCTTTTCTTGCCTTGCGAAACAGTGTGTCCAAAGGAAAGGAATGAAATTATAGTTGTGATGTTATGCACCTAGCATAATATGTTCATATGGCACGTCACTAGTCATTTATGTAACATCATATTATTATGTAGTTCTATCGGTTAAAAGAGACTCAACTACATATCATTATAAAGAAAGGCACTAGGAATATCTAGAGATTATCAAGTTGTGCTGCCAGCCATTGCTTATTGGAACATTGTTCATCTTGAAGAGTCTGTTATCTACTGTTCGTCTTGAAAAGTCTGTTAACCATTTTATCCATTATGCTATACTGTTTGTAAGGTATTAGAATATTAGTACCTTCATGTATTGAAAACCCAACTGGGCTTCCTACCAAAAAGCAGTGGTTACATTTCTATCTTTTATGCTGCACACATTCACATTTCTGGATATTAAAATATTAGACCTATTATTTGGTATTAGGTTAATATTAGTTACAGTGTTAACTAATAAACGGCTGTAACCTGCTCAACCATTTTGTAACCATCTCTCACATCATAAAATGGACACACAATGAACATGTGTGCATTGTGATTTCTCTTCAGTTCTTTATGCACATTTTCTACCATTGGTATCAGAGACCTTGGCGCTCAAAGCGATCTGCAAACTGAATGGAAAACACTCAGAATAATTTTGAGGGATATCTGGGGCAAGAACGTGAATCATACAATCTCAAAGGGCACAAAAATATTGACACTGGAAATCGTAAGACGAAGATGAAGAAAATCGTGAACAAGTAGAAGACTGAAGAAAGTCATGAATTTAGCAATTTTCAAAGGGTGTCAGATTCTTAAAAAAGAGTAATATACATTCATAGGCAAAAATACAGTCACTAGAAAAGTTGGAAATCTGTCATTATTAAACACAGTTTCATATTGAATAAAGTCGCACAAAGGGCGTAAACACAGGACGAAAATCCCAGTCACACAGTCACGAATACATAGACATAAATTCTTGTTCCACGGGCATAAACACAAGGATGAAAAATCCGAATTGCAAATCTCAGCTAGGGCACGGATTTGCGGTACATAATTTCAGCTAGGGCATGGATTTCAAGTAAATAAACTCTCTTATTTCTCTGAAATATTTCTGCCAGCAAAAGAAAACCCTAGTTTTTTTTTTTAAGAATGGAGTTTTCTTTACCAAAAGACAAATTCTGGTTTCAATTCCACACTTGGAAGGTTAAATAGTTAATGGAAAAGAAAAACAACCCACCAATGCTGCCAAATTGTTAAAGTGGAAAAGCCGCAATGATAAAGTTAAAGCTATAATCAGGCTTGCTCTTTCTGATTTTCAACTCCCTATAGAATTAGACAAATCGTCTTAAGAAATATGGGATAACCTGAATAGGTTGTTTGGAGCAAAAGTTGTGAACGCTAATTTTTTTTTAAAGCTTCAACTCTTCCAATTTAAGATGGTTAACGATGCTACCATGTCCACTCATATAAATAATTTGATATCTCTTCTTAGACAATTCGTAGAGGTTAAAGCTCTAGTCGATAACGAAGATTCTAAAGCCATTTTGTTAAATAGTTTTTCCTCTTGGTATACCAATGTCATTTTTACTCTCAGTCAGATGCCTTCGCAAAGCTTAGAAGATATGATTTCAGCGCTCTTGGCTGAAGAAAAGTGAACTGCAGACAATATAGAAGGTAACATTCGAGCTAATGTTGTAGTCAAAGGAAAACTCAAAAATAATCCAAAAGAAGCAAAGAAGGCCTTTGTTGACAATCCACCAGATGCTGAAGAGTTTATTAATGAAGAAGAAGATGAATACGTACTCTAAGAAGTTAGTGTTTTGAAGATAGTAAGGGATCTAGCGTAGGAAAAACTTGGCATGGATGGTTGTCCAAATGGTTAGGGAGTTTGTGGATCTCAGGAATTTACTCTTACAAGGGTCACAAGACAATTTGATGTAGCATCGTGGGAGTAGCTCAGAATGGAGGGTTGTCCAAAAATTTGGGAGATTCTATAATTTGGAAGTTCAAAGAGGTGGAATCCAGGAACTCGGGAATTTAGCTTTGGAACTATACCTTTACAAGGGTTAGGGAGGAAACTTTGTGGAGTTCTATCTGGTCTAAGAATTGTTGTTCAAAAAAAAAGCTTCTAAAGATTGTACTTCTATCTTCTTTCTATAGTGTAAGTCTTCTTAAGGGGGGGTATTAAAATATAAGGCTTATTATTTAGTATTAGGTTAATATTAATTAAAGTGTTAACTAATAAACGGTTGTAACTTGCTCGACCATTTTGTAACCATCTTTGTATAATAAAATGATAGACACGCAATGAACATTTGTGCATTCCAGTTTCTCTTCATTTCTTCTTTGTGCACATTTTTTAACACCAGGAAGGTAGAAGGCCGAAGATTTCACCCATTTGTCTAAATAAGGTTTGCAGCATAGAAGCTAGTATGGGATAGTGAAGCATTGGTGCCCCTTGTGGGCTTGCATTCTTTTTATCAATTAAATGTTCCATTTCTTCCATAATCTACTAGGGTATGCACAAATTGTCGGACTCCAGTGAAGCCTCAGTTTTTCAACAGCATCATCTTGGTGGTGCACTTGTATGTATAGTGAAGCATTGGTGCCCCTTGTGGGCTTGCATTCTTCTTATCAATCAAATGTTTCGTTTCTTCCATAATCTGCTCGAGTATACATAAATTGTTGGTCTCCAGTGAAGCCTCGGTTTTTTAACAGCGTCATTTTGGCAGTCCACTTGTATTTCATTGTTTGGAGGTAGCAAACATTCCTTAAATCAACTTAAGGAAATGGGATTTATAGATGAACAATAAGCTGAAATGTTTACAAGAGATGGAAAAGGGCAAGACTATATAAAGAGGAGACGAATGGAGACAATTTCTGGGCAAACTATCATTGGCTTCACCTGATCACAAAAATCGTCATTAGTTTTGAAAACATATAATATTGTACAACACTTCCAACAATTGTATCATAGAAAAACATTGTAATTTCCAATAACCTTGTAGCCACGTGAATATAAAGCAGTCTGGTAGCAACGTTTGACATCTGGCATTGATTCATACAGAAAAATATCAACTCAAAATTCTGTCTTGTTCTTTCCCATTAGTTCCTAAACAAGGATACAAAAGAGCAACTTGGAAATACACAGTCTGGGTTGTCAATAAAGTGTCCTCCAATGATAGTTGCATTGCAAAAGCTTTGTCACAATCAACTGCTGGAAGCGCCAGCAAATCAGAGGATCTCAGCATGAAATGTCCATGGTATGTTGTAAATCGTACACCTGCAAAATCATAATATAATATCTTTTATGGGGTGATACTGCCACCTTAATATTCAATACATGCTAATGGAAAGGTCGCCATAGCTTCAAAAGAAACTTTTTATGAAGTAATACTCGACTCTGCAAAGAGAAAAATAAGAACAACATTACCTTTTCCACATCGTATGCGCATAACAGCTTCCCAAGCAGTTTCTCTAGTCAAGTCTCTAGCAAGTTCATGCATGAACTTTTCTTTATAAAGAGTGGCATTAAACGATGGGTAAAAATAGACCTGCCCACCTGTATATTTTGATAAAGTACCTGCAAAAAAAGGTAGGAAGATATTTAATGAATTGCAGTTCATTAATCTCACAACAGCTACACAAAATAATGTGCCTATAAGATATCCTCATAAGGTGAGTACCTAATGAAGCAATATCTGTATATGTATCACTAAATGCATACAGGTTCACCCCAATCTGATATTTTGTGAGATCTGCGGCCATCTGTTTATAGAACGGGTCCTCTGCAATCCGAATTGTGTGCTCTTTATCAGTGCCATATACTCGTGGATCATCACCCCGTAGCTTTAGACGTCCAACCCCAAGTGAAGGTAAAGTACTCTGAAAGATAAGTAGCTTCCCTCCAAGTTGGCTCTGCTCACATTCCAAAATTGTAAGTATTTTCAAATAAGTTCCAATAAAAAATTTATCATAAATAAAGCACACAAAATCATCCGTCATAGAAAACACTATAACTAGTCAAGGATTTTAAGCATACCATAATCATGAAAGCTGCTTTAAGAGCAGGCCCAAAAGCAGATTCGACATTGATATTTTCCTCAAACATTGATGGAAGGCTATCCAGCAGAGCTTCTACTACATGCCGAGACTCAGACAAGTTGACAAGCAGATCATCCGGCAAGGGGACAAAAGGGTCATCAAGGTCTGCTACAACCATCATTTGAGGTTGTGTCAATGAAGACTGTCACACAAAAATATTACATGTTAGCACCTAGATAAAAACTAGTTCTTTCATACAATCAGCATCGGATACATATTATTCTTGTAGCTTTGCATTAAGGCATATCATGAATGTTTAACTATTGTAGCAGCTAAAAAGTATATAAAGGTCTGCATAAATAAAGCCGAGAGACTATAAACATGTAACATTTTGCAGTCCTTTTGTACAGAATACAATAATGATAACAAGCAAGAAGTAAACAGCCAAACAAATTACGTAAACCATCCAATCAAAAGAAGGATTTATGGAAGACAAACTTTATAAATGCTTGCCTTTAGATTGTAAAAATGCAAGGCACTGTCAAACGTCAGAAATCCAATCTGTGTTCTAGGGAAACCAGGAAGCTTATCCAAGCAGGATTTTATAGTCTCTGCGGCCACCTGAAAAATACATAAAAGAACACAATGTAAAGTTAAATGTAAAAAGAAGTTATAAAAGCTGTCAATAGGGTTCAAATAATTAAAAAAGCACTTGCTTTCCTGATAGAAAGGTAAAACTTAACAAATGTAATCATTATCACTTTGTATTTATCATTTAATAGATATCCTTTTTTAATTGTCTTACTAATTGGAATACCAAAACCCAAATATTTTAACAGATAGGTAGTCATTTCAATTTTCAACTCTACACATTCCTTCATTCATGTTGCAGATGTGTTATTATATGCAGTGAGATTCCAAACTAAAGCATGTCATGGTTCAATTTTGTGCATCCCCTATCAGCAAACTAATTAATACAGATTCACAATATATGCTAGCAAAAATAGATGAAAACTAAAAAAGAGAAGGGTATCTACCATAGTTCAAAAATCGTAAATCGGGATTATCGGCAGGCCAAATTTTGAATCGGAAATCGGAAATCGACAAAAAATCAGCATTAATCGGCAACTTTATCGCTACTTTTAAAAACATTTTAATTCATAAAATATACTTTAAATTAAATGTAAAAACAATGTTAAATGATGTGAGACGTGACTCTATAGAATGCCATAGGGCCCATATGCATATTTTCAATTAAGTTTTTGACCAAAAAGAGAGTACAAAGTTTGCAAAAAAATAAAAAATATTGTTTTTATGAAAATAAGAAAAATACTGCCATCAATGCATAGAGCTCGACAAAATATGCACTTTTAGAGAAAACAACACCTGAAACGGAGCCACATAATGAAAGTTATAGCACATGCAAGTTTTTGCTGCTACATCTTCCCGGACCCTTTCCAAAAATGGCAAATTTTTTTCTTACCTTATGATTTTTCGCCAAAAAGGAAAAATATGCCAAAAAAAGAAAGAAATTCCAAAAACGGAAAAGAGAAGAACGGAGGAAACCCGAGCCGCGCAAGTGAAAAAACGACTCAGATTTGGGGCCACGATTTCACCCACGATTTTCCATGATTTTATCCACGATTTACCACGATTTTCGACTGTATTTTATCACCAAAAATCGCGATTTATCGCCATATCACAAATCGCGATTTTTCAGAAGATATATCGTTTTCATGGTTGCAAACGATTTATTGCGATTTATCGCCGATAAATCGCGATTTTTGAAACAGAGGTATCTACAATATATGCTAAGAAAAGAGTGTCATCCATGACACTTCATTTGACTTGAGTAAAAAATTGATATCCAAAGATGGGAAATGCTAATAAAAAGAGAGAATCAAATAATATTTTGATAATGTATTAATGACAAATTAACTAAGGTTATGTTATCCAAAATAAGCTTATGCTTATTTTTGGTTAACTGCACCTATTTTCCTCTTTAAGTGCTTCAATCCAATTTTCAGTTATTCCAAGCACTTAAGGTTTCCTGAAAACATCTTCATCAGGTGGGAAATTTCTTCCCCTTTCCAAAGATATAAAGAAGTCCTTCTAACTCCTCATATTTTGCAAGTTACGAGCCGGAGGGCCTTAGAAGGTATTTTTGCCCAGAAGCGGACCGGCCGGAGTTTTTAAGGGTTTGTGCCAATGCGGAGAGGCGGGGCCGCGGGAGATTTTGAGACTTTTCGCCAAATGGAAAATGCAAGCCAGCGGGCCCGAAGAGGGAAATTTGCCCAAGTAAATTTCAAGTCAGCGGGTCTACGGGGAGTTTTGTAACTTTGTGCTTTTTGCAAATAGGGTGCAAAGTGAATGGCAGGCCCGCAAGCCCGCGGAGATCTTAAAGCCAAACAAAGAAAAATGCCTAAGGTCCGCAAAGGGACACGTGTCCACGTTGAAAAGTCAAAGCGGGAAGGCAGGTCGTCGGAGGCAATTTGATCTTTTGCCTCCAGAAGGCGTAAAGTGAAAAAATGAGCCGCACCTATGCCAACGCCTAGGGGGGCCACGTGTCAAGCTTCAATTGCATGCGGGCCGGCGGACCTTGGAGTGATTTTTTGCCCAAATGGAAAATGCGGGCCAGTGGGCCCGAGGATGATTTTTTTTTGCCAAAAAATGAATTGCGAGGCTGCAAGGCGATTTTTTTGCATTTTGTATTTTTGGTGCCAAAAGGCACAAAGTGAGTTTCGGGCTCGCGGACACATTCTACTAACTAGTTTTCACCATTTTTGTACGGACCCGACTCGAAACATTCAAATAGACATATCTTTCGACCCAGTGCCCGAAACCCAACAAATTTAGCACCGTTGGAAAGATCTCGACCTCCTCTATGCCATGGAAGCATAAAATATCATTTTTAGGAGGTGTTGGTGGGGCAAAAATGGGAAAACGTCCTTCAAGCCATCAATATGGGATCTGATTGTTTCAACAACCCAGATTTGATTTGATTCGCTATTCTTCCTTCTCCAACACGCCAAAGTAGACATAGAGAGGCAGATTTGACAGATTAATGGTGGGTGGTTGAATTCTCAAAACAGCGTCCGTTTTCCTCCTTTCTCTCTATTTTTTCATCATTCTAAACTTCTATATATTGTAACACTTCTCATTTGAGAAGAGGGGAGACATCCTGGGCGTAGGGAAACTCTGTCAAATTTGTTTCCCGACTCCATTTTGAGTTGCAAGCCTTCTCCTATGCCTGGCAAGCGGATTTGTACCTCTCAGCAAGGATGTAATGGTCTATGCACCTTTTAGAGCAATAAAATTGTGTTTTGTGGTGTTTCTTCAACCCTTTGCATTGTTTTGTTGCCTCCCCGTGCCTCTCCCTTTCAAATCTGTTTTCTGTGCATGTATTTCACATTTGCAGGTGCAGGGTGTTGTGTTTCATGGAGTTTTGATCATGGATTTGGATTTGGGTTTGTGTCACTTCTGTCTGACCTTCCCATCTTCCTTTTTCCTCTGTTTCATCCTCCCTCAAGAGAGTATCTCGCACTTACTTTTATGGTGTATCACCGCTTAGTGTAGGCTCTTTCACTCTCTCTCTCTCTCTCTCTCTCTCTCTCTCTCTCTCTCTCTCTCTCTCTCTCTCTCTCTCTCTCTCTCTCTCTCTCTCTCTCTCTCTCTTCGTCCCCTTGGAACGGTTAGATTAGGATTAGTTAGATTCAGCTTGCACTGGAGTAGCTTGTGGCAGGTAGATTAGGAAGCAAGAATCGGCTTTCTCCGGAGGTCCATCTCAAGTTTTGCAAGTCCCACAGCTTGAGAGATGGTCCCATGTTGTGCAATCACACAGAATGCCCCACTCACAACAAGGCCATTTGGGGGTGCTGGGATTTTGCACTAACAGGTTCATCACAAGTAAGACGTTATAGATGAAAAGAACCAGGATTTGTTCACACAAGGGGCCAATGCCAAAATTACATTCCTACGACCCGACACCAACTATAAACCCCTCAAAATGGTTATTATCCAAAACATACCATAGAATCAAGTCTAAGACAAAACTACAGCAGCAAAGCCCAAAAAAGCAGCAAATCTCAAGGGCATGTGATGTCCAAATTCATCACTTTTCAAATTTCAGCAAAGTCGAGCCAACTCCCAGTACAAAGCATTGACGATTTCCATCAAGGGAGTAATATTAGTATGAGACCTTCAAGCCTCCTTCAAAATATTTTCCATGCACCGAACTGGACTTTGGAGGGTTTTTATGTCCTTCTTAATTCTTACTTGCCAAGAAGCAGAGTGCCCTATCGGGCAATGCCAAGACTCATTGATTATGCATTCCAATAAAGGGCCTTGTATTTTCATTGGTCTTCTATTTCTCCTAGCATTTCCTAGAGATGTTCCTAGCGATTCCAAGAAGTACTAGCATACACTCAGATTGATACATATC
Source organism: Taxus chinensis (assembly GCA_019776745.2). NCBI lineage: Eukaryota > Viridiplantae > Streptophyta > Pinopsida > Cupressales > Taxaceae > Taxus > Taxus chinensis. The sequence continues at coordinate 359,184,834 of CM034156.1, read as the reverse complement.
CTTGCCTTCACACAGTTTTATCCTTTTCTCCGCTTTACAAAAGAATTAGTTTGGTGGCACCACAATGAAGCATTAATTCATCCCAAGTGTCGCAAACTGAATAGCTTCGTAATCATTGAATGCCTTAAAAAAAACACTCTAAAAGGCCTCAAAAATTCAAAATATAAAAAAGGTACAAAAAATTGTAAAATTGTGTTTTTTTAATTTTTGGGAGCTTCTGGTCATTGTATTTATGTATTTTTTTTGAGATTCAGGTCATGACAAAACCTATTAAATTCTTGGGGTAACAAATGTCACATAACTCTTCACATTCCAAGACGAAACACTTCATATTCTATTTTAGGACTGTTGATTTTGTGCTTAAAATAGATGCAAAGACATGGGAAATCGTAAATAGAGAGTCTAGTAACTTCTCATCTCTTCTCAAAGATTGCCACCATTTCGTAATGTGCAGTCTAAAGAGCAGCAGCTCCACATCTCTTCTTAGACATTGCTGACTTTTATTTGTTATGGAACGGGAGAAATAGCTCACGTCTCTTCTCTGAGATAGCAACTTGCATCTCTTCCTGGAGATAGCATCCCACTTAGAGATAGCAACTCACATCTCATCTCAGAGATAGCTGTACATACCTACCATATCAATGACATGGTTAAAAAAATTATTCGGATTTTGTCTCTGTGTATATCTTATTTTCTATGTAACTGGGTACACCACAACAGAGGCCTGTCCCAGTACAGTACCTTCCAAGTACCAGTACGGATCCACCTCCTCTATGGGTGCACACAAGGTACGGCAGAATAGACCCAGTTACACTCATGTTCACCCTACAACAACCTTCGGTCCGTTATGTTGTACTCACAATGTAGCCAGCCAAAAAATGGTTTTTTAATTTTTTCTTTTATGTTAAAAATGATAAAAAAATGGACTATAAATATTAAAGAAGTACTAAACACTAAAAGTCACTCCCAAACTCTACTTAAACACAAATACATTTACCTCACATTGCATACTTATCTTTCATTGGATGTTTGCTCTATGAACTAATGTCAAATAGATTTCTTAAAGTCTTTCCCCTTGTGCCTAAAACTGTAATTTAGTTATTTTTAAACCAAGTACCTATGCGGATTTCGCAGAATGGCTGCAAGTGTAAGTTTTGTGGGCCAAGGGATAACCTGTAAATACGATCCCTGCTCGCCCATTTGGAAATATGTCACACTGATACACCAGTTGCCAGTCAGAGGGAGCTAAATTTGAGTTTTCTCAGAGAGTAATAAGCAATTTAAGAGCCTGCACAGTTAGGTGAAAGCCTATTTTTGTGTGATTCCTAACCAAGGAATCAAGTTTGTGGAGGGCCAGATGGAAAGGGATTGTCTGTCACATACATCAAAGAGTAATATGTAGCAACTGCACTAAGATCGAAGTATCCTTTGAGAAAGAAAAGGATCTGAATTGTAGTCGAGTGAAAGCACATTTTTGTGCGATTCCTAGCCAAGGAATTGAAGTTTGTGGAGGGCCAGATTAAAGGAGGTTGTCACATGCAAAAATCCTCACATACTTCAAAGAGCAAGAAGATGCAACAATTGCCCTAAAGATCAAAGTATCATTTGGCAAAGAAAGGGATCTAAATCTAGCAAGCCACCTACTACTCCATATTGTGTGTCATGACCCCATCACACCTATTTTTTTCTTCATCTCCTATGGCCGCAAAGGAAAAGAATTCGTCTCTCTGTCACAAGAGACCAAAAAATGTATGCCCTATGGAAAGGGCATTCCAAAATGAACCGGGGACATGGTCAACCAAAAATTCCAGCATTGATTCATGCATGTGGCATCCCTTTTGATGTTGTTAGATCATGGCATTAGTGGGATATAGTGAAAGAAATCAATGATGCCGCTAAAAGGAACATCACAAAACGTGTGCACCACCTTATTGGCAAAAGATAAAAACATGTTGAAGACTCACTACAGACCATTTGGGATTCATGGCATTATTGAGATACAAGTGAAAGCAATCAATGATGTCGCTGAAAGAAACATCACAAAACGTGTGCACCACCTTATTGGCAAAAAAAAGAAAACATGTTGAAGACTCACTACAAACCATTAGGGATTCAAGAGTCGAAACAAGGGTATCCATCATTTTCAATGGATGGTCAGATACAACAAATAATCCATTGATCAGTGTGGTTGCAGTGTGTACAAAAGAGAAAATGTTTTTTGGGGGTACTGATTTTGAGGAGCAATTACGGATGCCCAATTCATTTCCAGCATCCTCATAGGGTACATTAAGGCGGAGGGGGCTCAAAATGTTGTCCAAGATATACCAGACAACAAAAAAAATTGTAGATTTGCAAGGATGTTGGTTGAGGCAAGGTACAGGCACATATTTTGGACACATTGTGTTGTTCATTCCATCAACCTAATGTTACAAATATTGGGCACCAAAATTTCTTGGATCTAACGAGTCTATGGAAAGGTGAGTGAGATCCAAACGTTTATTAGCAACTACCAAATGTCCCAAGCCATCTTCATGAGCTTCTCCAAGTCAAATGTTTCAAAAATCGGAACCGGCCGAGGGTCGGACCAGAACTGGACCTGTTTAAAACTTATGAACCGGTTTACTAAAAAATAAATAAAATATTACAATTTTAATGAAAACAATATATTTTAAAGATTATAAACAATTAGAGACAAAATATACAAATTTTACTCATGTATATACCTTGTAAGACTAAATATAGCAAAATGGCACCAAGTGCACTACATATCTGAAACAAGAAACATTAACGAGGCTCTAAATGGCCTATAGAGTCCAAAAAACAATATGCTACAAGCTACTACATGTTCGATATCAATCATCCAATTCAACACCATTGCTAAGAATGGGATCCTCATCCTCATTAATGTCATCATGTTCCTTTGGCTCAGACTCCTCAGGGACATCTGCAGTAGTTGTAGTATCATGGCTAAGGAATGCCATGTCTGGTGCTACTAGTGGTTCATCATCCAAAGCCATCCACCCAAAGTCATCAGGATCAAACTTTGTCAGGTGACTCTCCTCTACCCATTCTAAGGTTGCATCAATATCATCCGAGACAATGGGATCTTTATTAAGTCTTCTATTCAATAATTGGTTGCACCTTGGTTGGAGATTGTATTGCACTAAGAGGAGATCATTTAACCGTTGTTCCGAACAGTTTCTCTTCTTCATGTGAATCCTCTCAAAAACATACCAGTTGCACTCACACCCAAAACGTTACAAGTTTGACTCAGGATCTGAATTACAAACTTTTGTAGCTAAGGAAGTTGGCTACCAAATGACTCCCACCAATGTGCTGCAATAAATGATTAAACCAAGAAAAATAAATATAGTTAATTCAACAAACTAGATTGTGACTTATGCTAAAAATTCAAGTTTTTAAAGTTTAAACAATTGAACTTAAAAAACTTTGGAATTGCTTACCTGGTTGATCGACTTCTCTTGCAATCTTTGCTAGGTTTTTTCCAAAGGTACTCATGGCTCTACTAAAAGCATTGATCTGTCCGTGTATTTTCAATTGCTAACTCTCGTCGGGAACCATGTGCTCTAGACATTCATACAATCCATCTTTGACCTCCCGAAATTTGATCTTCTCCAAGTTGCACTTTGTAATGATACCTTGGGTTTAAGAAATACTCGACTACATGTATAGGAAAATGGAGTTGAGTATTCCATGACCATCTATTATCAATGATCTACCACATAGGTCCATATTTTGTGACTCTATCCTTGTACGTTGCCCTTATCTGCTCCTTTCCCTTAACCATAACCTCATAAATGTAACCCATGGCCGATTTTTCCCCATCCACCAACCACAACACCTTGACAAGGGGCTCAACAATTTTTACAACCTTTGCTGTTTTTTTCCAAAATGAATTGTCAAAAACTTTCTTCTTGATGTCTTTCTCATCTTGTGCCTCATTTGAGATGCATTTCACTCATCACTTGAAAACATCTTTTTCAAGTTTTCTCCTTGAGAAAGGGGAGATTGCAACGTGAGGAAGTTTGTTGTAAATCTCGTTATAGTTGGCATAACAAATCCCCTACCCTCTGTGTTTTTCCTCCTCAAGTTTAATACCCATGAGTGGTTATAGATGTATTTTGTAATGCTCTTAGCCTGATCTACAATGTTCCTGATCCAATCCTCTATCTATATCCTCGAGCATGAGGTCCATACAATCTGCAGCACATGATGTCCAAAATATGGTTTTGTATTTTTTATTTGACATCTTACCAACAAGAACATAGTTAGCGGCATTATTTGTGATGATTTGTACAACATTTTCCACCCCCACATCTACAACAACCTCATCTGAAAGTTGAAATAAGTTTGCATCTTTCACCCTATCAGATACATCAACTAATTTCAAAAACATGGTTCCTTATGGGTAAGAGGTAAGGAAATTTATTATGGTACAATTCTTTCCATCACTCCATCCATCTGACATAATGGTGCATCCTATTTTGGCCCACAACTGTTACAACTCTTCAAGTATTCGTCTATTAACCCAACAACAACAACAATGGAATCCCACATAGGTTGGTAATAAGGTGAGCGGACAGCATTGAAGGAAATATCTGCATCATACATCCATCTAGCTATGTATTCAAAAGCAAAGTCTTTGTATCGCTTCTTCCAATGGCTATCTAAAGTAGGTTGAATCTGACTCGGCCTAGAGGCACTAGCAAGGGTAAGGAGGATGAGAAAAAGCTTTGAATGTTCTTTGACTTCCTCTTTTGAGGTGGGTCTTCATGAATGGGAGGAACAAACCGGAAAGGGTCTCTAACACTGACAGAAAGGTTAGAGCAAGAGCCTTCAACACGAGTGTTTGTTTGGGACATGACAAGTTGCCTCTTCTCCTTTTTTCAACCTCTATCTCTTTTTTCCTATCCTTCTCTTCATCATATTTCTCAATCATGTGTTGCATTTCCAATCTAATGGGTTCAATGTTTGGTGCATCACATGGGACAACTTGGCCTCTTTGACCAGCCAAGTGTCACTTCAACCTATATGAATGCACTCCCTTTTAAGGGTTTCTTACAATATTCGCAAAACACTTGATTATCAACAATATTAGCATGGCTCCATTTAGAGTCTTTGACTCAGGGAGGCATGGTAAATGCAAACAAATCTGAACATAAAAATATGCAAACTTATCTTAATTTTTTTGCAACAAAAAAATATATTTCAGATTTGCAATATTATGCGACAGAAAAATAGGGGCAGGTTTATGTTTCTGACATACCTTTCAACGAGATGAACTATGAAGATCAATGGGCACAAGAATCCGGTCATGAAATCCTCCAAGATTATAGATGGGCTCTAGCCTCCTAATGTAGATGTCAAATCCACCACAAATTGCCCACAAGGAATGCCAACCAAGCTTCAAGCTCAACTCCAAATCACAACTCTTCAATGCAGCTCCACAAACTCCAAATGCTCACAAATGCTCAATGAGAGAGATGTGATACAAATGGGAAAGGCGGGTTCTATCTAACAACACTTTAGGGTTGGAGTTGAAAGAAAAACATTTAAAAGTAAAAAGCAAAAAAAAACATTTTTAAGGCAAATCCGACGCTGAACCAGTTCAGACTGGTTCAATACGGAATCAGTTACTAGCTCGGTTCATTGAACCATTTGCCCAAAAAAATAATGAACCAGTCAAACCGGCCAATTCCAGTTCCAATTCGACCAAACCTATCTATTCCTTCATACTATCTTCATACCTTCCATGATGTCTCCCTAAAATCCTGAAATATGGCTAAATCGAAAACCCTGATATCTAGTTGTATGAAATCTAATACGACCCTCAAAACCTAGAAACTCTATTATAGCTCCTAGTCATACAAAACCACTCTTAAACATCCCGGAAGAATATAAATAAAAAATAACTTTAAAGTATAAGAAAATAAATGTACATACCTAAATGTAAACTTATACTTAAATGTTTGTTTGATGTAGATATTGGTTGTTTTTTTTTGTTTTTTAATTTTATTAACGTTTTCCGCCAAAAATGGGACATAACCTTTTCCGTTCTGTTTCCGGTACGAACCCACTCCACGACTTATCATAGTCATTTCAAGGTTGTACCCGTACTCGTACCCCTTTTAGGTACGTACATACATGGGGTAGGATAAACAAGGAAGTTTGGTTATCTTTTCCCATATATAGTCAAGATGTTGACATCAAGTGAAAACAAATGGCACTAAAAGTCAATAATGAAGGGCTTATCAAATTCATAAAACGTAATAGAGTATGAAGAGTTTTGATGTACATTCTATGAAATAAAGTTGCAAAAATTTAGTGGGATTCATTCCAAAGAAATCTTCGAAAAAAAATTATCACAAAATAAGGCGAAAATTGGTTGAATAGCATTTGTTCTAGGTTTGAAACAATTTAAACTGCTATAAGATCATAGAGCTTGAAAAGCTTCAACAATGTCTCCTCCAAAAAGGATGTTCATAATGCATATAGACATTGGCATACAAATGACATGGTGCATCTTTGAATTTGTAAACTGCTCCCTCTAGCCCCAAATCAGGATCAAATGTCATCAAACTTACAAAAAAAAAATCCTATCCTCTTAACCTTGAACTCTAGACTGGATTTTTAGCAATAGGATCATAGACCTTGAAAGGCTTCAACAATGTCTCCTCCAACAAGGGGTGTTCATAATAAATATAGACATTGACATACAAATGACATGGCGCCTCACTGCCTTCCAAAATTGCTTCCTTATATTGTGGTTGTTATAATTTTGCCTGCCATTACTTTTCCACCATTGCTCCCATACACACAAACAGCTATATTTTCTCAAGAAGAATTATTGCCTCCTACATTTTTTGTCAAGAATTGTTTGTTGACAGCCACAAACTTCCCACTTCTTTGTCAATGGCTTGTCACTAATGGCAATACCCTACTTCATGGCTTTTAACATGTCCCATTCGACACATATACATTAGAATGTCTTTTTATTAATTTTTATTTTTTTAAAGAGAAGCAAGTCTTCTACACTCCTTTGGTTAGATCCTTTGTTCCTCTATATGAGCTTCGTTCTAAAATAAAACACATTGTCCTCGTGATTCTTCGAGAGACTTGGAATGCTTGAGAAAATTGTACTTGAAATGCAATGTAATCAGGTTTTTTGTCAGAGGCTTTTTAGGGCTTAGATTTGGATCATAGTTACCAAGAGACGGGTACAGGTACTAGTACGACATTTTTTAGAAAAGTGGGAGACGGGTACGTGGAGACAGCAATATCTATATGAAATAACTAGAAAAATACCATTGTATATTATTAATTTATTTAGATTCAGAATGCACTGAAATTTAAAAATAACTGTACTTTTTGAAGTAAGGAAATCAAATGTCGACAAAAGATGAGTAATTCTATTGATATTTGATATTCATATCTCAGATATTGTGGGGAGAGTATATTATAACAGAAAAATGAAAACAATCCTTGTGTGGGTGTGTGCGTGTGCGTGCATGTGCGTGTGGGTGTGGAGGGGAGATAGAAAGAGACGTTAACAAAGGTTCTCGTGTATGGGAGAGATCTCCGTACGCGTCTAACATACCCGATACGCGTCCTAAGTGGTGGGGGGCGCGTCTCCCTACAACAGTGGTTTGGATCCATTGACGGCATCCTTCAATACATCTATGTCCAAGGTCTCTAATATTATTGATATGTAATCCCATATTTTGTGTAAGGGTTCAAACGTGAGTATAAACTTTAGGCTAATAACTATAGCAGTGGACATCAACAGTTTGTTGTCATCCATGGCTGCTCTTTAGTTGTATTCATCTTAATACAAAAGCATGATGGACAAGCAACTACGCAATTTTTGAGTGCACTTCAGTATTGTTGGCAAAATATTTGGTGCTTTGGCAAATATGAAACTTTTGACAATAGTGAGGGGATGAAGTCCCTCCTCTATTATGAGGGGATGTTCTTTATTGAAAACCACACAAAACAAGAAAGGAATATTTAAAAATATCTACACTAGGCTAATTTATGGGGGTGATTTTGCATCGAACATCGGAAAATGGAAGCGAGTGAAAGACATGAATATGTGATGGAAAGAGGAATAAACATGCAAATAAGCAAACGCATATCTTATTTCAATGTGCAAGGAAAACTCCTTAACAGAAAATTACCATTCAATACTGAACTTTTGCAGCGCATGAAAGGAATAAGAAAGACATACATATAACACGAGAAAAGATATCACAAAAGAAATTCCAAGGCACAAAGTTCTATAAATCTCTTTGTATTTCTTGAAATAAGCTTGAGTACAAGGCTCTAAAACACTCTTCCTTCTAAGTGAAATTTCGAACAGCGTCAAAAAGTCCTTTCCTCTTAGTTACATCTTGTATTTATAAAGCACAAAGGTAAATGATTCTTGGATGACCTTTCACATTCCTCTGCATTTATAATTAATTGCAAAAAGTTGGAAACTACAAAAACAATAGAGCAAAATCACTTAGATGACTATCTATTATCGAAACGTAACTTCAAAATCTAAAACCACTTCATGGTATATTGGCAATAGCCTTGCTTTTCTCCCTAGACTTCTTAGTCTTGTAGGCCTAGAATTTGTCCAGACTCCAAAGTATCAACAATGAGCTTCTAGTTAGGTACAGTAGTGTTGTGGCAACAAACAACCTAGGCATCTCTTGTCTCACTCATGTTGATTGATATCCATTGAAAAGAAGGCAACTTATTGTTTAAATCATGGAATGTTGTGTTGCTGGCACTCAAGTTGTTCATGGCCGCAACATCAAACCCATCCGCCTAAAAGAGATTGTCCTTGATCAACTTCTTGAATTTCTCCTTGGTCTCTGCCACAGTGAAACAATCAGAACTACCAAACTTGAAGAAGTTACACCGTAAAGCTCCCAAGTTGAAGATTTCAATTGGCTTGTCTTTATTATCATTTCCCATACTTCATAGTTCTTTCAAGGCTCCACGCAAGGTGTTGATGTTCCACTTGATGCAAGTGAACCATTTGAAAGCCTTGTTGTCTTCCACCTTATCCACAACAACTTCAGCTACCAACAAGTTTGTATCAGTTAGGCTCAGTTCTTCCACATCTGGCCTCAAGGCTTCCCACCTAGTAATATAGGATTTAACACTTGCAACAATTTTTTCAAGAGAAGATTTTTTGGCTTCAATATGATTATAGGTCTTCATCACATCATCAATGTATTTCATCCGATTGAGTGACAAGCTTTTGACCCAAAACCTTAAGGTCTTTCCAAAATGGTTGCATTCACCCAACTACTTCACCATTGACTACTCAAAACATGTAGCTTGACAAGGTACAGGAGTCAATGTAGTCGTTGAATAAAGAGGAGTCTGCAAGTGGATAAACCAGGATGCTCAATCCTCTGCTCGCCTTCGGTGATGCAATCAATCACTCCAGCAAAGGGTTCGTGTATTTCATGTACATCACAACTTGCAATAAACACCACAACAAGAACTCAATGGTATTCATAGTCTTCAATAGAGAGCACACCCTCAAGCTTATCTCCTTTTGGTCTAATTCTTTCTACGAACCTTGCCCTTAAGGGCTTTGTTATAGTTCTAGTCATGGTCTTGGCCTTCTTCAGAGGAGACTAAACAAGACATTAAAATCTAGTTCAGTGAGTTTCACGATCTTTTTCTACTTTGTTACAAGTGGTCTGACCTGTTCAAAAAGTTTGGACACCTCAACGTCTGTTGTTTGTACCTCTGATCCAGAAGTTCCAATTGTATAGGTAGGCTATGTAGGAGGCAACGTGCTTGAAGGAGATGCCCTACTTGAAGTAGAAACCCTCCACGGAGAGTTAGGAGGGGCAGACTCAAGAGATTGCATTCTACCCTGGACCTATGTCCGCCCCTGCTCAAAGGCCATGAATTGTCGAATAGTGTTGAAAATAACAACATTGCTCTCCAAAGGACTAGGGGAGACTTTACACTCCAAAGCAATAGTGTATTCTTGAGAACCAAGGCCCTTTCTCGTAGGCAATTCGATTTTGTTATGAGTTCTACAAGTCTTCTCTGGCAACTTATTCTAATTAGGATCATTGTCAGCTCTTCCCAATTATGTTCCTCAAGAGGACATGTTACGCACACGTAAAAGAGTGCTTGATGGCCTAGGTGTGACAAATATGGGAGTCCAATGGCCTTTAGCATGTTTGTGCCCCGAATAACCTAAAGCATAGTTCACATACTCATATTCAATAAATACTTGGCAAACCCAAAAGAAATTGACTCGACAAGACTCAACACACATTCGGCAATACTCGACAACTTTTAAAAAGTGCAAATTTCTTTAAAACATAAAATTTATGCAAAATTTAGTTATAAAGGTATCAATTGAGACTGTAAAATGTTAGGGAAGTGTTTTCTATTAGATTTGAATACAAATAGAAGACAAAATCACATTATCATGCAAATAAAACAGTCGGCTGATAAGTCTTATGAATTTATGATGATTGTCATTGAAAATCAACATCATAAATTGCATATCTATGCAAGCTACAGATTACAATAAGTTACATTTTCCTCTTCCCCGTTCTAGAGAAATACTAGGGAGAGGGTCTAGTGCCTCTACTAGTCCCCACACTCAATTGCGACTACTCACTTCTCTTAGAAGGTTGCACCTGCAGGCCCACTCTGATAGTTGTTGTCACCCTCAAAATTCCCCTCATTTTTTAAGTCAAGTTTCGAAAATTTTGAGTTGGTGCCTTTGAGAGATCTTTGAGCAGATTGAGAAGTCTGGAGAGATAGGAAAATTCGTGCTTTGAAGAAGTTGGTGCTCATTTGCAATCTCGCCCCGTTAATTTAAAATCTTACAGTCTGCATGGTTTGATAAACTGTCTTCCCATTTGGATCTTGCCTCGAGGCCGTCAGAGTTTTTCTATGGGTCTGGGTCTTGCCTTGTAAGTCAAAGTGGAGAAAGGCAACGTTCAATCGAGGCCCAAATGGGCAAAGTATAGAAAGACCGCGGAAGGTGCCACGTGTCTCTTCGGCGCACTTTTGGTATGGTGCACAAACATGGAAACCCCAAACTTGCGCCAGCCCTCCACGTGTCCAAGGTCCGGAAAAGGGACAGAGCCGGCCATTTAAATCAACTAAGTACAAGAGGATCAGCGGAGCTCTCCACGTGCCTCATCAACGCAGCTTCAAAATTAAGACCCAAGGGACAGACCCCAAATGAGCGCCAATCCTCCACATGGTCAGAGCCTCAAAAAATTAATTGGCCGTTGAAAAGTCTAAGGCTAGCGGATGGCACCACGTGTCTCATCAGTGCACCTTCAAGGGTCGAAGCCAAAGGCGGCTCCAAGAGAGACCCACGCTCTCCATGTGCCTCATCGACGCAACTTCAAAGGCGCGGCCCAAAGAGAGACCCTGAACTAGCGTTAGACCTCCACGTGTCTAGGGTCCAACAGAAGTCAAATGGACAACAAGCCCGAATCGGCTAAGTATAAAACAACCGGCAAAAGTCTTCATGTGTCGCAACGGTGCACCTTCAAGGGTCGGAGCCAAAGGCAAAACCCTAAACGAGCGTCAACTTTCCACGTGTCCCAGGCCCAAAAAGAAGACAGAGTCGGTCGTTGAATCGGCTAAGTATAGAAGGGTTTACGGAAGCCTCCACATGTCAGCTCGGCACAACTTCAAAGGCAAAATCCGGAGGCAGGTCCCAAATGTGCGCTAAGCCTCCACGTGTCCACGATCAGACATATGGCCTCGCCAAACAAAAGGGACTTTAGCCAAAACACAAAGAAACAAAGCGAGGCGGCAGAAGGAGCCACGTATCTCTTCAGCACTCTTTCAAGAGGCAAATCCAAACAGAGTCTCCAAACGAGTGGGAAGCCTCTACGTGTCCTGGGTCAAACATAAAGTCTTTGCCAAACAAAGAGAAAAAGTCAAGTGTTAAGCCCGCGTCGAAAGTCAAAGCGGGAAGGCGGACCAGCGGAGAACTTTGAGATTTTGAGCCTTGTTTCCATAAAAGGCGTAAAGTGATAAAGTGAACCGCGGCCCCGCTCACTGCAAGGAATAAAGTCAAATGTTGAGCCCTCGTATGAAGTCAAAGCGGTGAAGTGGAGAACTTTGGGATTTTGAGCCTTGTTTCCATAAAGGACGTAAAGTGATAAAGCGAACCGCAACTCCATTACCACTCAAGTAAAGCCACGTATCAGACCAAAATGCAAAATGTGAAGTTGCGGGCTTGCAGGGCTGCAGGGAACTTTTGCACTTTTGCATCTTTTGCGCTAAAGGCGCGATTTCAATTGCGGGCCCAGGGATCCATTTTGCGAAAATTGTTTTTTCGCCATTTTTGTATAGATTCGATTCAAATATTCCAATGAGCATAACTTTCGCTCCAGTGCTCAAAATTCGACAAGTTTTATACTGTTGGAAAGGTCTTGGTCTCCTCTACGCCATGGAAGCATAAAATATTATTTCAACAGGCTTTGATGGGAGAAAATCTGGAACAAGTCTTTCAAGCCATTAAAACAGGATCCAATTGCTTCAACTACCCAGATCTGATCTGATCTTCTATCCTTCTTTCTCCAACATGCCAAACAAACATGGAGAACCAACTGGATCTCTTGATTTGGGTGAAAATCTGGGAAACGTCTTTTATGCCATTAATATGTAATTGGACTGTTTCAACTAGATCAAATTTGATCCGATCTTCCATCCTTCCTTCTTCAGCACGCCAAAGACATGCAGAACCAGATTTGACAAATTGTAGGCAGATTTGTAGGGGCATTGATGGTTGGTGGTTGAGCTTCCAAATCAGATTTCTTTCCTTCTCTCCTTCTCCTCTCGTCGCTTCATCTATAAATGTAAGAGCTTGGCTCATTGCAATTGTTGGACTCTGATACTTTTGAAGTGTAATTAGAATCGAAAGCAATCAATACAGAAGAATTTCCCCCTTCTCTCTAACTTCATCTATTGTCTCTTCTTGCTTACCTGAAATTTGTGGATCATTCATCTTCTGTAGTAAGAAACTTTGTGTTCTTATTGATATGATTTCTAGAACTTTGTGTCTATGGAATGATATCTAATGCTGTGAATGTGAATGATTCTGTTCTGTATCACCTTTGCTCAGTATGTATAAGGTTATACTCTGCTATCTATATTTCCTGAAAGTACTGTTATATTCTGCTCTTTCCTTTCTTCAGTTTCTTCCATTCGTTTGTATTGATAAGCTATTTTGGTAAAAAAAACATTTCAAGATGTCAGTAGTCCAACCTTAAGATGAAAGTTGTACATTTGTATATAAGCTTTGCTGTTTGCTTTCAATAAGGGAACCTCTCCCATAAAGAGGAGGGACTTGCTGTCCCCTGAATGTGGTTTTGTTAAAGTATCATTTAAAAACCCAACAGACTGATAGGAGACTTTGAAATATCTACCAATAGATGTCATCCAATCCAATATCTCCTGCTTTTGCTTCTTCCATAGCTTCCCTCTCGAAAGCAGCAATCTCATCCTTATGTACGAAGGATTTCCTCTGATGTGCCCTTCACTATCAATTGTATGGATCTATCTCATCCAAATCAATAAACTCGATGTATATGTGGCCTCCACTTTTCTTGTGATTAAGCCGAAGATTGTATTATGTGTAAATCAGGTCATTGAGAGTATAAAGGGTTATCAGACTATGTGTTTATCACGATTTTGTGAATGGATTCAAACTCTGTGTTGTTTTCACATATTTGAAGCGCTACAAGGTTGATTTGTTATTTACATGTTTTGAAGATGCGGGGTATTTCCTTGTCTGATCCTTGTGACCACTCTCCTATAACAAGGATCTCAAATTGTTTATAAGTAATTAATAAAATCAATTCATGCGCAACCTGAGGGAAAATATAAGTAACTAGGAAGAGTTTTGATATGTTTTTGTTGGTGTGCTAGGGTTTGTTCCACCCATATTCGGAGAGTGCACTAGACTTATTTTGACAACTCTAAAATAATGAGGTCCCTATTCATTGATCATCCTCTTTTGCATGTTGAGAGGCCCTCCATAACCTCCCATTACATTTTGAAGCCGTCAAAGAAGAAAAACTTGGGGTTGAGGTAGTACCCCTCTAGCATGAATACGTTGGTGGAGTTGATTGACCACCTCCATCAATTATCTCCCAAAAGGGACCTAGCAATCTGGCATATATCCCCCAGGTAATAGTTTTGGATAGCCTCTTTGGCCCTATCCATGGTCACTCAATAAATGTAGTCCCTCTACAATTTTGCTTGCCCCATCAACCAAACGCAAAACCCTCACCAACATCTACAACTACAAACATTTGTAAGCTGCTTGTAAACTTACAATAAAAAAGGGTTGTAAATAGTCTCTAATATTTATAGATAACAAATTAAAATAAAGGAATCAACTTGAAATGATAAATTGAAGCTTTGAAATTACCATGATGATCTCTGTAGCTCTGTTTAAAGATGTGATCCTCAAAAACTATCTTTGTTAATACTCTCCTTCAACTTTTTTTGAATATTGCGAGTCTAGCATGCTCACTCACAAACATTTGCTTCCATGATGACAACAAACTAGAAATACTTTGCAACGTCAAAACCCTTAATTGACAAACCTTTTGACACCCAATCGCACAAGCTATTTCCCCTTGAATGTGTTCTCTCATCAAGCAGCTTCAACTGGTTTTGAACCCATAGGTGATTATATATGTACTTTGTTATTTTCTTGAATCTTCTATGAAGGTCCTCACCCAATCAATTGCTTTATCATGGTATGTCCTCCAAAAGAAGAGTCAAGGCAATGCTTGGCACATCATGAGGGTCCAAAAAAGATGGATGTCTCTCCTGCGTGCTCCTAGCCGCCACATATGTTGTTGCATTGTTCTACAACTTGCACAAAAATTTGTATACCCACCGTCTAATACAACCTTCTAACATAAGAAAAATTTCGATTTTTAACTATGAGACTTCAAAAAAGGAGGTTATCTCATTTTTGAAGCCACTAAAAAATTAATGAGGTGTGGTTCCTTCCATCTGTCCAAAATCTGAAAGAATGGTGCATCCGTATTATGCCATTGTTTCTTTTGATCTTCTAGCAATTGTTGTTGGGATCTGCACCACCCATTGAGCAATTTGCTTTTTGGGACTTAAGTCTTTTGGAGAGGGTGCCTTGTACAAAAAACTGTCAATGTTGTCACCAAGTGAAAGGGGCTCTTTGCCACATTGAATGGAAGGTTGTAGCCAAGAATTCTGACAGTCCTTTATCTGCTTCCTTTGAATCCTTGTTCCAGGTCTATTTTGCGAAGGTTTGTGCTCCAAGTATGTTCCTTGGTACCTCAAAAGCTATGTATGCCTTTGCTTGAACTCGATGAGACCTGATGTGCCTCTTCAATTTCATATGCGTGAAAACGGGTATAGCCCAAATTGTTGTGATCATCCTGTGAATCCTCTGACATTCCATGGCTCCAATGTCTAGTTATATTATGGTTGCATGCACCCTTTCCCTCTCTAGTTTCTTCTATCTAGTCTGCTAGCTGTAGATCTATCGGGAATAAATGTTCCGTAACATTGGATTTACACGGGCACCACGATGTCGGCAAACAATACATGCAAGTTGATACTTAATCATTGATGTACCTCCAGAAAATGTTGGTTCCATAAATTGCAAGCCATAGGTGGGATCTGTGCGAACTGTGGTGGTACACCATACTTCCAAAGAGCCATTGAGGCCCAACAGTTCTGGTTCCTCCTAGAGATGTTAGAAAATGCCGAACCTGATTTTTTGTTAGGATGGCATTGTTAAGCTTAATTTGCAAGTCACCGCATGCACATTTTGAATTTTAGCAAAAACCATTGCTTAAGCTTAATTAAATTTAATTTAAAAAGAAAATTAAAACCATATTAAACCGTAATTAATAAAACAACATATAATTTTCCAAATGAGTATAAAAATTTAAAATGAAAATGCAAATAAATTGAATGCATTTAAAATTAAAAACATAATCAAGATTCGAATACTATACGAATATTTAAAATTAAAATAATTTAGAAGTGAATATTGCATTATAAAAAATATATCTTAATAAAAGTGCAAATGACTATTTGAAGTTAAATGAAATCGCTTTTAAACTTACAATATGATATATATATAAACTATAAATAATATAGAGTCGGGAGTGGAATTTGCAAAAACTTGAAAGAATAAAAATTTAAAAAAAAAGTTACCTCCAAATCCAATTCTCCAAATCTCAGCTCTTCGAATTAGTCTCATAAATCACAACTTCAACTCATGCAATGCAGCTCCATATGCCGCAGTGAATGACAATTGAAGCTCCTTTTGCCTCACAAAAGAAAAAAAGTGTTTTTGCATGTTACAACAATTATGTGTTTCGAATTTGTACCGTGTATAAATGAATATACGCCTCACAGATTCGCTGAGTATTCACCAATACTTTCCCTTCGGCGAGTTTTAACTGCAAATATTCGCTTGAAATAAATTTGGGCACGTACTCGCCGAGTTGCTACCTATGAATGGAATTACTGTTATGATTTGTCTAGTCTTAAATCATTGTTAGCATTGTTGTGTTCTTTTATCATTGAATTTGTGGACTGATTTGATCTGGTTATTGAATGTAGAAGTTTTGTAAGCATATTTCTCATAAATTCACAAATTTTAGGATAACCTCCCATCTTTTAATGTGTGTCTCCCTTTATTCCCTTAGATTTACTCACCAACAATTTAAGGAGATTGAATTACAATATCCCTCCCTAAATGTTCCCCTGAGTTCTCTTTGTACGCGACTTTCCCACAGGTTTAATATTCTTCTTGTAGTGCATGAGGCCAAATAGCCACATGCCTCTCAAATGCCATGTGGGAGGCTAGATCCTTTAACTCTTTCACCCATAATTGGAACCAGTAGAGTGCTCCTTACACAACGTCGGGGCTTCACCTCGTGACTTTTACCCAGGCCCTTCCCTCCTTTGCCACTCCTAAGGTTCCTACAGGGGCCTTCTCTGCCGTAAGATAGCGATCCTTGACATTTCCCATCTAATTGAGATATATGCTTTCCACCTCTCTTAGAACTCACCCAAAAAATTCTAGCGTATAGGATCAAGATCCCTTACTATGATCATCTCCACAACGATCTTAATCCTATCTCCATATTTTACATGCTCTGCCCTTTACAATGTTTCGGGGCAGCAATCTATGGATTGGCCTCCCCCCGCTTTGGTAATCCCTTCACTATCCGTAATATCAAAGATAATAATTTTTCATCTTGAACTGTAGCAAGGTAATGTGGACGGTTTCCATAGAAACCTCTTCAAGCAGGGTTTTGAGGTTTTTAGATAACTGTTTGATAGATCTTATCAATCAGGTGGTTAGCGTAATTGGCTTCACTCCTACCTGATTTCATCATATCATTTATCATCGATCCACAAAGTTGGGTCCATTTCTGATCCGAACAACTACAACTATCATTGATTCTTTTCTTTCTTCAAGAACTCTATGCTACTGTCCCCCACAGGTTGATCCAAGATGTTGGAGCTAGAAGCAACTTCGAGCTTCAGAGGTGAAGAATTCTTGCCCATGTACCACACTATCGACCACATGTCAACACAGGGTATTATTGAGGAGGCTCGTCACCACTCTTCAAAGTTTACTGTTTTTTGTAGACTTTCGAAAAGCTTTTGACACCGTACCTTGCATGGCCCTCTTCTAAACTCTGAGAACATTGGTATTTTTGAGATTCTTATTATCGCCATCAGGCGCCTCTATGAGTCCATCCTTGATCGTCTTCGTACTGCACATGGATTGTCCTGATCTCATACATCAGGAGCATCATTGGGTTAAACAGGGGTGCCCCTGTCTCCTACCTTAAAGTCTCTTTGGCATTTACATTGATGAGCTGGAATCTTTTCTTCGGGATCACATCCAGGAAGGGGATGGTTGCCTTCTTCACCACATCTTGATTTCTATTCTCCTATTTGCCGACGATATTGTTTTACTCGCCTCTTCTCCTGAGGGGCTTCAAAGACAACTTGATGCACTTGCTTTATTCTGTGATCTTCGGCATTTGACGGTCAATCTGGGTAAGACCAAGGTCATGGTCTTCAATGGGTTGAGGGCATCACACCTCCATTTCTTCTTCAAGGGGTAGGAGGTTGAAATTACTAATACATATGCCTACCTGGGAGTCCAGTTCTCAGGGCCTAGATTCAGTATGAGGCCATGCTCTTCAGCCGAGGGTGAATAAAGGGTATGGGTCTCTTGCCATTCTCGAGAGACAGTGTATTCAGCACCACTTCCAAGGACATCTCCAAGATGTTTCTTATGAACTCCCTCATCCGCCCCACTGTTCTCTATGGGCACTGTTGTCTGGGGGCCCTCCCTTTTGGACACAGATTGGGCTTCTGCTGAGAGGATTCAGACTCTCCTCCTTCGCATCACCACCAAAGTGCAAAGTGTTGACTAAGTCCCCCAGATATTATTTTGGCAGAGTTTGGAGCCTGACCTTTTCGTCTGGAGACTATATTTGACATCTCAACCTTTCTTCACCGTATCAGGAGGTTTGGTGATCTCTCCGGTGAGTCGAACAGGTATCCGTATCTCGCTTATTGTTCTTCTGTGAGTATTGCCTAGGTTGTGGGCCGTTGTTGGTTTGCCGAGACTGCTTATTTTGTTAGATGTCAGTTGGTATCTAACTTCTCCCCCCTTTCCAGTATTCCCTGAATGCTCCTAGTCATCTCTTGCCCACCAAGCAAGTGTTGAACAGGTCCATCCGGGAGGCTATCTACAGGAGCTTCATTCAAACATACTTGGGTGAACCCTCTTGGAGGTCTGCGCCCTAAGATGTCCTTTTATGCAGAGCACTTTCTTGAAATCAGAGATGGACTCATCATCCGCCCTCAGTACACCTCTCCTCACTGGGTGCATGCCCTCTGTATACCTCTGGGTCAGTTTCGAGTCGGCTCCCACAGACTTTGGTGCGAGACTGATCACCACATTGATTGGGAGGACAAACTTTGTAGGTTCTGTAGCCTTCAAGAGGTGGAGACAAGGGACTCATTTCATCTTTCGCTGCCCCATATTATTATGAGATCAGAGGACGATGTCACTGTCTCATTAGAGGGATTCAGACTCTCCCGGTCTTCTTCAAATATATTGACCAGCGGTATCTTGCCCTCTACATCTGTGAGTCTTTGTTGTTCTGAGACAAGATTCTTCATCCCCCTCCAAGAGGCATCCCCACGAGACGAATTACAACCTTCTTTCCGGTTTTACCCATAGGTGGAGGAACTAAACGACAGAGCCTTTCTGACCCAGCTACAGTGCATAGATCAGTTTGTCCCCGGTTGGACCTTCACATTCCCTCGATCACCGCAGCAGATTCGGATGCACACACGTACCAGAGGGCAGCCCAGCTCCAAGCCTTCGAGATATAGTACGATGTCCAGACAGCAGCATGGGATAGGCATCCTCTACACTCTACCACCTCTTTGTCTGGTCGTCATTCCATCCAGAGTTTCTTCCAATCGGCCTCGGATGTTAGGAGAGTTAGATCTACCATTCCCTGATAGACTTTCCTCATCGCTTCTCCCTAGTCGTTTTTCCTTTGCCGTCTCCCCCGCTTCCCTCTTATAGCTTGCATTTCCACCCCGTTTTTGGGTTTGGGGGTTTGCTCTTTTCAGTTCTGCTAGCTTCTTTGGCTTTGTACTCTTCTTTATCGAGTACCTTTTGGTTCTCCCGCTTTGTATTTGCTCACAGTGTTTTCTATAGTCCCTTCGACCTACTTTGTGGTCATTCGTTGGACATTAATATATTTATCATCTCGATTTAGTAGAGCAATAAGTATGCCAATGTTAGTTTTGATTTTGCAACTTTATGGGTTCCAGAGTTAGGGGCAAGCCGACACCAATTCAGCACACTATACCGCAATGGGAAAATCAACCGCCTCAAGTAGTCCATTGTTAGTTATGAATTGCATGAAGGTAAACTTATTGGTGATCTCAAGCTTGGCTCGACAATTGCCAATGTCTACATGCCCTATTTCGGTGTCGCAGATTTCTCCACGCACGGTCTCCAGAGAGTTGTGAGGCTCAAAACCGTGGTCTTGATACTTCATCTTGATGTGTGGAGAGTAGTGAACAGCGGCCTCGGCCAATACTTGCAAGTCTGAGAAAAATGGATTTGGAGGTCAGAACTGAGGCAGGGACGAAGGAGAAGAAAGCACAATGGACATACACACGAGAAGTTTGCAAAAATTCCACCAGAAAAAAGGCCAAAAATTCCAAGCACTCTGAAGGGGCACACATCACAGTTGGTAGGGCACTTAGGGTTTAAGTGTTAAATTTATCCTAGGGGTGCTTGGAAACTACAACATCGAGAGGGTGGAAGTACAACAGAGAATTAGTAGGAAAAACAAGATTTGTGGGTGTGAACGAGAGGAAAAACCATGGTAAGTTAACATCTTTGTGTAAGTTATCAAAGTCACGCCCTACCATAGCTCTCATGTCAATCTTTTAATAATGACCTTATAGGTACGATGCCTTTGTCGACTAGTTTGGCCATGCAAAGAAACCTTTCAAAATGCACCAATAGCACTTTAACCTCTTCATTCAAACTCGACACTATAGGCACTTTTCATGTCACTACGCAAAAGCAATACAAATTGCCCCATAGGCACTTTTAGCTCTCTTTTTTATTAAATTCACAAATGCAATACCCTTAACCGCCTTTTCATCCCTATGAAGAAGTCCATGTTGTTTATCGCACTTGTAAGGCACCCTTGGCACCTTCTATGATCATGTCGGGAAGTTTATGAAATTCATCAAGGTGCCTTGACCTTTCCACCTTACCACAACACTTTAGGCACCTTTCCTTTGTCAGTGGGGAGGTATGGTGAAATGCACCAAAGATGCTTTGTTTCTTAATCTTTTTGGGGTAGGCGCACATAACACCTTTCCAACTTCTTCTTGTAGCAAGTTAATGTGTGCCTAAAGCATCAAGCCTATTGGGCGGTCATGAGATCTTGGATACCACACTTCCTTCAAGGCTCTAAAAACACACCCAGACTTTTGAGGCCTCAAAACATGTTTTGGTCGATTGCAGCAAAGATGAACGTTTTCAAATTTTGCACGTAATGTAGTCGTCCAAGGGAGAACATGGCATAAAAAATATTGGGATATAACCAGTATGTCATTATTCAAAGTATAATGTAGCTTGCATTTTCACATATTGCTCTCATGATGAATCTCTCCCTTATTTCTTGCTCCTTTACATATATTTTATATTTGTGTAAATGCTTGTATTTTTCTCCAAGCTACGCTTTTTTATTATCGTTTGCTTTCTTGTAGGACAATATCAATGGAACTCTTAATACAAATTTAGAGAAAGTATCATGGTGTCCCTAATAGACCTCCCCTATGAGCACCAACAACCCCATCATCCCTAACTCCTCTTCAACTTTGAGCAGCAATTACAACATTCAAGCTTCATGTGATTTGCTTCACATCTCATCAATAAAAGTTTCCATTTTCTTACTACTAATTTAATATCGACAAACAATGGATGACTGTAGAACTAATAAGCAATACAAGCTATAGATTTCACATGTCATCAACACCAAAAACGAAGGTAAATTAAGTAGGAATTGAGATATAACACCTAAAAAGCTACAGATGATTTATCATAGTCGTCATCACAATATATGAGAAAACAAACGACTGAAACGTAAAATGTCTTCATTGATTAAGAATGATCTATACGATATCCAATGTTCCACCAACTCACATAACAAGATTACAAATAAAGAAAGAAATTACGTAAATGTCTACGAACGACCAACAGCAGGTCAATGGGACTTGCGAATATACCCAATTACAATAAAAACTGCTTGGGTAAAAGGACCCTAGGAATAACGCCTCATTGAATAAAAGAACAAAAGCACTAAAGGTAAATGAGGGGTAAACCCAACATAGTAAATCCCCTAACTCATGTGGTTAGGGTAACAATATACAAATCCATGTGGGGAGGGTAAGAACCCCCAAAGAGCATAGGAATGAAAGTCAAAAGTCGAATTGATTAGATAACAATCTCATCTAACATCACTAACTGCACTTGGAATACAGGAATCGTCTATCACTATGAAAAGGTCATAATGATCCTCGGGAATGTTTAGGGCTAAGGGGGGCAGGTTAAATAACCTAGGAGGAAGCAAAGCACTCTCTTAGAGTCCCTCCTAACATCCAAGATCAAAGAAGCTCCCTTGGCAGCAAAGAAACCCGTAATGTGTGTTTTCCTCTTCGCCGTCAGAGGCAAACACAAACAAGAATATTTGTGATACCAAGAAGCAGATCCATGATGTTGTGCATGAGCTAATCCCCATCAGTGAGAGCTAGTGTGTTGGGGTACCTTAGGAGTAGTATTTTGCAACGATAAGTGTCGCCTTACTGACCTACCCCGCTAGTGTGTTGGGATACCTTAGGAATAGTGTTCTGCAGAGATGAGCATCACCTCACTGACCTACCCCCCTCGGTGTTTGAAGTAATAATATCCAAAGGGCACTTAATGCCACCAACCTCTGCGAGGGATTGAGAGAATGAAATGATCAATCTACCGGTTCTAGAGGCTCCTTGCACAGTCTTGCATTGAAGGGTTGCCACCTCCCAAAGAAAATGGGTCGTAGATTGTTAATTCGAGTACCAAAATAAAGTGGATAGAGAGTTGAGTCTTTGTAAAAACAATGGTATCTCCTTTGAATTTCATAATAAATAAGGCATTTGAAAATGAAGTGATGTTCGGTCTCCTCCTGGAAGAGGAAAAGACGACAAATTGAAAGGTGACAATCTCCTAGAGAAAAAGGGCCATGAATTGCTTGATCTAAGTACCAAAATAAAGTGGATAAAGAGTTGAGTCTCTATAAAGACAATGGTATCTCCCCCAAATCTCATAATAAATAGAGCATTTGAAAATGTTCCTAAATATCCACCTCCCACAGGGGAAAATATGACAAACTAGGTCCCCAAATGGAATATGATGATCCCTTTCAGTCCGCAAGCGATGTGAGCATACCCTCAACTGGGTGGGGAAACCTTAAACCATGACACCAATGACACTGGAGGTAGTCAAGGCAACTTATGATACCATCCACCTCCTGAAAAATATGCTCTACATAAAAGGCAAGCTAGTGTCTAAGCGACTAAGGAGAAGTCCAAGTGACCTAAATGTATTGCCTAAAGTTATCCTTTCTGACAGCACTAATGATGTCCTCCTTAAAGAGAAGTCAAGGGGCATCCAAAGAGAACCTGAAAGGAGGTAACCTATCAATAGAGATACCAATAGACTAGAGGAGCAAAGTAGTCTCAATATACTAGCAACGTCGACATATATTGGGGCCCAATGATGCAACCCACTAAAGAACATAGGGCTAAAGTATAGATACTATGCATGGCCTGAAGTTGAATCTACATGGTTTTGAGTATGTGAATGTAGAAAGTAAGCCTAACGATCATCTGAAGGTGTAAAGGCTAGGCGGAAAACTTAGTTTGGATGATGCATTGAGGAACAATTTATTTGCAATGGATCATGCGTTGAATCATGAGTCTAAACCCTCTCAATATGAGCCCAATCAATGAAACCTAGTCATTGTCCCTAAACCTTGGACCCATATAAAATAATAGGCTTGATGATTATATCTAAGAGGCACATCTTTGAAGGGGTATCCTAAAAAAAGATCTGACATCATTGGCGCTCCAAAATAGAAAATTTGTTACCAAGAGGCAAGTTTCATACTAAAATATGGTCTAAAAAACTGGACCCCCAAGTGTAAGTTGACATGATCTTAAAAGGTTCCCCTTCGGTAACGAACTACAGCCGAGAAAGAGAATGTTTGGAGGTATTGAATATCATGACCTTAGGTTTGCTAAGGTTGACCACCAGCTAACTAAGCTTGCAAAAACAAGCAAAGACATCAAGTTGTCTCTATAAACCATCAGCTGAGTGAGAGGAGAATGTCATCAACAAAAAGGAATAAGGCTATCACCACATCATGTAAAATGCAACCATCATCTACATGGGCATGTTGTTAATGAAATTCCTCTAGCTCATCAATGTAATTGTTGAAGAAGGTTGGAGAGAGAGGGCATCCTTGCTTGACCCTAATGGTACTCTTCACAAAGCTAGAAAGACCGCGATAAGTACAAAATTGTTCAACAACCATTTCATAGAGCCTCCAAGAAACTATGATGAGAGAATCTAGAATGCAACATCACATAGCTCCAAGAAAAGCAAATGTTAAAGAACCGATGACAAGCCTCAATGGCAGCGTGATTATGAGTCTCCTTAATGATAGTCCTGAGTGTACAGATGTGGTTAATTGTTAGGTATTCCATCCTAAATCCGGCCCACTCCAAGTGCTCTGAGAGTTGCATGTCTAACATCAAAACATATAGTTTGGCAAATGTATTCCCACTCATAATGGTCTTGTAGTTGTTAAGATTGGAGCTATCCCCGGGATTAAGAATGGGTGGATCATGTGTTGGGACCAAGAACAATAAAAGCCTTGGCAAACAACCTAATTAAAAAGGTTTGAAAATGGGAAGGCAGGGGAATGCATACCATATTTGAGTAGCTCATGCTGAATGCCCATGCAATCCGCTACTTTTTTGGTACATAACTTCAAGGTAGCCCTCTTGACTGTAGAGGATGGAGATGGAATGGAGTCGATGACAATGGGCTACTTTGGGATGTCGTAGAGAGAGTTAGCATAGGAAACCCATGACTAAGGGTTGATGTCAAAAGTGGGGGGTCCTCATTGGAAGGAGGGTGCGCCAAAAGGTCTTCGGGGAAAGATGGAGAGCAGCAAGGAGAGAAAGTTGTCAAGAATCAAGGAAACAAGGAAGCCCATTGGAAATGTGGAGACTTTGTGATTCCCCCATCTAGAGAAGGTGCCTACTGCTTATCTCTGTAAACCAAACTCTTCAAGATCCATCTCATGAAGGTATATCTCGTCCTATGAAAAAACATGAATAGGTGTCTAGCAGGTTCCTGCATGAGCATTGAAGTCCCTTAGAACAATAACATCGCACACGATGGTAAAATGGGAAACCTCCAAATAAAGGTCGAGGTATGGATCCCTCATTAATGTGCACAATGAAGGATTATGAAGTTGGGGGGACATATCATACTACAATGAAGATGTCGCAAATAGGTGGGCCCCTCCAAACATGCAACCACATTTATCTAGAATCGACATCAAAAACTACCAACGACACATTGGACATGAGGCTATCACAAATGAGGCAAGCCACTCCACATGAACCATAAATACCACCTGATCTACAAGTCTCGTATTGACAAGCCAAAACCTAGAAGTAACTTGTAATTGGAGGGACCCCGGCTTTGGGATCTCATGGGTCTCAGTAAGGAAGATGAGATCTTGCAGTGCATTCACACCCCCAAAGGTAACCCGAAGAAGAGCACAAAGCACCATTCTACTTCTAGTAATCAATGGAGATGCCACTAGTACCGCTTAAGACCCTAGTGTGTCGATATTAGATGGTAAAGAACAGGGCCATCCTATGGATGGGGAAGCATGAATCAAAGCCCTGCAATCTTGAATGAGCATCCATTTGTGTTTTCCCTAGTCAAGCATTAAGCTTTCTAAAGCTCCTCCACTTGGTGTCCAGTGAGATCATCTAAGTAACCTTCATTGGGGAGAGAACAAAGCTTCCTTTTAATTTTCACAGATCTTAAATGATCCTTTGCTGATCAGAACTAGATAATAAGAGATTTTTCCGGTGTCATCCATACTCGGTCTTGGAAGATGTCATTCAATCCTAGGGATTCTTGTAAAAAAGGTTTGTCTAGCTTGCAAGGGATCAAAAGTCTTAGAGAGGCCACTAACCTAAAGGTTAAGGGCCTTGGCTTTTCATACTCTCATCAAATTTGTCTTGGATTGTTATTTCCATAGTTACCTAAGACTCAAAGACATTGGGAAGGAATTCCTAGGACGGAAAAAAAATTCCAAAATTTTGGGACGTGGAGGGGACAGCTATTAAAATAATATATTACATTATAAATATTAAAAATATAGGAATATCTTTTTTTTAAACTATGAATAGCAGTCTGTGATAATCCACAGTGTGCATTTGTGCTTGAAAATTTCTGTATTCATATATCACTCTTTATTCTTATTATGTCTTTGAAATGCAATACAATCGGATTATAGTTAACCGGTAACCATTTTGATCGATGCCTTACTACTTTTATCATCTAGACAACCTTTCTCTTTATATAGAAATATACATATAGGCTTTGTAAGTTTATTATTTATTATGGGATTGGAGCTTCCAAAGTGAATTTTAATTTGATTTATGCATAGACTTTTTTTCCCGAATAGACATAAGTGGCTTGCAAAAACAATCTTACACAACAAGAGTAAAATTTAAAAAGTCAGTTTATAAAAAGAAAACAGCAAAGAAATTAATTAAAAACTGAAAATTGAAAAAGAAAAAAAAAAAAAACAGACGTCCCCAAAAAAAGGGGGGCATTGCCTATCTTTTTTTGTGGGTAGGAAGCGCGGGGGGACGTTTCCCCCTAGTCCCGTCGTCTTGGGGATGTCCCGGTCATCTCAAACTTGTATTTTTTTCTTCTTTTTTTGTGGAGGGAGGGGGGTGATTTCAACAACTAGAGGGCCTTCTTCCCTTTAACAATATGAACCCACGATTTTTGTTCCTCAGCTTGTTTTTGGATGGACTATTGATGAGTTGTGGGACATTGAATAATGTGTTTAGCTGTTTTTTACTTATAGTCTACAGACACAATTATTTGATCATCTCGTCGATGCAAATGATAAAGTCCAATGTAATATTGTCCCATTTGTAGTTTGGGACAGCCAAAGGTGCCAACAATTCTAGTGGATTTAGTTGGCAACTTATGAGTTTTAACAAATTTAGTTGTGCTTTTTTCAAGTTCCACTAGTATTAATTGTTTCTAGTTGTTCCATCATATTATATCCATTCCAACATGGCTTGCAATAACTATCAAATTGTAGGCACCAATGCCCATCTCCAAATGTATAGATAGATTTCTACGTTACTGTGTATGTAAGTAAAGGGGCCAAGTATGGGTTCATAGCATTCTAGGTACATGTATGATTGTGTGTTCACTGCAAACACGTGTATAGTACGGCAAAATGTACCCAAGTACATCCAAGTATGTCCAAAGACGAATCATACACATTTTTTGTACCTTGCACGTTTCCACAGCAAAACCAATCGAAAATGGGTTTTCTATTTGCTTATGGGTCAAAAAAAGTCAAAAATGACTTTAGACAATAATTCAAAACCACCTAAACCCTAAAAAAACTCCTAAACTCTTTTTTCAACAACACATTTACCTCGCATTGCATACTTACCTATCATTGCACATTTGCTCTCCCACCTTCATATTTTCAATTGCTTAGGGTTGATCCTATGCCACTACGAGTGCCAAGTAATTTAAAGATCTTGCAACAAAGAGGCTTGGTGATTAAAGGTAAGCTTTTTGAGCTGTTTAATTTGTATTTTGCAACTTGGTTCCATTTTTTTGTGTTATTATTTTAAGTGTTCTTTCAACACTTCTTTTCCTTCTAGGATTTAAATCGTAATATGTTTTTTTTAAATTGTTAACCTGGTAGCTATGAGGATTTGTTAGAATGGTTGCAAGTTCTAGTTTTTTGAGCCAAGGAATAACCTTCAAATACGATCCATGCTCCTCCCTTTGGAAGTATGTCACACTACTACAGTAGGTACCAGATGGAGGGGGTTGTGTTTGGGTTTGCTCATAGTGTAAACTGCAATTTAAGAGCTAATACAATCAGGTGAAAACCCTTTTCTGTGTTATTGCGAGCCAAGAAATCAATGTCTGTGGAGGGTCAGATTGAAAAGCTTGCCACATGTCAAAGATCCTCGCATACATCAAAGAGCAAGAAGATGTGGAATCAGCAATTACCCTAAGATTGAAGCATCCTTTGGCAAAGAAAGGATCTAAATCTGGCAAGCCACCTATTGCTTTTTCTTGTGACAATGTCATAACCCCATTCCATCCGTTTTTGTCATTCCTAGCAGCAACATAGGTGTATGATTCACCTTAGTCACAAGAGAACAAAAGATGTATACTTGCTGGAAAGGGCATTTTAGAATAAAACCAAGGACATAGTTGGCAGGTGAATTGATTGTTTTAATTATGCATTTGGCGTCCCATTTGATGTTGTTAGATCACCATATTGGCAGGGTATGGTGAAAGCAGTTGATGATAGCCCTAAAGGATACACGAACCTAAGGTATGAAAAGGTGTACACCATCTTCTTGGCAAGGGAAAGAAAACATGTTGAAGATTCATTACAACCAATAAAGGATGTATGGGTTTCAACAAGGATGTCCATTGCTTTTGATGAATGGAAAGATATGGCAAGTAGGTCAATAATCAATGTGGTTGCAATGTGCCCTAAAAGGGTAATGTTTTTTAAATATGTTGATTGTGAGGGGCGAGTGATAGATGCTCAAATCAGTGTCAGCATTCTCTTATAATCCATTGAGGCAATGATACAAAAATTAGGCACCAAAATTGTTTAGATTAAACAAGTCTATGATGAGGCAAATTGAGATCCAAATATTCATCAACAACCACCACATGTCTAATCCCATCTTCAAGAGTTTCTCGAAGTTCCAACGGTTAATGGTAGTTATCTTTTCATTTTTAATCTTACTTTTAATCATTAAATTAATTTTTGTAAGTTTGTAATTTGTCAAAAAACGAACATTTTAATTATTTTCAATTTTGTTTATTTTAATTTCTTATTAGGTCATTGAAACTCAAATTGCCTTCACACACAATTGTCATGAGACTTGTGAAGGTGGTGAAGGCATTGAGCAACATAGTTATCACCGGCAATTTGGGTCTATGGAGGCAAGCAAACACTAAGAGAGACACAACAATGAAAGGTTTGATCCTCGATGATGAGTGGTGGGATCATATGCAGTATTTGCTCAGTTTCACCAAGTCCATTATGAGGAGTATACTTGAATTTGTTATCATCCACATTTGGGTTTGATTTATGATGGAATTGACTCAAGAATTGAGCCGATTAAGTCCATCATAAATGACAAAGAGAAAGATCCTACAAAGATCATTTTTAAGGAAATGCAGTCAAGTCTCATGGATAAGTGGAACAAACTAACCACCCCATTGCATATTGCATTTTTCCTTAAACTCCAAAATACTATAGCATGGAGATTCTTTGTTTGCCCATGAGGGTTGCACCATATATAGGGATGTGGAGGTTGGGGTGGAATGCAACATTGACTAAAGTCTTCCCTGGTCAAGAAGTAGAAGACACATTTTGGAAAGTGTTTGTGGATTCCACATCCTCCAAGGATCACCCCATTATAGCTCTACATGACAAGTACAAGATGGATCATTTTGTTGACACTCTTCATGGTGGTACCTTTATGAGCAAGCATAAACCCACCTCCAGACATTTGCAATAAAAATTCTAGCACGAGTAAGATTTTTATTTTTTTAACTTTGTTCTTTTCAACATATCAGCTACCTAGATCATAGGCACCAATGCCGAATGTTTGAAAGTTCAAACAACTTCTTTTAAGAAATTTGAAACTATCTTGTCATTGCATCCATCCAAACCTTCTTTACACCTGGAATGCTTTTGTAAGTAATTTGACAAAGTAATTAACATATTATCCATCAAATTAAACATTACCAATAAGCTTCCAACTTGTTGAATGCCATTTACAACTAGAATGCTTTTGTATGCAATTTGACAAAGAAATTAACATATTATCCATCAAATTAAACATTACCAAAAAGCTTCCAACTTGGTGAATGCCAACCAAATCCCGTCAATCTCAAATATCCTCGAGTTTGACTTAAAACACATATGACTAATAATTGTGAGCCAAGACAAAAAATTGTGTGACTATGATTTTGAGAAATAGTATATGCAAGTATTACATTAGTGAGGACTCAATAATCAACACACATCCTAAAAAATTTCTCTTGTTTTTTTTTCCTATAAGTTGGACAATATGACAATTGATAAGTAGAAAAATACCTTCTTTAATTATAGATCTAATTATGTCACAATCTATATTGTAAGGCGAAATTTTTTGGGAAAAAATTATGTGTGGGTTTTTTATCAACTTTTAATATCACGCTTTGTGATCCATCATCAAGATGAGGAAGAAAGTGATGATAGATCGAGGAATGTGATGCAGAACATCTATCAAAAAGTTGCGCATAGGTTTTCCACTACTTAAATAGAAGAATTGGGCCTACTGGCCACCTTCAACAACCAATCACATTTTCCTTTCTCATTAAATGCTTCCACCAACTACTTTTCCCACCCAATGCAAATTGCATTTTCTTAGAGGGAATAACTTTTGGCCCATTTGTTTTTTTCCTTTTTCTATTTTACTTTTGCCTCCTAGTGCAAGTCGCACTTTTCCATGGATAATATATTTTTAATAAGTGTTTTTATCTTTTTGTTCACTTTTACTATTTTTATTAAGTTCATAATAATTTATTATAAGTGCTTTATAATATTTTGTTTATTTGTGAACTTTATAATAAAATATTTAGAATTTAAATCTCCCCTTTAACAATCCCTTAGCCGTCGAGAAGACAGAATAGGTTAAGGGTCTTTGATTGGGAAGGGGATATTACAATCTTGCCTTCCCAAAATTGTTTGCCCTTAGAAAATTCCAAATTTGTTTTGTCCAAGTGCTATGCACAAGAGACAAAACACGCTGAAGTGATCCAAAATCCTTGTCCCTGTGCCTATTAGATGAGCTAAAACTTGCAACCATATTTCGTTAACAAGTTGCTCATATGCACATGGTTGTACCAAAGGCATTACATAATGCAATTTGCAGATTTCATCATCTAGATCATCACTTTTTTCAACAAAAATTTGAATATGCAGCTTATATGAAATTATTGCTTTTATCATACCTCATGAAGTCACCATGGTTCATAAAAGGCTGAATTTCTTCATAAATCAGCTGCTACAATTTTGTGTTCCTTCCTTCAACAAACACCTCTTGTGAAATCTTCCCTTCTTGGACAACTCCAATCCCACTCTTGGTTGCCATGCAATCATCCGCACTTTGTTCACACATGTATGTATCATCCTCATGGCTTGAGCTTGAGTTACCAACCTCATCCTTATGCATATTTGAGTTTCCTTCAACACTTTGCCACTTACACTCATTAGAAACCAAGGGAATATCATTAAACACTAATGAACCTTTACCTTGGGACTCATGCTCAATGATTGTTTCGCTTTTTCTCATCAATGATGAAGAGATCTTGGCCTTAAACTCTTATAAATGTTGTTTTTCTTGAGCAGCTATAATTCTAGCAGCATTAGTTCTTCTTTGCCATTCCTCACACTTTTTTTGAGTTTCCATTACATCCTCTTTGCTTGCATATATGAATTTCCTCTCATGTCTAATATCCAAATTTGGTTCCTTTTGAGCTGAAATTATTTCTCTAACTTGGCATTCAACAAGCAATGTCTTCCTTGCTAGTGCAATTATTTTGCTCAATGAAAATCATCTCTCTCTGTAGAAGCTTCTTCTTCTTCCCTTGGCTGCAGATCTGATTTGTCCTCCTTCGTGGGTGTAGACTCCATGGTTTCACTTTCTTGCTCATCCTTGCCATCCTGTACATCAAATCTTTCTAGAAATCTTTGTGAGAAATCTGCAAGTGAAGCAACGGATTCAACCGCTTGGGTCTTCAACAAATGACGCCACTCCATCCATGTATCTAGAAATGAGCTCGAGGGCATCATCTTGACACATAGGATTATAACACAAGAATGTTTTAAATTTTTCCAACCAAGATCTAGCAGATATTTCCTCAGTTCCATCAAAGAAAGGGACTTGGGTCCACTTCATCTTCAAATCTGAATTTTTTCACAGAATGGGAGGAAAATTGGCTTTGATACCACTGTAATGTCCTCAAATGGACATATTTGACCCCAAATGGATTTTAAGGCCAATCCCAAACCCCAAAATATAATTTATAGAAGATGCAGCAATTTAATCTAAAAAGTGCGACTAGGGTGAAGTGGGAAACCCAAACAAATCAGCCAATAAAATATAACTTCTCCACTGCAATCTAATCTACCAATTTTATAAAGCCAAAATATGAAAGAACGTACATATTTTGATGTACAAGAAGGCTGGAATTAATTTAATTTGAAACCCCAGTCTACAGAAAACTATGGCAACTTCAAAAATTCATAACTCACTCAAAAATGCTTCTGATCCACACAAATAAACTATGCACGGATTCAGAAAAATAGGGAGAATGCAATGATGTTACCCATTCATGCAAATGACCACCACAAGTGCCCTAAACAGCCAAAACACCAATTCGCCCTTAGGGTTTTGGGCTGGAAAAATTCATAAAAACATGATTTATTAACAACAATCCAAATCAAATCAAATCAAAACTCCTTTAAATACCTCAAGAAGTATCCTAGAAGTGGGTCGTATAATATGATAGAAGGTTGGAAAACACAGCTGCAAATTTGCTTCAACCCCTTGATCCAAAAATCTACAAAAACTCCTTTATTCACTGCTAGAATAAACTGAAATATCACTGCAAGTACAATAGAATCCCCTGTGTAGAGATCCCTCACATACTCTTGGGGTTTTCGTCCATAAGAGAGCAATCCTGAGGGTTTTCGTCCTTAGAAATAATTCAAACAAAGCTAAAAGCTTCAGATAAAAATCTGAATATAGAAGATGATCAAATGTGTCTTCTCCAAGCAATTCCCACTGCTTAAATAGAAGAATTGACCCAAAGTGGCCACCTTCATGAACCAATCACCTTTTGCTTTCTTCATTAAA